>ONZH01000178.1:0-591511 GCA_900303285.1 Rhinella marina | reverse complement strand
AGTTCTCCATAACTTTATTCTGACCTGTCTGTTGTGTTCCTTAATTTTTATGATGCTGCTTGATCACTAATGTTCTCTAACAAACCTCTGAGATTTTCACAGAACAGCTATAATTAGGGCTCATACACACAAACGTATTTTTTTCAGTGTCCATTCCATTTTTTTGCAGCCCATATGTGGAACCATTTACTTGTAATGAGTGTGCATTCTGTTTCCATATGTCCACATGGCAGTTCCGCAAAAAAATAGAACACGTCCTATTATTGTCTGCATTATGGACAAGGATAGGACTATTTTATTAGGGGCCAGCTGTTCTGCAAAATACAAAATGCACATGGCTGGTGTCTGTGTTTTGTGGATTCATGATTTGTGGACCACAAAACATGTGCCCTTATATATATGCATGAGCCCTTATACTAAGAATAAATTGCACACAGGTGGACTCTATTTATTAATTAAGTGACTTTTGAAGGCAATTGGTCACAGTGGACTTTTAAGTTTGTGGGTGTAATGTGAAAAAATGTGAGAAGTTCAAGGGATATGCATAGTTTTTCAAGGCACTGAAGTCTACAATGTGATGATGGGTGGTAGCTTTCTTTTTTGTGAAAGTACAACTTCCAGCATACTGTTACACCTGTTCAGGCCATGCTGGGACCTGTAGATTCACACCTTACATACTTATATGGCAAGGGCTAATGACTATGCAAATATCTGTATTGATCTGTTTCTGAGCTGGTGCTGTATATATGTACCATACTTGGTCAGGTGCTGTACTTAATGTATTTAATGAGATTGATTCCAGTGCTGTATTTTTGTACAGTACTTGGTTCTGGTGCTGTTTTTATGTACGGTGCTTGGTTCTGGTGCTGTATTTATGTACCATGCTTGGTTCTGGTGCTGTATTTATGTGCCATGCTTGGTTTTGGTCCTGTACTTATTTAATGAGCTTGGTTCTGGTTCTGTATTTAAGTTATAAGCTGGCTACTGGTGCTGTATTTATGTAATGAGCTTGCTTCTGGTGTTGTATTTATGTAATTAGCCTGGTTATGTAATGAGCCTTGAGCAGTTTTTATGAAAGCTTGGTTCTGGTGCTGTATTTGTGTACCATGCTTGGTTCTGGTGTTGTGTTTATGTACCGTGCTTGGTTTTGGTCCTGTACTTATTTAATGAGCTTGGTTCTGGTGCTGTATGTATGTAATGAGCTTGTATCTGTTGAGCCTAGTTATGTAATGAGCCAATGAGCCTGGAGCTGTATTTATGAAAGAATGGTTCTGGTGTTGTATTTGTGTACCATGCTTGGTTCTGGTGCTGTATTTATGTACAGTGCTTGGTGTTGGTGCCGTGAGTCTGGTTCTGGTGTTGTATTTATGTAGCATGTTTGGTTCTTGTGTTGTATTAATGTAATAAGCTTAGTATGGCATCATTACTACATGCATGCACTGCATCCTCTAAGTTCACTGGTATGGGACTTCTGATTATAACGGAGTCAGTGCTCAGCTATTTTCAAACGTCTCATAGCAGTGAATGGAGGGGTGCTGCGAGTGTGCGGCTTGCTTTCCATTTACTTTGGGGCCCCATTTTTTACATTGAAGCAGCTCCCAGAGATTGAACTTACATTATCGGACATTTATGGCATATGACAGTTAGCTGTTTCTGAATTTATTGGTTACAGTTGGTTAGGGATCTCTGTAGTTAAAATTACAAGTGCCTTAAGGCAGGGGCGGGGCGGGAATTGAAAGTGGATGTAGAAGCAAGTGCTGGTAAATATATGTATATGCATGCAGGGGAGCACCCAGGAATTTTTTCTAGGGGGGGTCCGAAAAGTAAAAAATGCGTCGCGCATAGCTCGCTGTGCCGATTTTTTGGTCCCACCCCTTCCCTAAAGCCTTTCTGAGAAGACCAAATGCGCCACACAAAGAAGTAGGTCCGCCCATTATTATATGCCCCTCCTAAATGTAATAGGCGACTCCCAACAAACACTGTACAGCTGAAATGATATTGTTGAGGCCCGGCTCTACACATCATATGGAGAGGGGAGGACGTGTCCTGGCTGCACTGCCTGCTTCACATTATACAATAAACAACAGCACGCTACATACAGCCAGGAAGCTCTTCCGCTCTCCTCCCTCCCCAGATCCTGCTCAAGGCCTCTAGTTCCCCCCCACCATTTGCCACCCACCTGTGGCCTGCTGTCACCCTTGGTTATTCTCACCTAGCTCTGAATCCTCCTTCTGCAAATGGCAGGGGGAGGAGCCGGAGCATCTCCTCTCCTACATAGTGCCACATACCTCTTACATCCAGTGATGTCACCTTTGATGTAGATGTTCTATTTCCTCGTCTTCTCCATTCGGACCAGACCATCATGATAATTTTTTAGCCATCTCTCGTCTCTGCAGACATTGACAAACAGACATTAGTTTCCCACATTTCCATCATCTTCACATCTTCTGAACACCTCATCCTGCCACCCCCAATACTGTGCCGCTGTGCTCCCCCATACTATACTGCAGAAACTGTCCCCTGAAAAATACTACTACCACACAGATAGTGCCCCCTTCAGTAATTATTGGCACACAGCGCTCAAAAAAATAACTGCGCCCAGACACTAATAGTATAAAGATAATGTCCCCCAAAAATAATTGTGCGAAACTGATACTATGTCAGGGTGCCCCCCCCCCCAAAGTAACAGTCCTCCCCAAAATCCCACCAATAGAAATAATTCTCTGCCAGAGCACACTTAGTAGTAATAATGTCCCCATAGTGCCCATACTAGTAATCATGTTCCCCATATCCCCCCAGTAGTAGGAAAGCTCACATTAATTTCCCCGCTTAGTGCCTGCAGTTGAGCTAATGTCCCCATAATGTATACCAGTATAAAATACCCCAATATAGTGCCCCAGTAAATGCCCCATAGTGCTCCTCTCCCCCATAGTGTCCCCCATGATATGCAAGTAAAAAATGCCCCTTCTTACTGCCCCATCACATGCCCCTACAGTGCTCCTCTCCCCCATAATGTGCCAGTAAAAATTGCCCCCTTAGTGCCAGATGCCATTGTGCCCACTATAATGTGCCAGTAAAAAATGCCCCTTTAGAGCCACCAGATGCTCCGAAATGATGCTCTTATAGTGCCCCCAAATGATGTCCCTATAGTGCCGCTCTCCCCTATAATGTGCCAGTAAAAATAAAAATGCCCCTTTAGAGTCACCAGATGCCCCATAGTGCTCTTCTCCATGGTGGCCCCCCACATAATGTGCCAGTAAGAAATGCCCCAAAAGTGCCCCCCACAAAATGAGCAAGAAATAAATGCCCCCAGATGCCCCCAAAAAATTCGGATAGTATAAAATTTCCAGATGCCCCATAGTGCAACCCCCCCCCCCCCCAAAAAAAAAAAAAATGGGCCAGTGAGAAATTGCCAGGTGCCCCCTAAATGTAGCATCTATTAAGAAAAAAAAAAAACACTAATACTTTCCTCCATCAGCAGCGATGCGATTCAGGCCTCTTCTGGCCTGTGTCCCTGCTGTGTGCTGCCCGGCTCAGGCGGCGCGATGATGCCATTATCTGAGCCGGTCTCTGATAGGCCTTAGGCATTAGTCCCTGCGGCCTATCAGAAGAACAGGGAAGGGAGATGCCTCTCCCTCCCCTGCCCCGCCGCAGCACATCCATCTGTATCGCTGTCCTGAGGACGGCGATACAGATGAATATTGAGATGAGCGCTTCCATATCTGGGCCCGTCTGAAGTTTGCTAGAGAGCATTTGGATGTTCCAGAAGAGTATTGAGAGAATGTCATATGGTCAGATGAAACCAAAGTAGAACTGTTTGGTAGAAACACAACTCGTCTAGCCAGTGTCCAGATCTCTACCCCATAGAAAACCTTTGGAGGGAGTTTAAAGTCCATGTTGCCCAGCCCCCAATCACTGCTCTAGAGGAGATCTGCATGGAGGAATGGGCCAACATACCAGCAACAGTGTGTGCCAACCTTGTGAAGACTTACAGAAAACATTTGACCTCTGTCATTGCCAACAAAGGATATATAACAAAGTATTGAGATGAACTTTTGTTATTGACCAAATACTTATTTTCCACCGTAATTTGAAAATACATTCTTTAAAAATCAGACAATGTGATTTTCTGGATTTGTTTTCTCATTTTGTCTCTCATAGTGGAGGTCTACCTATGATGTCAATTACAGGCCTCTCTCATCTTTTTAAGTGGGAGAACTTGCACAATTGGTGACTGACTAAATACTTTTTTTCCCACTGTATGTACCTGGCTGGTGGCCATGAGGAAGAGGGCTTGGGTGACTCCCCTGGGTATTGGACCACCGGTAAATTTCCTTGTAAGGTCTGTGGCCAGTCCGCCCCTGCCTTATGCCTTATTCACGCAACACTGTTTTGGTCAGTGATTTCCATTGGTGATTGGGAGCCAAAATCATGATTGGAGCCTCCACAGACATATCAACAACCATCTGCATCCGTTATGAATTGATCTGGTTGTATTATCTCTAAAATAGCAATGACGGATCCGTCTCTAAAGCCATTGTAAGTCAATGGGTGACAGATCAGTTTTCTTTTGTGTCAGAGAAAAACGGATTCGTCACTATTGACTTAAATTGTGAGTCATGCTGGATCCATCTTGCTTCGCATCCCAGGACGCACTCAAAAACGCTGCTGTGGATTTCAATACCAAATAGGTATCTTCCTCAGGAAATGCGAATTCAGCAAAAAAAAAACATTGCCATGTATTACCATTACAGGAAGTGTTACTGCTAACACAGTTGTTTGGACACTTCTTGACAGCAGCACCCACATCCGGAGTTTTGTGTTTTGCAATTGTTTATTCAGCAAAGGTGCAAGCTTTATCACCCACCCGGGAAAGGAGCTGCAGTTAATCACAAGTCTTTACATGACATTATCAGGGTTGTGCCTACTGCTACAAAAGTGAACAGATCTCTACACCGTAAGTCAGGGGCGACAATCTTAAATACGTGATTTTTTGAAAAGGCACAAATTTTATTGATCATGCAACATGTTCACAGAAATGATACAAAAGAATTAGGTAAAATATATACAGACAATATAACTATGATTTACAGCATTATTTCTTTTTACTCTTTTGTGTACCTGGACGTGATTGTCACATGTGGTCAAGGAGTGCTGAGGCCTATTTATACATGGCAGGTTCCAGCAGTGTTATACAGCTGACACCCACCTGCTCTGGCTAAGATTGAAGAGAAGTCCATTCCTGACCATTTAGCCCTTCAGATGCTGTGGTTAATAGCAACTGTGGAATTTGAGTGGTTAGCCATAGAGAGTGGACTCTATATGTCCTCAGATGTTGCCTATGTGCTGCCAAATCATGAGGTGCCAGTCAGTGGTTATGTCAGTCAGAATCCTTCTGGAGGCCCCCAGAGTTCTTACCACCATGGTTTTCCATGGTTTTTACTATGCATATATTTTACACATATTATGTGCTTAGTGTATAGTGGAATATGCCTGGGAGCCTCTTTTGATTCGTGCAGGCAGAGTACAGGGGTTAAAAAAGTAAAGACTCACCTGTCACCAGTGGTCCGGTTTCAGAGGAGTCCAGCACTGGATCTGGAGTGCCAGTGACTGGTGAGTTTTTCTTTTTAACCCTTGCTCCCAGCTTGCACATTTCAAAAGGGGTTCCCTGTCTTGGAGAACCCATTTAATGGGTTGTGCTCTTTATTTTTCAGTATGCAGCAATGACATACAGGAAGGATGGAGATCTCTACATCATCATTTTTCAAGTTTCTGGTGTCTTAGCTGGATTTTGCTGCACAGTTGATTTTCATTCATCTTTATTTTTCTTGCTTTAGGCTGATGTGAAGAATATGTTGAGATATGATTTTTGCTGCCATCTGCCAGAGGAAACCAGCTGCAAAGGTGGCCCTGCCTCTCAGAAGATCAAATGTTTACATTTCACACTCCCTGTAGCAAGCCTACAAGCTAATGCATCTAACAGGACGACCCTCCTCTGGGGAACCTGAGCTGCTCATCTACCTCAAACAAATTCTCTAGACATCATGGAACCAGGAGTTCATAAGGAATTAGAAAATGACCGTACATCTCAGACATACACCGTCTACCATCTTTGAGACCCTGGGACTGAGACGCACGTTCTCCTGGTCTTTTTTTACTTATAGGATGCAAGGAAGGGGAGACACAGAGAACTCCTAGTAGACAAACAAATAACAGCGCTGTGTTTGGTCTCCAAATGCACCAGCAGTCCAGGAAGACCTGTTGGTACCAGAACCATCTTTCTATGATCTTCCAGTGAGGAGCTATGAGCCATAATGCGTTTTTGGACTTCTAGCTGCCAGGCCAAAGGGAGGCGGTGTGGGATCCTCCCAGGGGAAGGGAGGGGCATGTCTGACTAAGGGTTAAAGTGCCCGTGCAGGGCAGTAGCCATGGTCTTTTCTGAAGGGAGGTCACGCCGTGTAACATGTTTGGAGAGACCTGGAAATCCTGCTTATGTCACCGCCTCCCATGTGGCTATAGCAACCAAGAATACCACTAAGGATTATAGCTTTAAAGTACCACATACTGTACCATTATCTGTATTTGCATTTTGGAACATTGTCAGGGTCGTAGCCAGCTTGGCCCCCCCCTTCCCTCAGTGCTTTGTGGCCAAAGGCCGGGAAGCACATAGCCTTCGTTGTGCCTGAGGCAAAGATTTAAATAGCACCCCTCCATGCCAAATTCTTGATCTAATCCCTTCCCTCCAGCCCGAGGTGTAACTTGACAAGCATGCACTTTCTAGAATACTGGTGTCTTATGTGGCACAAGGGTCTTTGGGCCCCCTCAGGCTCCTGGACCCAGTAGCAACTGCTACCTCTGCACCCCCTATAGCTACGCCCTTGACCATTGTATATAATCTGTGTGTATATAGTGTTGTGTCTATTGTGCCTTATGGCAATTAAATATAGATTTAATCTTGCACTGTTCTTTATCTCGATCCACGAATCCCACATGTCCGTGTCTCGGTATTACATGCTACCTGGGTTGGTTTCTGACCTGGTATAACCCGGTTAATGGACCAGGCTTATATCTAATCAGGAACTGGTAGCACTCTACTGGCTGGCAGGGCTCTGTTTCACTGGGGCAGTGAAAAGGCTCTCTCAGCTTATCAAGTTGTGAGCGAGTGTTGTGCCATGCCAAGGGTCACCCTCTCTCACTCTCCGTGCCTCCCTGTGCCCATGTGGACAGGGGATGTCAGTGTAAAACTGTGCCAAGCTGACCTTATGTACTCCCAGGGAGGGTGGAACATCACATTTTGGTAACCAGTGATGAAACCATACCTAATTTATCTGGCCACCTCAACAGCCAAGGAGACAAGGAGAGCCATGTGTGGGGGACCAAGATGGAACACCTCAAGAGCAGAGACATGAGATATCATGAAATTGCTCACCCAAATGTGTAGCTAGGTGTGAAACATGTCCTGCTCACATTGTAGGTGTTTTGTAAATATAAGTGGCCTCTATACGCTTTAATCCCTAGATATTGACTGTTTTATAGCCTTTATAAGTTGGCTTCGAAATCTGTTGCTGGCAAAATAATAAAGTATAGGATTGACGCAACTATTGAAAAAAGCAATGCACATAGTAAATGGTATTAACACATTAAGATTCAGAATGGTTCCACAGTTGGTAATGATACCAAAACGAGCTAACCATTTCAAGATGTTCAAAATGTGCAGTGGCAGCCAGCATATCAGGAAAGCAAGCACCATATATACAACTACCTTTAGGACTTGGTCACTTTTGGTTTTCTTCACCTTTTTCTTTGCAGACTCCAGAATGATTTTATACATCATATAATAACATATTCCTTGTATAGTAAAAGGTATCACAAAGCCAACCACATACTTCATTAAGTCCACAAATATTGGCCAAAACAAGCTGTTTGGTGGGTATCTCATGCCACAGACAATGTGGTGAGAAAGGTACGAATAGTAGGTCTGTCGAAAGTAGATTGATGGGATGCTCATCACAAAAGCTGAAACCCAGATTAGAAGAGTAACAATTTTAGCTTTCGTAAGAGTTCGCTTTTTGAGAGACTGCATTGGACGTACAATCCCAAAGTAACGATCTATACTGAGGCAGGTAAGCAGGAAGATGCTGGCGTACATGTTCACTGATGACATTGCGGCACACAGTTTGCACATTGTAGGACCAAAGATCCACTTGTATTTTCCGAAAAGATCCACTGCCCAGAGTGGCAACGTGGCAACAAAGAACAAGTCCGCTATAGCCAGGTTCACAATGTAGATATTGGCCACTGACTTTCTGTGGAGGCAACATGACAGACCCACTACTATGATCATGTTTCCAATGACGCCTACCACGAACATGAGCAGGTACAGTATGGGGATAAGAACAAAGTGATAGGCAGCACCATTTTTCAGATTTGAGCAGTTTGACTGGACGAGAGCACTAGGAGTCTGGAGTATAACATTAAGTGATCCAGCTGATGTATTTGAAGATAACAAATCCATGATCAGGAAGAAGAAATTCTGTCCCAAAGCCTGAAAGAAATATAGTTTCGTAAATGTATTTTCATGTAAATCACAGGGAAATGTATGGTTTCTATCACATACTGCATGTGAAAAACATATTTTCAAGGCATGGCAAACCAGAGATTAGGAAAACATCTATATATAAGCCATTTATACCTTACTGTATACCCGTTTGTATCATTCCTGATGGGTACATTAACAGGGGCGCAACTATAATTTATAGGGCATAGCAGAATAAAATGAGGTCCCCACCACCTAGTGTAAGAAAATTAAAACATCAGTGTAAGCTGTAATAATTAAAGGTATGTATAATAGTACAATATATCAGAAAAACCACTCATAATTGCAAAAAGACACCATATTGTTATTCCCCACAAAAAGGTACAATGTTTTTGCACCTGATTGACCAGGGATGGACACCAACAGCAAAAGGTTCTAGGTGCAAGAAAGGTGTGCATGCCCTTTGCAGCCTAACATGATTTGTCAAGAAAGAGGTCTCTTCTTTCTAGAGATCTGTGGGCATCCAAGTGTTAAGATCCTGCCACAGTTCAATATGTTAAAATAGTTTCCCCAACTTTTAGTATCCTTTGAGTATGTCATAAATGTCTAAGATGATAAGTTATATCCTTGCAATACACCATACCTTATGTTTTGAGAAAAATCCTTAAAGAGGTTGTCCAGCCTTTTTTAAGTGATGGCCCATTTTCAGAATAGGCCATTACTAGCTGATCGGCAAGGGTCTGGTACCCTACACTCCTGCCAATCAGCTGTTTGGATGTAGCTCCATCACTGGAAGTTGGAGCTGGAACTTCATTGCTCCGGTGAAGTCAATCGGAGCAGCACCACAGTGACGAGTGCTGCCCACTACAATGTTGACAGTGCTCTGTAGCTCCAGCGCTGACTTCTGGTGATGTAGCTACACAGAACAGCTAATTGACAAGGGTGTAGGGTTACCCCCACCGATCAGATAACGATGGCCAATCCTGAGCATAGGCCATCTCTTAAAAACGGCTGGAGAAGTGCTTTAACAAGATAAAATTCTGACTACAGAGGAAAGCAAAGAAGTAGATAAGGTTTGCAAATTAATCTACAAAGCTTTGGGGCTTGCCTTCAAATGCTACATAGGTAAACAATGCCAGTGCCTACAACGTCTCCTTTTAGTCCGCAATTGAGCTTTTTGATTTATATGACAACCAAACAGCAATTTTCTGAACCACCTGTGAGCCTTGTGTGCCTATTATGCTCTCTGATTTGTCTTAATATGACAGATTTCAAGTTTTAGTAATCTGAGATAAACTGTGGAATGAGGTGTACTGTCTTCTTCTGCACAATGCGAACACACCCAAAGACCCTGGACTCTTCTTCTGGTCACATTTCAGGTAATATAAAAGTTCTTTTACTAGATAATGCTGAAACATCTGGCTGTGACAGAAGCATCTATAGAAAGCTAAATCCCAGGTAGATAACGACATGCTGGTGGTTTAGTAACCCCAAACATGGTTCCAGGCTCCATTTAATGCAGCTTAAATCTATCTATCCAGTAATGGAAGAATGAGGCAGCACTCCAAATATGGTGAAAGGGTGGTAGACCTGCTTTATTTAAACACAACATTGGGTTGGCTTTCTTGGCTTGCATTGTGCTAGGCTGAAATGTTGTGTTAGGGGTGATTAAAGCGGGTTCACCACCCTTTCACCATCATGCTGCTTCATTCTTCCATTACTATCCAGTGGCTTCCAACCCACAGCCTGGAGGGACTGCACCCATCATCTCCATATATGACTTCTGCTACTGTGTTTTTAGTATCTATCTATCTATCTATCTATCTATCTATCTATCTATCTATCTATCTATCTATCTCCTGTCTATTCTATCTATCTATCTATCTATCTATCTATCTATCTATCTAAAGAAAATAATTCCACGGCACTCCCAAAAATGTGCTTCAAAAAGTGGTGTTCTTTATTTCACCAGAGCATTGGTGAACAGAACCATAGAATATACATCACGTATGTAGATTCGCATGTCAAATAAAAGTTAATATAAAATTTTTTCTTGGACACAGGATGAGTAAAAAAAAAGTCCCTTTTTGTACATGTTTGCAATTAATACAATTTAAACAGGGAAAACATCCCTTTTTTTGCAAACTTAAAAAAGTTTGTCCCAACATTTTTTGTGGACCAACATCAGTATGCACCAGTTTATCACGGAAATTTGGCGGTCTGCGGTAAGACATTAAAGGGGGCTGTTTAGTTCTTCTATTGAATGAAAAGCGAGTTACAACGCTTTGGTCGGGGATTGCGGTCACATGATCCCTTCAGGATTATCACGTGTGCTTTCCATTGTTGGTCACGTGTGCATTCCTTTACCCCTGCGCAGACTCTGTCTGTTATACATGACGCTGGAACATAACACTGGGGATCATGCTGGTTAGTTGTTCTAACTTTTAATTAATTATTTTTAATGCACTTCTGATGTTTACACAGATATTGGTGATGCACTGTTGATGATCAATTATGTCACTATGAGGTGTATTTTATAAATATAAAAATATACATAATCATGTGTTAATCATATAACTAGGAGATCATGTTCACTATATTTTAAGATGATTTATGGTGAATTTTCTGTTAAAAAATATGTTTTTTATATACTTACTGATTAATTATGCTGGTATGCCTATATATATGCACTGAGCACCTATGTACGGCTACTTTCACACTTGCGTTTACAGGATCCGTTTGTGAGATCCGTCACAGGCTCTCACAAACGGATCCTGCAAAGGCAAGTGTGAAAGTATCCTACCTCACATCAATGCTTGATAAAAGTCCCAGTAAGGGGACTGAAACGTCGCTCTGGTGAAATAAAGAACACCACCTTTTGAAGCACAGTTTGCAGAGTGCTTATTTTCTTTATATTTTTGGATTAGATCTCATCCTCAGCTGCTGGCACACCAGTTTACTTTTGTTTATTTAGCTGTGCCGCTTACATTTCATTTTGTTGTTATCTATCTATCTATCTCTTGTCTGTTCTATCTATCTATCTATCTAGAATAAAGGGTGAATAAAGGACTTCACTTTTTCAACGCATTGGATGTGCTGCGGTTTTTTCATTTTTTGTATCTATCTATCTATCTATCTATCTATCTATCTATCTATCTATCTATCTATCTCCTATCTATTCTATCAATCATCTATCTATCTATCTATCTATCTATCTATCTATCTATCTATTCTATCTATCTATCAAAAAACAAGCAGCACTCCCAGGATCTTCAAATGTAGAAATGTTTAATTTCTCAGTGCTGGAGCCATTTCAAGCTGTCTGATCATCATACATAGTCTAACATATGTTTCTTTAAAAGCGACATACGTGGGTGAATAGATACATGCATGTTTGAGTAAACATTACATAATCCAAAAGAAGTTTTCTAGATGATGTTGACCATTTGTGCATGGTGGCATATTGGAATAACCTATATAGTAATAATTATTTAGTTAGACTAGTGACATTAACGTGAGATGAGAGAATCAATTCTAAAGTTTGTCCCAAATTTTTCAGTATATTCTGATTGTAACAAATCTGAATTTTGTGTGATTTGATTTAGGAGAATCAAGAAGAATTCAATTGAGGCGCTTTCAATTTGGGTGGAATTTATTCAGATCCAATCAGACGGCTGATTCAGTTGAATTGGACCTGAATAGAATTTTAAGAAATTCTCTCTTCTCATCTCGTCTCATCACTTTTGTCCACAAATCCTTAGCAACAGCAGTGTGCAAACTTCAACTGCATAAAATTGCATACTAGATTAGTATACAAATGAATTACATCACAATTTCTCCCTAACAAGTCACATTAAATAAGATAATACATCTACAGGTTTTTATAAGGCAAACACTTACCAAACCACGTAGAATCAGTGCTGTTGGGATTCAGTTCTTGGCTGTTCCCTGTTATTAGCTGCCGATCACAGACATCCTACTGTACTGTAACAGTGTGACAACAGCTGAACACAGAGCTTTGCTTGCAAATGACCACCATACATATGCAGACAATATTTCTAGTTGATCTCCAGCATTTTCCATAGTGTTATTGAAGAGCTACTTCGGCTTCCTTCTCTTCTTTCTATTATTGACCAGTGTAGAATTTTCCTGCACATCTAGCAAGCTGACAGCTACTTTGTCTTTATGCTGGGATGGATCATTGGTCTTATCAGCATCTGGGTGGAGTGTGTCTGCCTACAGCAATAATAAACCATCCAAGTAATTTCTACAGAATGTAGTTTTTTTTTAATGGCTGATTCAAAATATTAATTTGCACAGAATGTAGTTTTAATGGCTGATTCAAAATATAGTGTATCTGTCATTATTAGAAATTTTTAATCTTAACCCTAAACCAGTGGTGCACAGCCTGTGGTCTGGGGACCACATGTGGCCCCTGATGTAATTCTGTGAAGACCATAACTGATATCAATAATTGGTGAAGCTGTGGACCTACAGTGCCAACTAACTGGTTTGACTTTGGTCTATTCCTGAGGGCCTTGTCCTATCGTTCTCCTGGTTTTTACTCTTTAACTCTTATACAGGGATCTGGTCTTAACTGTAGGGGAGCAACCAGGCTGAAGTTGGCAGCTAACATATGGGAGCTGTCAGGGCAGCACTGTGAACGGGCATGAGTCACGTCAGGCGGCAGAGAATCCCAATCCAATAGACAGGCAGAAGTCGGTACACAGGCAGACAAATGGATATAGCTCTTTTACAGGGTCAAGCAGACCAAAGGACCTGGCAGGATCTATAGAAACCTATTGCTCAGGCAACTACTGATGGAAACAGCCAGGTATATATAGAAGCATCTAATTAGCAATTAGGCACAGCCATGCAGCAGCTCAACGATCAGGAGAAGATCAACCCTTGGAAGGTTACACAGAATACAAGTCCTAACACACGCAGGACAATGATGCCCTAGCCTGCTGCCACAGTGCCTGAACTATGACAGACACAGGTGAGTGGAGCAGCACCATGCCCACCCATGGGAAAGCAGCAGACAGGGGCTACCTGCGTAACACCAAACATCTAGTTGCTTTCCATGTCAGAATGTGGCACACAACTCAGAAGCAGAGACAAGAAAATTATAATGATGCAATGAGTAGCTATGTTTGGTTCATGCCCAACAATTGGCTGCCTGAACAATGGGGTCCCTTGACCCTATTTGATATCAATCTGAGCAGTGCTGAGGTTAAAAGCTCTGTCCACTGCACAGTGGATGGAGCGGTGTAGTCCCAGCATCAACTGGTGCTGCTCTGAAACAGCTGATCTGCAGGGTGCAGGGTGCAGGACACCTGCTCATCAGATATTGATACCCTATCTTGAATGTTATGGGCAATGGCTGTAGATCCATTGCACCAACCAACCAATTGGACTTTGGGAATCTGGAGTTCGCTACAGAAAAGCCACCGCTACCTCTTGTCATAGTCCTGGTGTTATTAGCAGCTGATCTATGGGGGTCAGAGATACCAATGCAAGCAATAAGGGGTCAGGCGATACTCATAGCCAGGAAACAGGCAGTAGTCAGGGTGGGCAGAGTTTATGTGAACCTGTGAAATTAGTCTGAGGTTTGGGCAGACAGAAAAGGGTTAATACAGTTAACAGGTTACAGTCAGGACATGCAACGGAGTGTCAGTTTCGATAAACAGGCAGATGACAGTACACGGCAGACAAACAAAATAGCACACCTTCACTAGTAACTAGCAACTACATCAGCGCTGAATTTTCCACAAACTTTGCATTACTTAATAGTAAAGTGTGTGTACACGAGGAATAAAACTATTTCTGACCATATTATGATTCGTAACTGTCACTTTTAGCAGTTACCACTGTGCTTGCTGAATATCTGGTTTGCAGATCTCCCTGATATGGTGGGTGGAGGTTAGCTGCCATCCACTGCACACACAGAAAGTAGAGGAAAATATCCTTCTGAACTGTCTCACAGTCACTAAGAAGTAGCCCCGTATAATGGAGAATATTACAAAGAAGTACTGACCTGTATTTTTTGTAAATGAAACGCTTGTGATGAGCTGTAAGTATGTAGCTTATATGTAGCTGTGCAGTCCTGCTTGTTCGTGCATGTCTCCTCACTTCTCCCCCTCCTCTCTCCCTAGACTTGCATTGACATGTTCATTATGATCCTCATAGGGGGAACTGGTACACAGCTGATAACAGGAGAATGAGACATTCATCATTGATAATACATATTTAAGAGTTTCTTGAGGCCGCTTGTATTATTGATTTATGTAAAGCTGTGTGAAAAGTTAGTGACCACTTAAGTTTAGCCCCCCCCTCCATCCCCATTGAAAAGGTGCCATATATACCCAGAATTGACCTGCAATAGTTTGGGAAGACTAGGGCATGCTTGCTGGCCTTTTTATGCTATTTTCTAATTATAGAGGTATATCTCGGTTTTGCATATCTTGTGGCTGAAATGTTTGCCCATTCTTCTTTGCAAAATAGCTCAAGCTCCACATATTATCAATGGGATTTAGGTCTAGACTGGGCCATTCTAACAGATGAATATGCTATGATCTAAAGCATTCCATTGTAGCTTTGGCTGTATGTTTAGGGTCGTTGTCCTGCTGGAATCTGAATCTCTAACCCCAGTCTCAAGTCTTGTGCAGCCTCTATTAGTTTTTCCCCCAGGATTGCTCTGTATTTAGCTCCATCCATCTTTCCATCAACTCTAGCCAGCTCCCCTGTCCCTGGTGAAGAAAAGCATCCCCACAGCATGATTAAGCCACCACCATGTTTGACAGTGAGGATGATGTGTTCAGGGTGATGCGCAGCGTTAATTTTACACCACACATAGAGTTTTGCATTTTGGCCAAAAGTTAAATTTTGGTCTCATCTGACCAGAGCACTTTCTTCGCCGTGCTTGCTGTGCACAGCGCTATGGGCTTCTTGGCTGCTTCTCTAATGAGTGCTCTCCTTGCCTGGGCTGTCAGTTTAGGTGGACGGCCATGTCTTGATAGGTTTACAGTTGTGCCATACCTAGTCCATTTTAGGATGATGGATTAAATTGAACAGTGCTCTGTGAAATGTTCAGAGCTTCAGATATTTTTTCTATAATCTAACTCTGCTTTACAATTCTTCACAACTTTATCCCTGACCTGTCTGGTGTGTTATTTGGTTTTCATTATCCTGTTTGCTAATAATAAAACTTTGAGGCCTTCACAGAACAGATGTAGTTACACTGAGAATAAATTACACACATATGGATTATATTTACTAATTAGGTGACTTCAGAAAGCAATTGGTCAAATTGGATTTTATTTAGGAGTATCAAAGTATAGGGGGCTGAATACAAATGCACACCACACATTTCAGATTTTTATTTATTAAAAATTTTGAGAACCATGTATCATTTAAATTTTTTTTCACTTCAAAAAAAGTTTTATGTTGGTCTGTCACATAAAATCCCAATAAAATACATTTAAGTTTGTGGTTGCAGCATGGAAAAAATGTATGTGGGCGCAGTATGTATGCATTGCTGGCACCTCATCTTCTTGTGTAAACAGGGTATGCATTGCTCATATGCAACCTATAGGAGGACAGAACAATCTTTTTTGTCCCCATACAATTTTCATCAGGCAGTGTGAAAAGCCATTTATAATAAGCACCTTATTTTAGGTTATACCTTTCACTGGAACTCCTTATGGGCAGTCAGTGGCACATAAAAAGGACCCATAGGCCAAATAAAAGATATAATCAGATGACCAGCTTGGCTCGCAGATCTCTGCTATGTTTGCATGGGTTAGTGACTGAATGGGTCTGAGCTGCACCTAGACACGTGACCCATGGTAAGGTAAGCAGCAACAAGGCCGTGGTGCTCACTACAGCACCAGAGCGTCCTCGAGCAGCTGATTGGCATAGGTTGCAGGTATCAGACCCCCACCAATCAGATGCTGGATAGGTCATCAGTTACAAAGAGTCGAATAACCCCTTTCATGTGCATATTAATGTTCATAAGTATGTCACATGCAACTGAACAATGTCCTTATTAACATAAAATAGGTTATGTTAATACTCATTGAAGAGAGAAACTGATAAACAACCCCTTTAATGTAAAACCTGTCATGGTTGGTGTATGAGAAATGCATTATAGTATTACATGGAGGCCATTTGGAATAATACAGTAATACAATCATGGCCCAAGTCCACCAGAGCAAGAGCTTCTGCTTTTTAGCACCTCTCTGCTCTAGAAAGAAAGGGAACCACCATCGAGAATATCAATTCGCTACACCTAGTGGCATGTCATGAGGAAGGACGTTTTGCTACTTCCAAAATGCATGGCATTTCTATTTTTCGATTTTTGTACTGTTGGATGTTTTTTAAAGTGTACCCAATAAAAGAGAAATGGAGTTTTAGAGACACTAGTGTCAGAGATTATTATCTGTGATGTTACATAGGACTACAGGTGACATATATTACATTATCTGTACTCAGCGAGTTAAGTTATCACTGGGTTCTCTGGGGTATTACATAGGACTGCAGGTAACATCAACTACATTGTCTATACTCAGAGGGTTATCACTGTTATCTGTGATGTTACATAGGACTGCAGGTGACTTATACTGTACTACATTTTCTGTACTCAGAGTTATCACCGCCTTATCTGTGGTGTTACATAGGAATGCACTGCAGACTCTGATGCCTGAGTTCCAAAAGCCAGCCCTATGAAGGCAGACATAATTCCGATGTGGCCCTCAGTGAAAATTAATTTAACACCCCTGACTTAAAGCATCGTAACTTAAAGGCTATGTATCCTTTGGGGGCAATTTTTTATTAGTGCAATGTACTCATTATGAGCTAAAAATCATTTTTTCAATTGGTCTTTATTAAAAATATGGAGTCCTTTTCTCTATACAGAGCTGAGATGCTCTATGTGACGAACCACACCTCGCAACCCCGTCTGATGTTACTGTACATTGGGATCTTATGGTATGGTTTCGGGAGTACGTATGGACAGCTTGGCACAGTTCTACACCGACAACCCGTCCACACAGGCACAGGTTAGCACGGGGAGTGAGAGAGGGTGGCCCACGCAATCTCCGGCATGGCACAACACTCGCTCACAACCCTAACAAGCTGGGAAAGCCCTTTCACTGCCCCAGTAAACAGAGCACTGCCAACCTGGTAGACTTCCACCAGTTCCTCGTTAGGTATAAGTCTTGTCTGTTAATGGGGTTATATCAGGTCAGAAACCAACATAGGTAGCATATTATGTAATACCGAGACACCTACGTATGGATTTGTGGATCGAGACAAAAGAACAGTGCAAGATTAAATTATTTATTTAATTGCCTTAAGGGTGCACTAGACATGACACTATATACATACAGATTATATACAATGGTCCAATATGCAAATACAGATGATAGTACAATCAGAGTTAACAGATAAAAGTCAGTTACCAGATACACTGTAGTCGTGGATGCTGTATTCTTGGATGCTATAGTCACATGGGGGGCGGTGTCGTAAGCAGAATTTCCAGGTGCCTCCAAACACGATACCCGGTGTGACCACCCTTCAGGGAAAGACAATGGCCACTGCCCTGCATGGACACTTTAACCCTTAGACAGTAATGCCCCTCCCTCCCCCTGGGAGGATCCCACTCTCCCTCTCTTTGGCTTGGCAGCTAGACACACATTATGGTTCATAGCTCCTCACTGGAAGGTCATTGGTAGATGGTTCTGGCGCGAACTGATCCCCCCAGAGCACTGATGCATTCGGAGTCCAAACATGGCATTCTTGCTGCGCTTGTACCCTGAGCTCTCCGTATGACCCCTTCCCTGCATCCTATGAGCAAACGAAGTCTGGGAGGTCATCCGTCTCCGTCCCAGGGTCTCAAAGACATAAACGGTGTATTTCTGAGATGTACGGTCAGTTCATAATTTTTTATGAACTCTGTGGAGTTCTTTTGTTCTAGAAGTGCAATTCGGCCCCCCAGCAGGCAGTCGTACTGTCAGTGGAGCTTACTTCCATCTTGGCTGATGGGAGTGTGAAATGTAAACACCTGATGAACTTTGAGGCAGCGCCACCTGTGGAGCCTGTTTCCTCTGCCAACTACCCCTCACCCAGAGCAAATTGGAAGGCATTAAATCATAACTCCACATATTCCTCACACTCTACTAGCAGAATCTTAATTTTCTCTCTGCTCTGTTAGACAGAGAGCTGACGGGCTCCTGATCTCTGCTCTTATCCTTATCTTACTGATAATACTGTGACTTAAATAAGTGTTTATGACCTCATACTAATTTAGAGATAAGGGTTATTAGATGACCGGCACTATTAGACACCCTGATCACGCAGACGATTGTTGGGAGGGAAGCGTTCCCTCCCGGCAATTGCCTGCTTGCTTGCTGAGGAAACTGCTACTTTTACATGCAGCAATCTCTTCAGTAACATGAGGAGGAGTGATCGCTATGCCATCGCTTGTCCCCATGCTTTACAGCATGCTGAAAGATCTGGATTGCCCGATGAACAAGCGTTTGCTCAAATGCTGAAAGATCTGGATTGCCCGATGAACAAGCGCTTGCTCACTCATTGTGCAATCGGTCACAGTATTACACTGCCAGATGATCACTAACGAGTG
This sequence comes from Rhinella marina, assembly GCA_900303285.1. Classification (NCBI taxonomy): domain Eukaryota; kingdom Metazoa; phylum Chordata; class Amphibia; order Anura; family Bufonidae; genus Rhinella; species Rhinella marina. The sequence goes on along the minus strand of ONZH01000178.1, from coordinate 572,333 downwards.
TCCGTTTAATATACCCTTTATGTGAAAGTGAAAGTAGGATACACACAACTAGAAAAACAGTTAACCTTTGGGACAGAACAGTTCAATATTTTTTAATAAAGACCAATTGAAAAAAATGATTTTTAGCTCTAAATGACTAAAATACAATCATAAAAATGTCCCTGAAGGTGTACACTCTTCGGATACCGGAGGTTTTTCTAATTTTTGCGTTTTCATTTTTCTTCCGTCTTGCTGGAGCCATAACTTTTTTATTTTTTCATTCACATATGAGGGCTTGTTTTTTGCGGGACAAGTTGTACTTTCTAATGTCACCATTTAATATGGCATACAATGTAGTGGGGAGCGGGAAAAAATTCCAAATTTGGTGGAAATTATTAAAAAAACGCAATTCTTCCACAGTTTTGCAGGTTTTGTCCCTACGGCATTCCCTATGCGGCAAAACCGACCTGTGCCCTTCATTCTCTGGGTCAGTGGTGTAAGTGGTGAGCGTGTGTATGAGTGTGTCCATGTATGTGCCGAGCGTGTATGAGTGCGTCCATGTATGTCGTGAGTGCGTGTATGAGTGCGTCCATATATGTGGTGAGTGCGTGTATGAGTGCATCCATGTATGTGGTGAGTGCGTGCATGAGTGCATCCATGTATGTGGTGAGTGCGTGTATGAGTGCGTCCATGTATGTGGTGAGTGCAAGTTCGAATTCAGATTTTGAAACATTAATGAATGCGCAGTAACTAACCATAACGGGTCAGGCATGAGACTAAACAAGTCTCACGTTACTGGTGGCGATAAGAAGATTGCCTCAGCAGAGCCAATGCTGTACGCAGCGCATATTATTAAAGAAGTTTAGGAATGTATCGGTTTCGGATAGAGCAGTCCGAACCCCGGTCCGCTCAACCCTAGTCATCAAAATGAAATTGGTGGGGGTCCAACATCCAGCAACCCCATCGATCTGCTGTTTCAGACTGCTGCAGTGCCTAACACTTATAACGTAGGGAGCAGAAGCAGGCTCCATACACTGTGTAGTTTATGGCACTGGAATACTGAAGTACCCTAAAACAGCCACTACACAGTGTATAAAACTGTCCTCAACTCCATACAGTGTCAGTTTCTGGTGCCACATCAGCCAAAAACAATGATCTGATATTGATAATCTATCCCCAAGATAGGTGATCATTATCTGTAGCCTGGAGAACCCCCTTAATTTGTATATAGTGGTAATATGAGTTATGTGATAAAAACAAGCACAGCATAACAAAACCATCATTTTATTATGTATCTTGAATTAGTTTTGAGACAAATGTAATGATAATGAGAGCTGCCACTGTTAATAACATCAGGAATGCATTTAGGCCCCTTTACACTGCCCCAACATTGCGCAGGTCATCGTTAGTAAACGTTCGTAGGAGCACACATTGCGATGATCTGCCGGTGTAAACAAAGGTGCTGCCAATTACCCGATGAATGAGCAAAACGCTTCCCGATTATTGGGAAATTGGAACCTTTTTACAGTCACCGAAATCCTTGTTTGCCGGCAGCAGGCTTTTCTGCCGGAAAACAATGACTCTGTATGTGGCATTAACGATTGCTTCCCTCCATACTGTAGAGAGGATCACAGCATGCAGCGGTCCCCTTCACTGATGACCAGGCAATGGTCGGGAAAGAACGCTTCCTTCCAGACAATCGTATGTTCCACAGCAGTGTAAAAGGGCCTTTACGGTTTTTTTTACCAATAGGACTGTATACCTTTGTATATAAAGCGATGATGTCACCAAATGTTATATTGTAACTACATTTTCATTTTTCCAATAAAAGGAATTTTCAGTGTTGGTTAGAAATGAAGGCGATTGGTTTATAAAAGGCAGCTTTAGGCATAGTAGGTATGTCACTAGCTTTTTAAACTTTAAGTCCTCTCCCCATGAGACAAGCAAACACGGTCATGACCATCTTTGGCTTCACCTCCACCAAGTCTTCGGGCAAAGCATAAACTCTTGCACCAATCTTCCTCGCCATTGATATAGCATATCTGCATTGAAAAGGCAACAAAATGTTAAATCCAGTGACAATGACAGCATGTGGTCTTCTGTGTGCTGGTTATCTCAGTTTACAATATAATAATTTCCCCTTGCACAATTACCATTATGGTCATAAAAGTGAAAGTATTCCATTTTGCAGTTTCCTTTCAGCATTTACAAATTTCTTGATGTACCTGTACAATCCATTACGGCTTAGGCTACACGGTGACATGTATCGTGGGACAGCAAGTCTCAGAAAAGTTACATGACCAAAATATTTGGCTGTAAAAACACAATATTATCTAAAAAAAACTGGCAAGTTACAGTTGAATGCAACTTGTGGACTTGTGGTATTGTGAGCTTAGGACAATAAATCTCACAGTGTTGGATCTTTGGCAACTGTCACATTTCAGTTCTACCAAGTCATGTGTCACATTGTGACCCCATTGACAGTCATTAGGTGCAATGAGGTGAGGACCTAATATGTGTATACAATGCAGATCTCAGTGACTACAGCTGCAGGTATTCATTTGTTTGCACTCTGTAAAACAAGCATCATCTATAGACAAGATCCTCCAAATCACTAAAGGTCGGTTAACATTGCCTGATTTTTGAGCAGATTATCTAGGATGAATGTTCCTATGAACACTCATTCCCAAAAATCTGCCCATCTAAAGGTGACGCAGATCCCCCGATAAACGAGCGAAACTCTTGTTCATCGGGTGAAAAAGTCGCTCATGTGAACCCCTAAATTATCATTCCATGGCAGCAGATTGTGCGTTTTAAAAAACACACTGCTGTCCAGAAAGAATGCAGCTGTATGAAGACGAGCGATAGCAGCAGCCATCACTCATCCTCATACTGTGGAGGTTATCGCTGCATGTAAGTGCTGCTCTTCATCCCATATAATGAGCAGGCAATTGTTAGGAAAGCTTCCTTCCCATTAATTGTGTGCTCGTTTGCTTCATGTAAATGCAGCATAAGTATAATAATACTAGTACGGCAAAACATTGTCACTTTAATCTCTGGAGAATTATTCTGATGCTTAAAGGGGTATTCTCATCTTAGACAATGGGGGCATAGCACTAGGATATGCCCCCATTGTCTTATAGGTGTGGGTCCCACCGCTGGGACCCGCACCTATATCCAGAACGGAGCGGGGAGCGCTGCGCCTGGAGGACCCCGGGTTTCCGGGGATCTGGCCACCACCAAGCGCAGCTCCCCGCTGCACTCACAGAAATGAATGGGAGTGCAGCGCGCAAGCGCGGCCACCGCTCCCATTCATTTCTATGGAGCCGATGGAAGTAGCCGAGCCAGCGCTTGGCTATTTTCGGCGGCCCCATAGAAATGAATGGAGGGTGGCTGCGCATGCGCAGTGCGCCCTCATTCAGTTCGGGGGCTCCGTTCTGGATATAGATGCGGTGGGACCTGCACCTATAAGACAATGGGGGCATCTCATTCTTTCAGTTATGGGATGTGGAGCAAGACGGATCCATAATGACCCACAATGCAAGTCGATGGACACGGATCCATTTTCTCTGACACAATCTGACACAATAAAAAACTGATCCGTCCCCCATTGATTCTCAGTGGTCTTCATGATGGATCCATTTTGGCAATGTTAAAGATAATTCAACCAGATCTGTTCATAACGGATGCAGATGGTTGTATTATCAGTAACGGAAGTGTTTTTGCTGAGCCCTGCCAGATTCAGTAAAAACTCTAGTGTGAAAGTAGACTAAAATATATCTCTTTTAGATTTCATCTCCTAATCCTAACCTCAAAGTAAGTATCTGTCCTTGGAAACTATTTTTTAAATAATACAATCAGTTCAAAATTCAGTGTTGATTCATTTCTTAATATTGCATTTTATAACTCCATTTTTGCTTTTTATAACGTTATAAAAAGAAATTTTATACTAGTTATATACTTTATATTACAATATAAAATGCCACAGATATAGTATTCTAGTATGTACAAGTTTGGACACAAACTTCAAAAAAGGTGAAAGAAAAGTGGTAAATAACCAATGACATATAAATGGTGACAACATCAGCTCTATATTAATAAACAATATGAATAGAAGAAAAAAACAAGCCAACACTTAGTATTCATGAGAGCATACTGATTTCAGTAATAACTATAGTGGCTCATTTACATTGATCTTTTTCTAATACAGACCTCCACATCTCCTGCATGACTATGTAAACTCTGCCCTTTTGGCTGCTTGCAGCTGCCACTAGAGGGAGCTGGGAACCCTGCTGCATACTATTATACATTAAACACAATAATAACACAGTATGCAGTAAGCTCATAAGCCCCCTCTACTGGTGCATGGTACATAAAAATAGAGCTCTGATGGCTACCAAGAAATCTAATTTAGAAATTAATCAGCACAACATTTTGAACCTAAAAACTATGTGTTAAAAGGAAGACTATGGGAGAAAGCTTTCTGGCATAGAAAAGTTGGTGCAAGCCCAAACTTGAGACAAAGTTTGCAAATTTTTAGCTTTTTCCAATACCCTTGCCATGTTTCCAAAAATGGGTAGGAGGAGGCATGGTCTGGCAGATTTAACAAAATGTATGACAGACAACTGGTGCACATTACACCAGAAATCTACTCTAGCACCTGACTTGAGTAAATTTTAGTTCTGGAGCACAGGCAGCCCGACATGCGCCACAATTCTAAAGAGGTGTATGACTGTTAATAAATGTAGCATATCTCACCCCACCAAATGACAAATTAAGATCGGGGTACACAAAGCCAGTCTTAATAAATCGCCCCTATTCACTGTAAGGCTACTTTCACACCAGCGTTTTTGCAGGATTCTTCATGGATCAGCAAAAACGCTTTTGTCATGATAATACAACCGTCTGCATCCGTTCTGAACGGATCCGGTTGTATTATCTTTTAAATAGCCAAGACGGATCCGTCATGAAAACTATTGAAAGTCAATGGGGGACGGATTTGTTTTTCTATTGCGTCTGAGAAAACAGATTCGTCTCCATTGACTTACATTGTGAGTCATGACTGATCGGTTTGGCTCTGCTTCGTCATGCGGACACCAAAGCGCAACAAGTAGCGTTTTAGTGTCCGCCTCCAAAGCGGAATGCTGACTGAACTGAAGCAAAACTGATGCATTCTGAACAGATCCTTTTCCATTCAGAATGCATTAGGACAAAACTGATCAGTCTTTGAAGCGTTTTTGCAGATCCATGACAGATCCTGCAAAAACGCTGGTGTGAAAGTAGCATTAGCCGAATATGGGATATCCATCTATAGATGATTTGATAATGGTAAGGGAATACTTAAAGGGTAACTTTAAAAAAAAACTTTTGACATGCCTTGGTGACCCTATGCCCCTTTGTTTTAGCATTCAGTAGGAGCTCTCTCAGTAGAGCATAGAGCTCAGCTGAGAACTTCCAGTTTAGCACTTGGTGGGGGTGTCAGAACCTCCATCAATAAAAATGCCTAATGATAGGTAGCTTTTAATAATATTATAATTAATAATAATGGTACTTATCATATGCCACACAAAACTAGAGAAAGTCAAGACAGGCAGAAACTTATTTGAAAAATTCTATGGGTAGTGAACCATTCAGCTTGTACGTACTTAGCATTATTGAGTTTCTCATCATCCTTTAGGTCTTCTGTTTTCAGGATGTCATAGTTAATGGATCCAGGCTGAATAGCATCAATTAAATCCAAGACTGGCATGCTGGTGCTGATTTTACCATCCTGTTTATATGCATATAACAATTTGTATTATTAATACATTCAGCAACACATTAGGCCTCATTTACAAAATGAAATTTTTGTGAGTATTATGCACACATTTATATTACAGAACTAATATTAATCCAAGGAACTATTCACATGGGTTTGTGTAATATGCATTCATTTTAATACAGTAGCCACTAATTATATCCTTGGAAATACTTCCTACTGCTGTTCAATTAATTATAGCAAAGTAATGCCTCATTCACACATCCGTGGTTAGTGATTTATTCGTGAAGATGTCTGTGAAGGATCTGTGTTTGTTTTTTTGCTCTCTGTGTGTAATCCGTGTTTCACAGACACTGCATAGCTAAAAATTAATTTTCATAGCATCTCCTCCTAATGGCTTGTGAAACACGGATGGCGTCCATGTTTTTCATGGACGCATAGACTATAATGGGTGTGATAGATCCGTGAACACAGACAAAATAGGGCATGCTTCCGTGCTAAAACCATGGACCGTACAAAAAAATGGATGTGTGAATACACACAAATTAAAATTGAACTGGTACATGTTCTTTCTGTGGACAACACATACAGCACATGTCTGTGAATCACTGACATGTGAATGAGGCATGAGAGCTATATGTGCTGCTGTTCCCTAATGTTTAAGAAGACTTCCCGGAACACATGGAGTACATGCCCAGTATTGGCGTGGCAGTGAGCTGTCCCTTGCTGCACCATGGCATGGCACAGCTGCTTGCATATATGGCCAGTCTTTAGCAGTTTATATAGCAGTGTGGTAATGTTGCAGCTTTCTCAATGTTAGAAGGTCAAAGTTCTTAAAGAGGATCTGTCACCTCTCCTGACGTGTCTGTTTTAGTAACTACATGCATTCCTCTTGTAATTACAATTTTGCAGCATCTATTCTTATGACTCTTGTTGTTCCGTTCCTCAATTATTTCTACTAGAAGTTTATTAATGAACCTGCTACTTGGTTTTACCAATGGGGGTATGTCCCTGTACATTCTTTTGCTGTCAGCAAGGTTCTGGTGGAAATAAATGGAATGGAACAACATAGTGTTACATGAACAGATGCTCCAGAATCATTTTTGCATGAGAAGTAAAATTATTCAGTAAAAGACAGATCAGGAGAGGTGACAGGTCCGCTTTAAATCACTTACTATGTGACAATACAAACCAGTTAGATTACAGGAAATGTATTGTAGGGAGAATTTCTCCCATACAATCTTACCACCTCCAGTATCTATGACCTTAAAACCTGTAATCAATCAGTTGTAAATTATAGGAAGCCTGAGCACCTCACTACAGAACTGATAAGTATTTAAGCATCTCTTTAAAAAAATCAGCGTAAGGATAAGTTCCCGTTTCTATAGGATTTATTATGCTGCATTTTACACTTTTTTATCCTTTTGTCCTTTAACAAATAATATTCAGGATTTACCTTAAAGCCAGAGATGGTCGTTGACTTTCCAGCCTGTTGGAGAGTTTCATTCACCCAGGAAATGATTGTGTCATCATTAACCTTCTGTCCTCCTCCAATGTCCGCCAGGATATTCAATGTATATCTTTAAGGTAAAGTATGTGAAAGAAGTTAATAATCTGAACTGTTATAATTCTTGTATAAGATTATTATGATTAATATATGATTATCTGCCACAGACATCCCTATTAGCGCTGATCCCTCCTAGTGACCAAAAAGATCTATTGTGTAGGCTCATCTAACTTTTGTGTTAGTGCCCATATCATAAAAGATATGTATAATTAAATGATACCTCTGCCTGATTTCTCCTCTCAATCCTAACCATAACAGCTATGGACAACTTTGGGGACATTTTTTAATTATTTCATTTAACGTATTTTTCATTTGGTCTTTATCATTTTTTCAATTGGTCTTTATTCAACAGTTTTCCTCTATAGCTTTCAGTTTCAGGGTATCTACAGACAATTGCTCTCTGCCTCACAATGAAGAGGAGCTTGATCTGCAGTCCTTATTTCTTAATTCCTGACAGCTGATAAACAATCATTAAAGGGGTATTCCCATCATAGACAATGGGGGCATATCGCTAGGATATGCCCCCATTGTCTGATAGGTGCAGGTCCCACCGCATCTATATCGAGAACGAAGCGGGGAGCGCTGTGCCTGGAGGACCCCGGGTATCCCAGGGTCCGGCCACCACCAGGCGCAGCTCCTCGCTGCTCCCATAGAAATGAATGGGAGTGCACTGCGCATGCGCGGCCACCGCTTCCATTAATTTCTATGGAGCCGACGGAAATAGCCAAGACAGCGCTCGGCTATTTTCAGTGGCCCCATGGAAATAAATGGAGGGCAGCTGCACATGCGCAGTGTACCCTCCGTTCATTTCCCCGCTCTGTTCTCGATATAGGTGCAGGTCCCAGCGGTGGGACCCGCACCTATCAGACAATGGGGGCACATCCTAGAGATATGCCCCCATTGTCTAAGATAGGAATAACCCTTTAATAGCTACATTTGTATAAGTTTGATACAAATTTAGCTTAAAGGGGTTGTCCGGGTTCAGAGAAGAACCCGGACATACCTGCAATTTCACCCAGGCAGCCCGCCTGAAGAGGGCATCGGAGCATCCTATGCTCCGATGCCCTCCTTTGCCCTGCGCTAATTAGCGCAGGGCAAAGGAATTTCGCCGGGTTCCGGTGACGTACCGGTCCCTGCCGGGCAGAGGCTTCCGCCCGGCAGTGAGTCGGTGACGTCATCGGCGCTGATGGACAGGCTTCAGCGCTGCCCTAGCCAGTAAAACGGCTAGGGCAGCGCTAAAGCCGGCCCATTAAGGCCGGTGACGTCACCGAACTCACTGCCGGGCGGAAGTACCCGCCCGGCAGCGAGTATTTACAAAACAAGAGACCTTGCCCTGCGCGATCTAGCGCAGGGCAAGGGGGGGGCATCGGAGCATGAGATGCTCCGATGTCCTCTTCAGGCAGGCTGCCTGGGTGAAATTGCAGGTATGTCCGGGTTCTTCTCTGAACCCGGACAACCCCTTTAAATGAGGATTTATGAGCTGTCGGGAGTTCAGAGATAAGGGCTACAAATCAAGCCATCAGAGCAACTCCCTGACAGATTCAGTGTGAGAAAAAGGGCAATAGTCTATAAATGTAGAGGAAAAACTGTTAACACTCCTTAATAAAGACCAATTGCTAAAAGATTTTTAGCCCAAAATTAGTTAAATGCAATCATAAAAAATTGCCCTCAAAGGAGTCCATAGCCTTTAACTTAAATACTTGACAGAGATCTGAGGAATGTTCTGCTATGATTATGGGGTAAAAAAGCAAAAGACTTGAATACTTGCCAGCAGTCCTGTTTTTTTCACTAAACTGTCCCACAAAAGAACCCCTAACATTTACTACATACCTTCTCATTAACTGCCACAGCAAAGCAAGTGTGAGTGTCCGATTTCCCTCATGCAGGTCCTGTCCAGCAATGCCAACCAGAGAAAACTTGGCCTTGTTCTTCCCCAAGTCCATGGCATAATTACAGTTTTCAAGCTATAAAAATATTAAGATAAAATTATAAAAGAAACAACGTGCAAAAGATTTTGGCTACAAACCCATTTAAATTGTTAGGAGACACAACTTTGCTGCACAATTTCACCAGTATTTCAAATCTTGCGAGGTGAGAATCTAAGGCCATTCGAACAGCAAACGGATTTTCATTGGAAAAATGAGGTTGAATGAATTTTCCACCATGTACTTTAAATGCTGCACACTCTATCTATAGGAAATGTAGTAAAGATACCTTTTTCATTTTTTCTCCCAGTTTAGGGTATGGTGGCTTATTCACTTTGCTCCAGTCCACAGGAACCTTTATCTTCTCATACAACTGGAATATTACGAGGGCATCTGAAAGGTCACTGTAAAAAGACATATTAATGGATGAAAAAAGACAAAAGATCGAAATCCCTCCTGCAATATGGAGGTCCAGGATCATAAAAATACGACTGCTTTGTTCCAGAAGCAGCACCACACCCATCCATAGGTTGTGTCTGCTACTGCTGCTCACCCCACACAACCTGCGGACAGGGATGGTGCTGATTTTGGAACAAAACGGACATGTTTTTCTGATCCCTGACAATCCATTTAAAATGTTTATGTCTGGACATTCATACGGATCTCACCAGCAGTATATGCTACCATTATTTCCTCTGCAGATCTTACCTATACAAATGATTAACTCGTGGATTAACCCCAAGTGAGTTCATCCAGTTCCTAAATGTTCTTTCTTCTCTTGTTTCACCTGCACAAATAATTCAATACCTTTTATGTGAAACAATATTTAATAAGAGTTCTTGTCATAATTCCACTTTACTTTTAATTTGGCTGGATTGTTCCTATTTCCCGTGTTGGTGAGGAAAGCCACTTCTAGTGTACTAGCAGGCCTGCACAATAGTGAGCCATCACCCTGCTGCCCATGTACAAGAGGATGTGGGAGGCATCAATGTGCTACTGAGCATGTGTGACCACCAGCACTGAATGCCTCAGGTGGAGGTTCTAAGAGGGATTTAAAGAAACTCCAGTGGGTGCCACAACACATACTTAATAGCAGTTCAGACTGGAGAATTTTTTTTAAAATAAATCTAATTGAGAAAATATGTTTTTCCTGATCTAATAGAGAAATTACAGCATAAATATCATTGGGAAACCACCCCTGCATGATCATGTCATTAAAGGGGTTGTCCGGGTTCAGACCTGAACCCAGACACAACCCGATCTGCACTCATTAACCATGAATAAGTGGAGCATCAGAGCTTTTCATGCTCCGATACTCCCCCTCCGATACTCTCCCATTTTCTTGAGATCTGGAGATGTATCTGGCTCTCCATGGGTAAGCTAGGAGGAGGCTTCCACCTAGCAGTGAGCCCGATGACTTCACTGGCACTAATGGGCGGTCTTTATCGTTGCCCTAGCCTGTTTGTACAGTGTCCAAAAGCAAACAAACAGCCCTTGCCCTGCGCAATGCAGAGCAGGGGGGTAGCATCGGAGCATAAAAAGCTCCGATGCTCCACTCATTCATGGTGAATGAGTGCAGATCGGGTTGTGTACGGGTTCAGTTTGTACCTGGACAACCTCTTTAAGGACACACAAGTGTTACACACGCAGGGGCGGTACATTTATTAGACAGCAAACGGAGTGAAAACTGACCCAATAGTCAATGGGTTTATGCACATGGGCGGTTTTCTAACTATTGCATTTTTCATGCAAGAAAGACCCCATAAGATTTAATGGGTGTGCATAAAAAAACACAACTAACCAACGCGTTGTTTTTTTTTTCATATGGGACTTGCCCATTCAAGTCAATGGTTTGTATGCAAAAGCCCTAACTCAGTAATTCAACTTAAAGGGGTTATCTCACTTCAGCAAATGGTCTTTATCATGTACACTCACCGGCCACTTTATTAGGTACACCATGCTAGTAACGGGTTGGACCCCCTTTTGCCTTCAGAACTGCCTCAATTCTTCGTGGCATAGATTCAACAAGGTGCTGGAAGCATTCCTCAGAGATTTTGGTCCATATTGACATGATGGCATCACACAGTTGCCGCAGATTTGTCGGCTGCACATCCATGATGCGAATCTCCCGTTCCACCACATCCCAAAGATGCTCTATTGGATTGAGATCTGGTGACTGTGGAGGCCATTTGAGTACAGTGAACTCATTGTCATGTTCAAGAAACCAGTCTGAGATGATTCCAGCTTTATGACATGGCGCATTATCCTGCTGAAAGTAGCCATCAGATGTTGGGTACATTGTGGTCATAAAGGGATGGACATGGTCAGCAACAATACTCAGGTAGGCTGTGGCATTGCAACGATGCTCAATTGGTACCAAGGGGCCCAAAGAGTGCCAAGAAAATATTCCCCACACCATGACACCACCACCACCAGCTTGAACCGTTGATACAAGGCAGGATGGATCCATGCTTTCATGTTGTTGACGCCAAATTCTGACCCTACCATCCGAATGTCGCAGCAGAAATCGAGACTCATCAGACCAGGCAACGTTTTTCCAATCTTCTACTGTCCAATTTCAATGAGCTTGTGCAAATTGTAGCCTCAGTTTCCTGTTCTTAGCTGAAAGGAGTGGCACCCGGTGTGGTCTTCTGCTGCTGTAGCCCATGTGCCTCAAAGTTTGACGTACTGTGCGTTCAGAGATGCTCTTCTGCCTACCTTGGTTGTAACGGGTGGCAATTTGAGTCACTGTTGCCTTTCTATCAGCTCGAACCAGTCTGCCCATTCTCCTCTGACCTCTGGCATCAACAAGGCATTTCCGCCCACAGAACTGCCGCTCACTGGATGTTTTTTCTTTTTCGGGCCATTCTCTGTAAACCCTAGAGATGGTTGTGCGTGAAAATCCCAGTAGATCAGCAGTTTCTGAAATACTCAGACCAGCCCTTCTGGCACCAACAACCATGCCACGTTCAAAGGCACTCAAATCACCTTTCTTCCCCATACTGATGCTCGGTTTGAACTGCAGGAGATTGTCTTGACCATGTCTACATGCCTAAATGCACTGAGTTGCCGCCATGTGATTGGCTGATTAGAAATTAAGTGTTAACGAGCAGTTGGACAGGTGTACCTAATAAAGTGGCCGGTGAGTGTAGACAGTTCATACTAATGTATTGTGATTCTCCATATTGCCTCCTTTGTTGGCTTGATTCATTTTCCCATCACATTATACATTGCTCATATCCAGGGGTTATGACCACGATGTAATCCAGCAGCAGCGGCCATGTTTCCACACTATGGAAAAAGCGCAGGTCACCCTGGTGGCTGGGACCGGGGGAGTATGCATACTCTGGTGCCTTCTCCTATAGTGTGCAAGTACGGCCACTGCTGCTAGATTGTAGAGTGATAGCAACCCATGGAAAAGAGCAGTGTATAATGTGAGCCAGCAAAGGAGGCAATATGGACAATCTAAATACATTAGTAAGTGCCTTGTGTTGAAGTTGACTACATGATAAAGATAATTTGTTGAAGACAACCCCTTTATTGACAGTTTCTATTCAAAGTACATTTTATTAAGAGCAATTTTAAGAGCAATTTTACCCTCAATTGAGCTCCAGTCAATGTCCTGATTTTCCGGCTTCTGCAGTGCAGGGTATTTGTTGAACAAGTTTGCAATGAAAGCCAAGTTAAGCTTTGGATTCCCCCGCACGACATCTGTGGCTGTCACAAATTGGCGACAACCCAGTCTGTCTGCCTGTACCAGCATGCACTCTGCTCTCTTCAGGTCTTCCTTCTCCTGTAACCGGGAAATATAAATACAGAAAAGTCAGTGCAGAAACATTGACATATGTATAAAATGATTCTCTTTTAGGCTCCATGCACACAGCAGTGTCTATATTTCGTATAGCACAGATACTTTCCGTGTGCACTACGCAGTTTTCTCAGTTCCACCAATAGAAATGGAACAAACGTTCCTGCGAATGCTTGTTCCCAACAATCTGCCCATGTAAATGTGCCGCCGATCACCCAATGAATGAGCAAAACACTTGTTCATCAGGTGTTCGTGCTGGCACATCAATTATTGTTTTTATGCGGTCTAAACAGCGATCTGCTGCCCAGAAAAAGTGCAGCTGTATGGATACGAGAGATTGCAATAGTGATCCCTCTTCCTCATACTGTGGAGCAGATCGCTGCCTGTAAATGCACAGGTCTCCTTCACTGAATGAGCAGCCGACTGTTGGAAAGGAACGCTTCCTTCCCGACAATCAGCTGTACATTGCAGCGTGTAAACCATCCTTTATGGATTCAAGTTACATTGATTTCAACTTACAATGGTTGTCCTGGAACCAATTAATATCGAGGGACCACGTGTATCTCTACAACACAATGATTTCTTTATCTATATATTGATAATACGGCAGTATTCATGTGCTTACAATATTTCTAGTTATTTTTTCAGATTATTATCATTACAATATTATCTCACTGTACAGGCGGACATATTGAATGTCATGATGTGCTCTCCATAGGGCTATAAGATATGATGATATTGGAAAATAAAATTTTACCCTAAGTCCATTCATATCAATGACAATAGCTGGTACTCCTTCTTCATCGCCTTTGGGAGCAACTTGATTAAGCAAATTGTAATAAGCTTTGGAGTCCTAAAAAGAAGAGTAAGACCAAGATAGTCACCACTACCATAATGTAATTCAGTAATGATTACACTGTATGAGGCATTTGGTAAATAAAAAAAAAGAACTATGTATACAAGCAGTATATGATGCTATAATAAACTTTATTTTTGCTTGTCTCCCTCGGCTACCCGTGGAAAAATGCCTTCCCCATCTACAATGTCCAGACAACCTGTCTAGAAAAGGCATGAGCCATTGCAAGAACCACCCTAGGTATCATGCAAGCTCATGAAAACTGTCAGTCAAGAGCACACAGGGGGAAGCACCCAAAGCATGGGTGTCTAGGATCACTGACAGTAGAGACCCATGAGAAGAAAGGGCAAGGGATGTTCTTGTTAATATATGAAATTAACTATTTAACCCCATATTGAGCAGTAATGATTACTGTGACTTTTGTAATCCCCGTCATGATAGAACAGAATTTATTTTAAACGGGACATACATTAACGGAAGTGCCCATCAGTATTAAACTCTTGAGGACAGGACAATTTTTGTCTTTGTGTTTTCATTTTTTTCCTGTACGCCTTCCAAGAGCCATAACTTTTTTAATTTCCATTTGCATAGCCAAATGGGGGCAAGCTGCATTTGTAATGGCACCATTAAAACCATAGCTTTCTCCATCCCCTGCTGATATATCAACTGGGAAAAAAACTATCAATCAGTGGCAGGGAGAAAGCCAGACGCTCATGAATATCAGCACTAACTGGCATACGCCAAAGCGGCTAACCCCCTTTACTTGGTTAAACTATATTTTTATTGTGAGGTAACGTCACCAATGAAACCCAGCCACTAACTGCTCAGAGGTTTTGGGTAACCTTCAATGAATGTGCATCAAGAGCAGAGATTGAAACAAATAAATGACAGTTTTGGCTGAATCATTTGCCATTAAAGGGTTATTCTCATTTTAGACAATGGGGGCATATCGCTAGGATATGCCCCCATTGTCTTATAGGTTCGGGACCCACTCCTGGGACCCACACCTATATCAAGAACAGAGCCCCCAAAGTGAAGAAGGGCGCTCTGCGCATGCGCAGCCGCCCTCCATTCATTTCTATGGGGCCGGTGAAAATAGCTGAGCGCTGGCTCGGCTATTTCCGTCGGCTACATAGAAATGAATGGGAGCAGTGCCCACGCATGCACTCCCATTAATTTCTATGGGAGCAGCGGGGAGCTGCGTCTAGTGGTGGGTCCTCCAGGCGCAGCGCTCCCCGCTCCATTCTCGATATATGTGCGGGTCCCACCTAACGATATGCCCCCATTGTCTAAGATGGGAATACTCTTTAAAGGCGATTTCCAACCTAAGAACATACAATCCCAATGGTAAATTGTGACCAAGTTGCTGCTTCCGGTCCAGCCAATCACTGGCCTCAGCAGTCACATTTGCTAGAAGGCCATGCCACCACTAAGGCCAGTAACTGACTAGACATGGTAAATTAAATGGTGCCCTTAAAAATACAACTTGTCCCACAAAAAATAAGCCCTCATATGGCTATATGAATGTAAACTTTAAAAAGTTATGGCTATTGAAACATGAAGAGGAAAAAACGAAAATGTAAAACCAAAAATGAACCGGTACTTAAGGGTTTAAACTATATATCCCTATCTGCTCAGCCCCTCCTGCTCTATAACATGCTGCCCGGAGATTATGCTGCATTTTCATGGTGACAGGCTCTCTTTAATTTAAGGACCACAAACCATTATCTGTCGTTGGACAGAAAGCCATAGTGTCAGGAAACTAAACATTTGCACTGGTGTAGAACAAATATTGGAAAATGGTTCATACTATTCCTCAATGTAAATCCATTCATCATTATCTCTATTCCTGGCTAACAAAGACAGTGATTTCTATTAACAAACATTAGATACAATGGATTCAGCTTGTGAACTTAGTAACATAGTAATCATACACTAAAAGGTCTTGTATCACAAGGATATATTCATCAAGGAGTTCAACAAATATCTTACATGGGTTCCCCGGGAATTAAGAAAATGTAAATACTTAAATGTTACTTTATTATAAATATATTCCCAAATACCTTTCATTACTTATATTGGCTCGTTTTGTCTAGAGAGCAATCATCAGGGGAAATAAAATGGCCACCGTCCTATTAGTACACACAAAATATATAGTCAGCCACCAATTGTGCAAGTTCTCCCACTTAAAAAGATGAGAGAGGCCTGTAATTGACACCATAGGTAGACCTCAACTATGAGAGACAAAATGAGAAAACAAATCCAGAAAATCACATTGTCTGATATTTAAAGAATTTATTTGCAAATTATGGTGGAAAATAAGTATTTGGTCACCTACAAACAAGCAAGATTTCTGGCTCTCACAGACCTGTAACTTCTTCTTTAATAGGCTCCTCTGTCCTCCACTCATTACCTGTAGTAATGACACCTGTTTGAACTTGTTATCAGTATAAAAGACACCTGTCCACAACCTCAAACAGTCACACTCCAAACTCCACTATGGTGAAGACCAAAGAGCTGTCGAAGGACACCAGAAACAAAATTGTAGACCTGCACCAGGTTGGGAAGACTGAATCTGCAATAGGCAAGCAGCTTGGTGTGAAGAAATCAACTGTGGGAGCAATAATTAGAAAATGGAAGACATTCAAGACCACTAATAATCTCCCTCGATCAGGGGCTCCACGCAAGATCTCACCCCGTGGGGCCAGAATGATCACAAGAACCGTGAGCAAAAATACCAGAACCAAACTACATAAAGCTGGGACCAACGTAACAAAGGCTACCGTCAGTAACACACTACGCCACCAGGGACTCAGATCCTGCAGTGCCAGACGTGTCCCCCTGCTTAAGCCAGTACATATCCGGGCCTGTCTGAATTTTGCTAGAGAGCATTTGGATGTCCCAGAAGAGTATTGGGATAATGCCATATAGTCAGATGAAACCAAAGTAGAACTGTTTGGTAGAAACACAACTCGTCGTGTTTAGAGGAGAGTGAATGCTGAGTTGCATCCAAAGAACACCATACCTACTGTGAAGCATGCACATCATGCTTTGGGGCTGTTTCTCTGCAAAGGGACCAGGACGACTGATCCTTGTACATGAAAGAATGAATGGAGCCATGAATCGTGAGATTTTAAGTGCAAACCTCCTTCCATCAGCAAGGGCATTGAAGATGAAACGTGGCTGGGTCTTTCAGCATGACAATGATCCCAAGCACACCGCCAGGGCAATGAAGGAGTGGCTTCGTAAGAAGCATTTCAAGGTCCTGGAGTGGCCTAGCTAGTCTCCAGATCTCAACCCCATAGAAAACCTTTGGAAGGAGTTGAAAGTCTTTGTTGCCA
The DNA here is from genome assembly GCA_900303285.1 of Rhinella marina. Taxonomy (NCBI): domain Eukaryota; kingdom Metazoa; phylum Chordata; class Amphibia; order Anura; family Bufonidae; genus Rhinella; species Rhinella marina. The sequence continues at coordinate 555,099 of ONZH01000178.1, read as the reverse complement.
AGCAACAGCCCCTAAACATCACTGCTCTAGAGGAGATATGTATGGAGGAATGGGCCAATATACCAGCAACAGTGTGTGCCTACCTTGTAAAGACTGGAGGAAAGAAGGTTTGTACACAAACATAGAAGAGGATTCTTTACGGTAAGAGCAGTGAGACTATGGAACTCTCTGCCTGAGGAGGTGGTGATGGTAAGTTCACTAAAAGAGTTCAAGAGGGGCCTGGATGTATTTCTGGAGTGTAATAATATTACAGGTTATAGTTACTAATTTTGAAGACTTGTTGCACTCCGATATGTTGTAACCGGAGTAGGGTTCCCACCCCAAAGCTCAGACAGATCAGTAACTCCGGTTATTTAGTCAAAGGTTCGTGTTTATTACAGAATCACGGCACAAAAATAATAGTAAACGTTTTCGGCCTAAATGGCCTTCTTCAGACTCTATTGCCGCTTGAGAAGGAAAGGAGGAAAGTCAGAAAATGGTAGACACTGAGGTATCCTGCAGCAACAGCTGCTAGAGGTAAAGTGTGTGAGTCTGAAGAAGGCCATTTAGGCCGAAAACGTTTACTATTATTTTTGTGCCGTGATTCTGTAATAAACACGAACCTTTGACTAAATAACCGGAGTTACTGACCGGCCCAGGTTATAGTTACTAGAGATGGGTCGTTGATCCAGGGAGTAATTCTGATTGCCTGATTGGAGTCGGGAAGGAATTTTTTTCCCTAAAGTGGGGAAAATTGGCTTCTACCTCACAGGGTTTTTTTTGCCTTCCTCTGGATCAACTTGCAGGAAAACAGGCCGAACTGGATGGACAGATATCTTTTTTTGGCCTTATAAACTATGTTACTTACAGAAAACGTTTGACCTCTGTAATTGCCAACAAAGGATATATAACAAAGTATTGAGATGAACGTTTGTTTTTGACTAAATACTTATTTTCCACCATAATTTGCAAATAAATTCTTTACAAATCAGACAATGTGATTTTCTGGATTTGTTTTCTCATTTTGTCTCTCATAGTTGAGGTCTACCTATGATGTCAATTACAGGCCTCTCTCATCTTTTCAAGAGAACTTGCACAATTGGTGGCTGACTAAATACTTTTTTTCCCCACTGTAGCTGCCTCAGTCTCCTTTCCAGGTTTATACCAGAGTTTTTTGCGTTTTAGTTTTTCTTCCTTGTTTTCCCATAACATTTTTATTTTTCTGTTCACATAGCTGTATGAGTGCTTATTTTTAGCGGGATGAGTTGTACTTTTTAATGCCACCATTTAATATGGGATAAAATGTATTGGGTCACCTCCAGGGGTTTTCTGAGAGTTTCTACTGTTGACCTATACTCTGGACAGGTCATTAGTTTTTGATGAGTTGGGGTCTGATACCCGGGACCCTTGCCGATCAGCTGTTTGAGAAGGCAGTTGCTGGCAGTAGCTTCAGCTTAGCCTAGGCCATGTGACATCAAGTTCATTGGTCACATGTACTAGGTGCAGCTCAGCCCAATTGTAGTGAATGGGGCTGAATTTTGATTCCAAGCACAGCCACTATACAATGTACAGCTCTGTGTTTGGTGACCAAAGAGAAGGCCACAGTGCTATGAGCATTGGTAACTTTTCAAACAGCTGATGGGCGGGGTCCCGGGTGTCGGAATTCCCACCAATCAGATACTGATGACCTATCCAGAGGATAGGTCATCAGTAGAAAAGTCTCGGAAAACCCCTTTTACTCCCATAAGTATAAATTATTGGGCATGTTGAAGTTTCCTCCAACATCTGGGACACTCCAATACACAATAGATGATTGTCTCAGAAAAATAACCATCTTTCATCTAATGTATATGGGCCCCTTTCTTCTTGTAATTGGGTGACCTAGCTTGACAATGCTGAGTCCTTGTTGTATTAATTGAATTTCTTTACTTCCATACAGAACATACCTTGATATCTGAACTGAAGTTATTAATTTTGCTGCATCCAGCATTCTCCAAGTGGTAGTTGGCCCATCTCAGAAGTAGCTCTTCGGGAGAAAGCTTCATGAGATCCTCTAAACTTTCACCATCCCGTAACAAGGCTATCAAAGCTGGACAGCACAAGGAAGATATTTGATTAGTACAGAATGATAATGCTTTACGATACTTGAGCTGGCCATACCCATGAGAGATACCCGCAGATACCAACAGAATCAGTCAATGTTCTGATATACAGTATAAGGGGGGAAAAGGTATGAGGTATATTGGATCATTGAGAGGTGTCTGATAAAGGCTTATTCCCACCTCATTTAACAGTCGCGTGTGCATGTGTATGGCCAAGCTGGGAGAAATAGTTGTCAACTGGCAGTGCTCTCAGGTGTATAGCCAGCTTAAAGGGAATCTGTCACTAGCAATCTCTCCATCGAAATGTTTGCATAGACACATAGTTGTGGTTCACTTGATTAAAATGATTCTTTTCTTTTCTGATTCAAGACTCCGTTCCTGAATTATGATGCTTTTTTAAAAAATATGCAAATTAAGCCTTTGGAGCAATGAGGGCATCACTATTGCCCTTGTTGCACCCAAGCTCCACTCTGTTCTGTGGCCTGACCCTCCCTGGCTGCTTTTATTGACTGGACCAGTCGTGACAAAACAGTGAGGGAGGAGCTGACCGCAGAAAGGAGTGGTGCTTTGGTGGAACAAGAGCAACATTGACGCCCTCATTGCACCAAAGGCCTAATTTGCATATTAAGAAAAGGCATCATAACTTGGGAAAGGAGCCTCGGATCAACAAAAGAAAAACTGCTTTTTAATCAGGTGAACCACAGCTCTGTGTCTGTGCAGACAGTTGGATAGAGAGGTTGCTGGTGATAGATTCCCTTTAACTTTCTAAATTACCTCTAATGTATTATATTCAATATATGTAATCGAAACAAAGGATTAGACTACTTGTGAAGTATAAACATGATATAAACAGAGACATTCATAAAAAGTATCATTTAGCCAACCATTTCTGGCCAGAACATTTGTAAAGTGCTAATTTCACAAAAATGGCAGCCAGACATATGTGACTTTGGTGCCCTTAATATTACATTTCTGCAAAATACAACTGGTCTGGCCTTCATGGCTAACAATATATTGGCAAGGAAATTGTGATATTTCCTTTTTAAATTTCATGGAAACTTTACATTTTGTAAAAGTTGCCTTTTTTATATATTTATAATGTCATGAAAAAGACCAGGACACAATAATAATGTACTGAAAAGCTAGTACCTTCATTCCTGCTCAGCTCAATGTCTGCAAACAGGCCAATCTTGATAACCTGCCACAGAAGTCCCAGCACCAAGTATGGCTTCCCTTCCTTTAAGTCTTCGGCACCAATGTTGACTACATGACAACCAATGGCCGATGCTGAATTCAGAGCCAAATTCAAATTTTCCTGAAACGCAAATAATAAGCCAAAATTAATTATTCAATTAACCACGTAATGGTTCAAAGATCAGATAATGAGGTTAAAGGGGAGTCATTTATGAAGCAAAGCATGCCACTTTATCCCTGCATATGCCACTTTTTCGAGGTGACGGGAAAAAAGGCGTCGGCAGGCCCTTCTCAGATATCATTTTCTACGCCTATTTTTGGCATAGAAAATCACATAAATCTACACCAGCAAGGGAGCTGACACTGATTTAAGCAAATCGGTGCAGCTACGTAAGGCTACTTTCACACTAGCGTTTCTATTTTCCAGTATTGAGTTCCATCATAGGATCTCAATACCGGAGAAAAACTCTTCCGTTTTGTCCCCATTCATTGTCAATAGGGACAAAACGTAACTGAATGCGTTCCCAGACCAGAACGCATTGGATGTGGAGCAAGACGGATCCGTCATGACCAACAATGCAAGTCAATGGGAACGGATCCTTTTTCTCTGACACAATCTGACACAATGGAAAACGTATACGTCCCCCATTGACTTTCAATGGTTTTCATTACGGATCCGTCTTGGCAATGTTAATGATAATACAACCGGATCCGTTCATAACGGATGCAGATGGTTGTATTATCAGCAATGGAAATGTTTTTGCTGAACCCTGCCAGATCCAGCAAAAGCTCTAGTGTGAAAGTAGCTTAACTAAAGTGCATCTAGGGCCAGCACAGGATTATTAAAACTGGCATCTAAAAACCAAAAGTGTTCATATTAAGACTATATCTACGAGTATATATACACAATGGTAAAAAAAAACATATATCGTATATAGATTTTCTGATGCTTAGTGCATTATTAATACAGTTCATATATGCTGAATGATAAACAGGACCTGATTACACAATGAACTCATGGTCAATATGGTGGTGGGGTGGGGGGAGGTATTTGGGTTTGTTTGCATATAATATTTCTTTTATACCTGCATTGATGTGATTGTCTTCATGAAGAATATGTATAAATTTATTATGTAAGCATTTTTTACCATGTGCATGGAAAAGAAGACACTCACACTATGTATTTAAGGTTTGAAAACCTTGGTGACGTTCTAGAATATTATAATGAGGTGATGTCATAGAAATATTATAATGAGGTGATGTCATAGACATATTATAATGAGGTGATGTCACAAACAACTAGCATGTAGGTGTTGGTGCACCATAATTTCCTCAGTTGTTCGCTGCCTCTTCTAGAGTTCCAGTGTCCAGCATCTCGCTTGCCTTCAAGCTAATTTTTGGATTTCGGCACTACTGCCTCTGCAGTCTACGTGCTACTGCCTTAAAGCACGAAAACTCTCTGGAGTGCACAGCAGTTCCTGCCTACAGTATAGAAAATATGTATACGGCCTGCTTTCTGCTCGTTCTCTGCCTGCTCCTCGGAGGTCACCTAGAGGCCAGGCCGCTTCCAAATAAGCAAGAGAACGATGAGCCACAGGAACAGCTTAGCTCTGGATATGAGGAGGAAAATATGGATGGCCCCACAGTTCCACTGTCAAGACCAAGATTCAAAGTCATCATGAATCGGAAGAAGAACAGAGACAGAGGATACTTTACCCGCCCTCCATATATACCCAGGGGAAGAAAAATGGAAGAGAGCACCGCTTCCCCTGAAAAGACGCCAACAACCAAACAGAAAGATAAAATTATCATGTACAGCGACTTCAGCGAGAAAGGCATCACTCGCAGGTCAATGATGTATTTTGTAAAGATTGGACTGGCAGTCTTCGGCATGTTATCTTGTACATGTCTTCATGCTCTCAGAATGTTATATCTGGAGAGACAACATCCTCTCGAGGAATAAACTTATGGCCAGAACAGGTGAAGAAACATCAATCACCTGCCAGAGAGACATCATGAGAAGCCTGGCTTGATATGAAGATTCTCTATACGACATCATAGAGATAAGATCCCAGTGAAGGAGATCATAGCAGAAAAGGTGAAGAACCATCAATCACCTGCATCATGGGTTTGGTTGGATACAGCAACTGGAAGTGCAACATACAGGACGGAAACCAAAGTGATCGGTTTACATAGTGGAAACGGGTCTGGAGACTCCAGATTGAGAGCATGGTGAAGATGTACGAGGTAAGCAACTATATGAACATGTCTGTTAAACACCATAGTAATCCCAGAAAACCCCTCAGTAATTATGGCAATGATACAAATAATCCAGATTAGAAATCTTCCTGACATATCAGATTCTAACAATTTTCCGTATTATCTCTCTAGCATCATCAAAATGTACCCAAAGTCACCCAGGAGCCCTGTCTAAAGATCAGTGGGCATCCAGATAGAGGACTCCGGCCAGTACACGTGCCACCATTCTGGACTCTGAGGAGCCAGTCAGCAAAAACATCTACAATCTGGCAAGAAAAAGAGCCGGTAGAAAGGTGAAGAGTCAAGCACTGTCCTATATTGCTGCCACCTGCCAGCAAACCCCCCCAAAAAATAAAACATCCCCCAAAACTTTCCTTTCCCCTATTTTCCCTGAAAAAAATACCCAATCCCCCTCCATAAAAAAAAAAAATTCCCAACCCTACCCCCACCAAAAAAAAAACAATTCCTTCCCATTTTCTTCCCTTACTTCCTAATAAAAAATAAAAAAATCCCTAAAAATATCTTACTTCAGCATTTATTTTCCTTCCTTTACTTAAACCTACTTAAATGGGTTTTGATGAGACTTTTTAACTGATGACCTATTCTCTGTACATCGAGTCAGAATCTGATTGGTGGGGGTCTGAGACCTGGGATCCCCACTGATCAGCTGTTGGAGAAGTTCCATTCATCTAAACAACCCCATTTAGATGAATGGAACTGATTTTCACAGAAATTTTCTTAGGATGAAGGCACTGGAAGGGTATGTCCAGACGGTTGATTTTTCGACGTGGATTTTTCGTCAAACTCTGCGCAGAAAGCGCACGCAATCCACCTCCTATTGATATCAGTGGGAAAAACCGCCTGGTAATTTACACTGTTTTTTCTCTGTAAGCAGTTCGATAAAAATAGTGGCATAGAAGAAAGAGACATTCATTCTTGGTGTGAATTCTGCATCAAATCTGCATCTCAACTTCCCATCCAAATGGGAAACTTCTATGTCAACGTATCCTGAGGGTACAACTACACAGTGCGGTATTGTTACAGTTGGTACGCTGCGGTCGCATGCCACATGGCCGTACAGGCCACATTGAGCGCCTGTTATACTAATGATGAACGCATGTGTAGCAGGTCTGAACTGTTAATGGCCACGTGACACCCACAATACCAAATGGCTATTAACAATGCAGAATGACTAAACAGTGTTCATTAGTACAGGACCCAGCTGTGGCCTGTACTGCCACGAAGTGTGAGACCACGGCATGTCCATGTTGCAATCAGAACACTACCACAACATCTTGTCAAACCCTTTCACAGAGAATGACGTCAGCAGCATGTTATACTAAGCGGAAGCCATTACATCACAATGGGAACATTTACTAATATCGGTGCACCTAGACGCTGCCATAAACTGTATGGGGATAATGAGTAATAGAGTCAGATACAGAGTAGACTTCATAACCCTTCATAATCATAATTTCCTTCTTTGTAATGGGCCACACTCAGGCTCGGATTGGCCCACAGGGAAACAGGTGAATTTGTAGGTACAGAGACAGACCAGCCAACATGCTCTTTCCCCTGCGATCCATCTTCTCAAAGTCGCTACAAGGACCTCCAACAGTCATCATGTAGCATCTTGCTGTAGCGTCTGCCACTGTCTTAGCAGATCATATTTTGCATATAGCTGTACAGTGGGCCCCCAGAACAACTTTTACTGGTAGGCCCAGGCCACCCCAATCCAACATTGACCTAACCCCTTCCTCCAGCCAGAGCTGTAACTTGACCAGCATGCACTTTCTATAATACTAGTGTCTTCTTATGCGGCACAAGGGTCTTTGGGCCCCCTCAGGCTCCTGGCCCCGGTAGCGACTGCTCCCTCTGCACCCCCTATAGCTACGTCCCTGTCTGTGTGTAATGGCAATGCCCCCATTGCTCCTAAAGATTCATTTGCACATAATAGAACATAATTTTTCTCAGCAATGCAGGCACATATGAACATGGGACCAACACAGATGCCTTAGGCCCCTTTCACACGGGCGAGATTTCCGCGCGGGTGCAATGCGTGATGTGAACGCATTGCACCCGCACTGAATCCTGACCCATTCATTTCAATGGGGCTTTTCACATGAGCGACGTTTTTCACGCATCAGTTCGCCGTTGTGTGAAAATCGCAGCATGTTCTATATTGTCCGTTTTTCACGCAGCCCTGGCCCCATTGAAGTGAATGAGGCTACGTGAACAACGCATTGCATCCGCACGCAAGTTCAGATGCAATGCGTGATTCACTGATGGTTGCTAAGAGATGTTGTTTGTAAACATTCAGTTTTTTATCACGCGCGTGAAAAACGCATTAAAACGATTCGCACCCGCGCGGAGAAAAACTGAACGAACGTACGCAATCGCAGTCAAAACTTACTGAGATTGCGTGCGGATTTTCCGGAACGCATCTGGACTGAATCCTTGACGCCCGTGTGGAAGAGGCCTTAAGCTGCCAAGTGCACATGTTATATAGGTACAAATCTACTGACAGATTGCCTTTATTATTGTAATTTTGTTTAACCCAAGATGAACTACTTGACCCTGCCATTTTGTCCACCTTCCACCTCTATGGCTGAGAAACAGAGTGTAGAAACTGTCTGGACATAGGGCAGTGCTCAAAATATAGGGGTCGATTTCACAAAACTAGTGTAAAGGAAAATGGGCTAAGTTGCCTATAGCAACCAATCAGATTCCACCTTTCATTTTTCAGAGCGCCTTTGGAAAATGAAAGATGTAATCTGGTTGGTTGCTATGAGCAACTAAGCCTAGTTTGATAAATCTCCCACATTGTCCTCAGTACACTTTAAAATCATAAAAATGTGTGGATACAAAATATAACTAACAGGTTGCCCACATAACCTACACACATAGAGGTCATAGACAGCAGCCCCTCTGAAAAGGCAACAACAAAAGAAACTGGACATAACAACTGAGCACAGGGGGTTAGAGAAGTTGGACTCCACACATTCAATTGCACCATTAAAGAGAGTATTTACTTGGACACAAATTCATATTCCACAGGAATGGCGCGTAGCAAATGTGGTGCCAATATTCAAAAAGGGTCCAAAAACAGAGCCCGGAAACTATAGGCCGGTAAGTTTAACATCTGTCGTGGGCAGAGGCGTAGCTACCGGGGGGCAGGGGGGGCGACGGCTCCGGACCCAGTTACTCAGGGGGGGGCCAGCAAGGATGACTATCAGGCGAATACAAGTGAGCGCTTCCATTATGGAAGCGCTCACTTGTATTTAGGGACCCCCATCAGACCTCAGATCAGCCCACCCAGCCACATTAAAATAAAAAACCTTTCTTGACCTACTGATGGGGGCACAGTAGGCTGATGTGAGGTCTGTTGGGTCACAATACGCTGATCTGAGGTCTGATGGGGCACAGTAGGCTGATGTGAGGTCTGATGGGGGCACAATACGCTGATCTGAGGTCTGATGGGGGCACAATACACTGATCTGAGGTCTGATGGGGCACAATACGCTGATCTGAGGTCTGATGGGGGCACAATACGCTGATCTGAGGTCTGATGGGGGCACAATACGCTGACCTGAGGTCTGATGGGGGCACATTCTGCTGATCTGAGGTCTGATGGGGGCACAATACGCTGATCTGAGGTCTGATGGGGCACAATACGCTGACCTGAGGTCTGATGGGGGCACATTCTGCTGATCTGAGGTCTGATGGGGGCACATTCTGCTGATCTGAGGTCTGATGGTGGTACAATACGCTGATCTGAGGTCTGATTGGGCACAGTAGGCTGATGTGAGGTCTGATGGGGGCACATTCTGCTGATCTGAGGTCTGATGGGGGCACAATATGCTGATCTGAGGTCTGATGGGGCACAATACGCTGATCTGATGTCTGATGGGGGCACAGTAGGCTGGTGTGAGGACTAATGGGGGCACATTCTGCTGATCTGAGGTCTGATGGGGGTACAATACGCTGATCTGAGGTCTGATGGGGCATAATACGCTGATCTGAGGTCTGATGGGGCACAGTAGGCTGATTCGAGGTCTGATGGGGGCACATTCTGCTGATCTGAGGTCTGATGGCGGCACAATATGCTGATCTGAGGTCTGATGGAGCACAATACGCTGATCTGAGGTCTGATGGGGCCACAGTAGGCTGATCTGAGGTCTGATGGGGGCACATTCTGCTGATTTGAGGTCTGATGGGGGCACAATACCCTGATCTGAGGTCTGATGGGGGCACATTCTGCTGATCTAAGGTCTGATGGGGCACAGTAGGCTGATGTGAGGACTAATGGGGGCACATTCTGCTGATCTGAGGTCTGATGGGTGTACAATACGCTGATCTGAGGTCTGATGGGGCACAATACGCTGATCTGAGGTCTGATGGGGCACAGTAGGCTGATGTGAGGTCTGATGGGGGCACATTCTGCTGATCTGAGGTCTGATGGGGGAACAATATGCTGATCTGAGGTCTGATGGGGGCACAGTAGGCTGATCTGAGGTCTGATGGGGGGGCACAGCAGGCTGATGTGAGGACTAATGGGGGCACATTCTGCTGATCTGAGGTCTGATGGGGGTACAATACGCTGATCTGAGGTCTGATGGGGCACAATACGCTGATCTGAGGTCTGATGGGGCACAGTAGGCTGATGTGAGGTCTGATGGGGGCACAATACGCTGATCTGAGGTCTGATGGGGCACAGTAGGCTGATGTGAGGTCTGATGGGGGCACATTCTGCTGATCTGAGGTCTGATGGGGGCACAATACGCTGATCTGAGGTCTGATGGGGGCACAGTAGGCTGATCTGAGGTCTGATGGGGGCACATTCTGCTGATTTGAGGTCTGATGGGGGCACAATACGCTGATCTGAGGTCTGATGGGGGCACATTCTGCTGATCTAAGGTCTGATGGGGCACAGTAGGCTGATGTGAGGACTAATGGGGGCACATTCTGCTGATATGAGGTCTGATGGGGGTACAATACGCTGATCTGAGGTCTGATGGGGCACAATACGCTGATCTGAGGTCTGATGGGGCACAGTAGGCTGATGTGAGGTCTGATGGGGGCACATTCTGCTGATCTGAGGTCTGATGGGGGAACAATATGCTGATCTGAGGTCTGATGGGGGGCACAGTAGGCTGATCTGAGGTCTGATGGGGGGCACATCAGGCTGATGTGAGGACTAATGGGGGCACATTCTGCTGATCTGAGGTCTGATGGGGGTACAATATGCTGATCTGAGGTCTGATGGGGCACAATACGCTGATCTGAGGTCTGATGGGGGTACAATACGCTGATGTGAGGTCTGATGGGGCACAATACGCTGATGTGAGGTCTGATGGGGGCACAGTAGGCTGATGTGAGGTCTGATGGGGCACAATACGCTGATGTGAGCTCTGATGGGGCACAGTAGGCTGATCTGAGGTCTGATGGGGGCACAGTAGGCTGATGTGAGGACTAATGGGGGCACATTCTGCTGATCTGAGGTCTGATGGGGGTACAATACGCTGATCTGAGGTCTGATGGGGCACAATACGCTGATCTGAGGTCTGATGGTGGCACAGTAGGCTGATGTGAGGTCTGATGGGGGAACAATACGCTGATCTGAGGTCTGATGGGGGCACAATACACTGATCTGAGGTCTGATGGGGGCACAGTAGGCTGATCTGAGGTCTGATGGGGGCACATTCTGCTGATCTGAGGTCTGATGGGGGCACAGTAGGCTGATGTGAGGACTAATGGGGGCACATTCTGCTGATCTGAGGTCTGATGGGGGTACAATACGTTGATCTGAGGTCTGATGGGGCACAGTAGGCTGATGTAAGGTCTGATGGGGGCACATTCTGCTGATCTGAGGTCTGATGGGGGCACAATATGCTGATCTGAGGTCTGATGGGGGCACAGTAGGCTGATCTGAGGTCTGATGGGGGCACATTCTGCTGATCTGGGGTCTGATGGGGGCACAATAGGCTGATGTGAGGACTAATGGGGGCACATTCTGCTGATCTGAGGTTTGATGGGGGTACAATACGCTGATCTGAGGTCTGATGGGGCACAATACGCTGATCTGATGGGGCACAGTAGGCTGATGTGAGGTCTGATGGGGGCACATTCTGCTGATCTGAGGTCTGATGGGGCACAATACGCTGATCTGAGGTCTGATGGGGGCACAGTAGGCTGATCTGAGGTCTGATGGGGGCACATTCTGCTGATCTGAGGTCTGATGTGGGCACAGTAGGCTGATGTGAGGTCTGATGGGGCACATTCTGCTGATCTGAGGTCTGATGGAGCACGATACTCTGATCTGAGGTCTGATGGGGGCACAGTACGCTGATCTGAGATCTGATGGGGCACAATACGCTGATCTGAGGTCTGATGGGGCAGCGGACTGTTAGTTTAGTGATGTAAAAACTAGGGACAGGTTTCCTTTAACATAGGAGTCCTCTTTTACTCCTATTACTCCTATATTTTACTGCATTATATGGTAGAGTATTTAGACTAGGGTATGTAGAAAGTCTATTGTACTGTACTTAACAGCATATATGATCTAGCAGTTTATACAGTCATCTTTCTAATACAATATTATAACCACAACTAGTAGTATGTGCCTGTGAAGTTGGAAACGTGCGTTTGGGAAGCCACTAAGTGGGGGGCCCACTCAAGTATGTTTCGCCCCCCCTTTGCTGAACCTCTAGCTACGCCTCTGGTCGTGGGTAAACAGTTTAAAGGTTTTCTAAGAGATGCTATCTTGGAATACCTCAATGAAAATAAGCAAATAACTTCATATCAGCATGGCTTCATGAGGGATCGGTCATGTCAAACTAATTCAATCAGTTTCTATGAGGAGGTAAGTTCTAGACTGGACCGCGGCGAATCAATGGATGTTGTATATCTGGACTTCTCCAAAGCATTTGACACTGTACCACATAAAAGGTTAGTATATAAAATGAGAATGCTTGGCCTGGGAGAAAATGTCTGTATGTGGGTAAGTAACTGTCTCAGTGATAGAAAACAGAGGGTGGTTATTAACGGCACATACTCAGATTTTGTCACTGTCACTAGTGGGGTACCACAGGGGTCAGTATTGGGCCCTATTCTCTTCAATATATTTATTAATGATCTTGTAGAAGGCTTGCACAGTAAAATATCAATTTTTGCAGATGACACTAAACTGTGTAAAGTAATTAACACAGAAGAGGACAGTACACTGCTACAGATAGATCTCGATAGATTGGAGGCTTGGGCAGAGAAGTGGCAGATGAGGTTTAACACTGACAAATGTAAGGTTATGCACATAGCAAGGAATAATGCAAGTCACCAGTACATACTAAATGGTAAAACACTGGGTAACACTGACATGGAAAAGGACCTACAGTAGGAATTTTAGTGAACAGCAAACTAAGCTGCAGAAACCAAAACCATCAAAAGAGGCATAGATGCCCGTGATGAGAACATAGTACTGCCACTTTACAAATCACTAGTTAGATCACACATGGAGTACTGTGTACAGTTCTGGGCTCCTGTGAACAAAGCAGACATAGCAGAGCTGGAGAGGGTTCAGAGGAGGGCAACTAAAGTCATAACTGGAATGGGTGGACTACAGTACCCAGAAAGATTATCAAAATTATTGTTATTCACTTTAGAAAAAAGACGACTGAGAGGAGATCTAATAACGATGTATAAATATATCAGAGGTCAGTACAGAGATCTCTTCCATGATCTATTTATCCCCAGGACTGTGACCGTGACAAGGGGACATCCTCTGCGTCTGGAGGAAAGAAGGTTTGTACACAAACATAGAAGAAGATTCTTTACGGTAAGAGCAGTAAGACTATGGAACTCTCTGACTGAGGAGGTGGTGATGGTAAGTTCACTAAAAGAGTTCAAGAGGAGCCTGGATGTATTTCTGGAGGGTAATAATATTACAGGTTCAATTATTTACAAATGGCTCTTAGGCCACAAAGACCCCAACTTGCCCCCGAACTAAAGTAATTAAGATTAAAACATAACTTTTATTTGTTTTATAATTCAAAAGCAAATTACTGTGCAAAATGCCCTAACCATTAAAACCACTCACAGGGAGGGTGACTAATGCCAATTCTATAAAGGTAGCAGGGTGTGCACCAATCACTGCTATACCTTAATCATCAATACTTTTGTTTTATTTCACGACCTAGCCTGGTCTTCGTAGATACAGCACTATTGGCTACCTAATTAGTCACTCGCCACTGGGCTATTAAAATATTAACCACTGCCCCCCTGGGGGCGAAGGGCGGTAAAAAGGCTAAAAATATGTTGTGTGTAGGAAGCATTTGCAAGTTAGAAAGCTCTAGTTAGGCTAGATCTGCAACATCTCAATGTTGTGCTGCGAAATCATTGCTAATAATAGTAAATGTGATCATATTGCGAAATGCAAGATATCATGACCAAGACAAGACAGGGGACAAAATGTGAAACCTGGTTTCAATGCATTGAACATTTACTATCACTAGTTGTGATATAGCAGCTCGAAATTTTGATCTTAATGTCACGCAGCTAAAGTTGTCATGTACAAGTAGCTCTAGCCTTAGTTTTCCAGGAGTAAGATATTGATGACGCATGCTCAGGATAGATCATCAATGTTTAAAGAGGCCGTTGAGTGAGCAATACAGCCTCTTCCTAGGCCAGTGATGTTACGTTCATCGGTCACATGGGATAGGTGCAGCTCAGTCCCATTCAAGTGAATAGGCCTGGGATGGAAAACCAAGCACAGCCCCTATACAATGAACAGCATTGTGCATGGTGAGCCTTGAAGAGGCCACAGTGTTCACCAGAGCGCTGCTTTCTCTTCGAACAGCTGATATCGGACTCCCACTGATCAGATACTGATATACTGATGACATCCTGAGTACAGGCGATTAATATTAAACTCCCTGAAACCCCCTTTAAAAGTACCATGGAAATGAGTAATAAATTGATTTAGCCATATGTGTCATACTTTTACCAAATATGGCGCTATACGGTTCACACTACACTGAAATGAGGGTAGACACTGAGATCATCCACTAATGTGCAAACAGATCTACCGCAGAATCAGAAACTGTCTAATGGATTGGCAGTTTAGTATTATTTTTGCAACCACATGAATATAAGGGTAATGGCCCTTTTACACGAGTCAATAGAGTGGGCAACAATAGGGAATGAACATTGATAGGAACACACGCTCATTGCTCGCTTGTAAGCTGGATTTATATGCAGGTATGATCAGGATGTATGGGGATGAATGATCGTTACTACAGTTGTTTGTCCCGTACAGTCTCCTTGTTTTTCGGCAGCACATCCCTGTTTACACAGGACAAAGTGCAAAGGACTTCACCTGCCCACAAGGCAATCACCCACCAAACAAGCATTTGCTCATTTCTGGTAACTGGCACCACCTTTACATGAGGCAATTATTGGAAATGAAGATTTCATAGGAATGTTCATCCCCCCATAATTGCCCCGATTCTTGGCCCGTGTAACAGTCCCTTTAGTGGTATCTTTCCATTTTACCTGGATAGTGAAAGGAGTTAGCTTCTTTTTGTTGATGGCTCGTTCATCAATTGTGTCTGGAACTGAGAGGTTGATCATTTTGCTGGAAAAGACATATATTGTTAGATTGTTCCTTCCTATGCACGCGATAGGATCGGGAATTCTACTATTTAATTGACATATTAATATTGTCCTTATATGCTTGCATGCTTAGAATATTACCAGAAATAGTGAGGGTTTGTCACTCTCTTTTTCCATACTGAACATGCCAGAAAAAAAGGTTTATGTGCTTTGAGCTTCACCTCCACTTAGTTGACACATTTTTTAATTAATAAACTAATCTAATACACATAAAAGTAGAGAAAACAAATACACTTACCAGAGGACGATCCCGTCCCCTACTGCTTTGAAGAGGTCATCTGTGTCTGGGTTCATAGGAATAACATGCTTGCAGTCTGGATCTTTTTCTAAGGCCTTATTAATCCAGTTTACAAAGGCATACTTTTCTTCTTCTGCAATGTGAAAATTAAGATACAAACTACGGTATATGATTATTTTTTACTTAAAGGGATATTCCAATTGTAGCAAGTTATGCCCTATTACTGCTCGCACTCACCAATCATAGCCCACAGGATCCCCCAAAATGAACAAAGTGGTAGGTCTAATGAAGTTCTGGAGTGCAGCCCTTGACTATTTTTAAAACTTCCATAGAGATTAATGGCATTTCAGTGTGCATGCTCAACTGGACGCTCCCTCATTTCAGGGGGCCTCACAGGGTATGGGATCCATTCTCATGATTGGTGGAGATGGCCTATTGATGGCCTATCCTCAGGATTATTCGGCAATATGAGATCGGTGGGGGGTTGACGCCTAGCACCCCTGCTGATTAGCTGTGTGAGGAGGCTGGGGCACTTAGACCTCTTCCTAGGCCATGTGATGTCTTGTTTATTGGTTACTTGGCCTAAGCACAGCTCAGTCCCAACCACTATCCAATGGATGGTGCTGTGCTTGGTAAGCTGTGAGGAAGCCAGGAGTTGGACCCCTACCAATCTCGTATTGATTATCTATCCTGAGCATAGGTCATCAATATGAAAATCCCAGAGAACCCCTTTAATACCTATTCAGTGCACTCCATAGCTGAACCTAGAATGAGAAATTGGAGATGTCTAGTGAGACATCTGTTGCATCACCAAAGGACTACTGAAGAAACACAGTATTATATGTGTGTTTAGCCAGTGCTGTAGATTATTATAAGTTTACATGAACTGGATTCTATTACCATCTGTGTTCTGATAGGTGCCACAAAAGGGAAGGCAGTATGGTAACAGGGTAAATTTTTTCTGTAGAAGTGCAGAGATCAAATTGATGGAAGCAGCGCAGTGTCTCAAGTACAAAATAGATGCAGAATTCCATCCAGACAGGTCAACCCTCAACCATATATAGTAAGTCCACGAGTTCAGAAAAGTATAACATTTTCAAAAAGTCTTATTCTGACATCCACTGGCTCTTTTTAGATTGAACTAATAACTATAATCACTATAATCTGAGAGATAATATCTTAAAATAAGTATATTTGCATATTCTATTTTCCAGCCATACCTTTAAGTACAGTAAATTTTATAAAGTAGGAAAATAATCAGTGAAAGCAGCTACCTGAATAGGAATGCTGGGTGCCCACACTGGACTGCTCAGAGGTGCCACCAATTGCACAAATACCTTCTTTCTTGTTTATGGCCTTTCTGAATGTTTTGGCCACATCAGAGCTCTTGAGGTCATGAATAACCTACAAAAACAGAGAAAGAATTAGTTGTAAACCTGGACAATAAAAAAAATCTCATTTTGAATGTGCTAAAAAAACAGTATAAAAACACATATCCCTAGCGGCACAGACCTGTACATTGAAGACATATTGCTCATTTTAATCAATGTGAGGAAATGGGGGTGATGATATGTGCATATAAAATCAGATCTAGTTAAATGTATAAGCAACATCTGCCATGATGTTCTCCTCAGGGGCGGTCTTGGCATTTCTGGGGCCCTAAGCAAACTTATGTCCAGGCCCCCCCCCAATGACGCGTCACGCCCCTGATGACACGCCCTCTGATGACATGCCCCCCCCAATGACACGCCCCCCCACACATCAAATACTTTTTTAACAATAAAATACTGTCAAACAATTAACAATTAACTCACTGTTAAACAATGAAAGAATGTGTTTTTTCCACACTTATCGTATATCACTCTCCTATCAGTTTTTCACACACTTGTCATATATGATTCTCCTATCTGTTTTTCACACACTTGTGGTATCTGACTCTCCTGTTTTTCACACACTTGTCATATATGATTCTCCTATCTGTTTTTCACACACTTGTGGTATCTGACTCTCCTATTTTTCACACACTTGTCATATATGATTCTCCTGTTTGCCTCTGTGTCTCCTGTTTTATTTCTCTCTGTCCCTTCTCTATCACTATTCACTATATATTACAGTCAAGTCAACTACCCTGAGCTGGCTGTCTTTGTCACTGATGATCCAGCAGCTGCAGCTGCAGCCTGCAGCAGCACTGCTACTCCCAGTCCTCCTGGCTCCTGACTCTCTCTCTCTACTACAGTGCTGTGCGATATAATATTAAAATCAGATTCACACACAGCAGCAGCACAGCTCCCTAGCTCCTAACTACCTGGTCTGCACTAGACTAACATGGAGGATGCCCTCCTCGCGCTTTTTTACTAAAATTACGTCAGCAGCACGTCCCAGCTCTTCATTGGCTGAGCTGGGGCACGTGCTGCTGACCATCACTCACTGGAGGATGGGGGTGGTGAAGGTTGCCCACAGCCTATGGCGTGTCCCAGACTCCCAGCTCTCTATTGGCTGGGCTGGGACATGTGTTGGGACTAGAGATGAGCGAGCATGTTCGGCCGAGCATGCTCGGATGGAATTTGCGTGCGCTTTTTCAAATCTGCACGCTAATTCATACGCATATTTTAGTATGTACACTAATGCGTACGCATTTTATAAATTAGTACGCATGAAAAAGTGCATGCAAATTCCACCTGAGCATGCTCGGCCGAGCATGCTCGCTCATCTCTAGCTGGGATGGGACACTGACGCGCAGCCGCAGAGTTTGTGTTCTGCTGTGCAGACCGGCCTCTCTGCGGCTGCGCGAGCTTCCTGCTACACTTCCGGACTTGAGAGTGAGCGGGTGCGGTGCGTGCAGCCGCAGTGAGGCCAGTCCGCGGGCCGCGGCGGACAAATGCAGTAAGTGACAGTTGGGCGGACGGTTTTGGGCACCGGCACAAGAGCGGAGCGTGGGGGCCCTCTTGGACGTCGGGGGCCCTACGCAAATGCATAGGATGCGTGGTGCCCAAGACCGCCCCTGGTTCTCCTCATACCAAAACTTTTTGCAGACTGTACTGACATAGCTTAAACAAAATGAATTAAGGGTAATGTGTGCTCAATACACAAAAAGGCCACTTGTCATCAGTATTCAGTCAGTATTTTTCATCGATATTTGTAAGGCTAGTTTCACACTAGCGTTAAAACTATCTGTCATGCTGTTCTGGCGGGAGGAACAGCATGCTGGAGTTCATTCTATCCTGCATAGCCATATACTGCCTTTCCCCATGAGAACCCATTGACTATGATGGGACCCAGCAGAGATTCAGCCTGTTTCCGCTATCAGTGCTAGGATTTGTAAGCATTTGTAAGTGTAAGCACTATTTTTTGTCCAACTGAATCCCAGCAATAATGCCAGGAACAGGCCGGATCCCTGCCGCCTCCCATTATAGTCAGAGGGGCCTGGCGGTGCTCTGACCCTTTCCGGTTATGGACACGGTGAACTCTGACAGGCTGTTCCTCTGCCATTACGGCCTGCCTAATGGTTTTAACGCTAGTGTGAATGCGCTTCTATCCCAGGAGTAGCATTCATGTGCACTTTTGCCCCACCTATCTAAGAGGCGACCTTGCGTGCTCCTCCTCTCATTGGTTGCTGATGCACACATAGGTAACTAGGAGCAGCACACTATATGTGCAGGGTCTGCGCTCCTAGACATAGATGCATAACTGCATAGGTAGGTTTAGCGTAGGACCTGCCTGACCTGAGGCCACCATGGCTCTGATACAGTAGGTGGGCACAGATGTGTTTTGATTAAAATATATTGGCTAAGGGTCTCAGATTTTATCATTAGAGTGAGGGCTTAGTCCATATGTTATGTTTGCATCTATTTTTATAGGGCATTATTTTCTGTGACTTTACTGGTGTGAAACTAGCCTAAGCCAAAACCAGGAATGGTTCCAAAACAGAGAAGAGGCAAAAATATTTCCATTACACTTTTTCTCTGTAGATTCCACTCCTGGTTTTGGCTTACAAATGCTAATGCAAAACACTGACCAGATACTCACTGTGAAAGTGACCAAAAGTTCCATAAAGCATTTAATTTCAGCTGCATGTTGAAAAAGTTTACAATGATAATAATAATAATAATAATAATAATAATAATAATAATACTAAAAATGACACTTGCCAACTGATCCTTAACAAGACGCAAAAAATTATTTGGAAACAAAGACGTAAAGTGTCATCTAACAAGCAAGAAGTAGTAGTAAATTATATGAGTCAAAGTTAAAGAGGTTTTCCAAATTGTTCTAAAATTTATACAAGGGAAGAAGACATTATAAAATAATAAAATGGTGTATTCTCACCAGCTATATACCCAACGTGATCGCTGCAGCCAATCATTGTCCATGTATTCTCACCAGCCATATACCCAATGTGATCGCTGCAGCCAATCATTGTCCATGTATTC
Organism: Rhinella marina; assembly: GCA_900303285.1. Taxonomy (NCBI): domain Eukaryota; kingdom Metazoa; phylum Chordata; class Amphibia; order Anura; family Bufonidae; genus Rhinella; species Rhinella marina. The sequence goes on along the minus strand of ONZH01000178.1, from coordinate 535,231 downwards.
TCACCAGCCATATACCCAATGTAATCGCTGCAGCCAATCATTGTCTATGTATTCTCACCAGCCATATACCCAATGTGATCGCTGCAGCCAATCATTGTCCATGTATTCTCACTGGCCATATACCCCACATGATCATTGCAGCCAATCATTGTCCAGGGGTTTAACTGGTGAGTATGCACTCTTTTTGTAAAAGGGGTTTTCTGAAACTTACATATACTGATGACCTATCCTCTGGATAGCTCATCGGTGTCTGATTAGTGGGGGTCCAACACCCAGGACCCCCACGATCAGCTGTTTGAGAAGGCAGTGGTGCATGCACTAGCTCTGTGGCCTGCTCTCAGTTTTCCACAGGCGAAGTGATGACACATTCATCGGTCACATGACCTAGGCACAACTGAGCACCATAGACGTGAATGGAGCTGAGCCAAGCACAGCTGCTATACAATGTACGACAATGTACTTGGTGAGCAGGATTGCCTGTGCCTTCTCAAACAGCTGACTGGTGGGGGTCCTGGATGTTGGACTCCCACTGATCAGATACTGATGACCTATCCCTGGACACATTTTTCAACAACTTACAGTAGAAAACCCCTACATGTCTCCACTATGAAACAGATGACTTGGCACCAATGCCATGCCATGTGAATACACAAGGAATGCTGAATAATAATTGGTGGTTATTGATGGTGCTTACACAGTCAAGCCATGAATCAGGAGCAGCAATTCATCTGCTGTACACATTAAAACTGAAATACTGTATAATATAGCAATGCATTTTTTCCAATAATTCAGGGTGTACTTACTGTGATGAATTCATCAAAACTAATCTTCCCATCTCTGTTGCTATCTCCTGTTTCCATAAGACTTTGGATTATCTCTCGTAGTTTATACCCAGGGAGAGGCAGATTAGCAGCTTTGAACAAGTCATTTAATTCATTAGGACTTATGTAACCGTTTCTATCAGTATCTACAGAGAAAATAAACATGTTACCAGAAGAGGGTTTTGGCTAGGGGAATATATTAACAAAGAGGTTTTCCAGACTCCTGATATTGATGACCTTTCTTCCGGTTAAGTCATCAATATCTGATGGGTTAGGTTCTAGCACCCACACCCCCATCAAATAGCTGTTTCCTGCAGGTTCTGCTACCAGAATTAGGACTTTGATTGGAGCCAGAAGCACATATCCATTCGAAGTGTAGTGGCTGTATGTAAAGTGAATGGAAACTGAGCTGCAGTAACCTGGCATGCCTTCTATACTTGAATGCAGATGTGCTTCTAGCTCCAATGAAAGTGCTAGTTCCATTGCCGTAAACTGCAGCAAACAGCTGATCATAGGGGTGCGGGATATTGTATCCTCGGTGATCAGGTATGGATGACATACTGAGGATAGGGCATCAACTTGAAGAGCCTAAGAAACCCTTTAATACCTGATGGTGAATGGGATATGACAAAGTCAAAGAACACTGACAATGGTCAGTGGCTACATTATAGTTTGTGCATGACATTGTCTCACTTCAGCAAATGGAATTTACCATGTAGAGAAAGTTCATACATGGAACTCACTAATGTATTGTGATTGTCCATATTGCCTCATTTGCTGGCTTGATTTATTTGTCCATCACATTATACACTGCTCATTTCCATTGTTACGACCACCCTGCAGTCCAGAAGCAGTGGCCATGCTTGCACACTATAGGAAAAAGCACCAGCCTATGCATGCTCCCAAGGTCCAGGCCACCAGAGAGGCCTGTGCTTTTTCCTATAGTGTGCAAGCAAAGCAAACACTTATCCAGGGGTTAAGACCATCCTGCAATCATCAGTGCTGGACAATACAATGCCTTGTATTAACTTTCTCTACATGATAAATGCCATTTGCTGAAGTGACACAGCAACTAAAAATAGCAACTGTTTGCCATACTTTAACGTTTTTCTGTTCAATCAATAATGACTAATATTTCAGCTTTCAAAAGTTCAGTTCACACTAAGTTTTTTGTTTCTGTTGTAGGTATTTCTCCAGAGCAGTTCCCAAAGCACAGAAAACCACTGCATAGGCATAAATTGGCATATCTCGACCATTGGACTCCTATTGTACAAAATTATATATTGTGTAGTTCTTTATACATTTGTATACGTAAGGGCAGCAGATCACGTTTTTCTATGCTATAACAAATTACCCTGAAGCTCTGAATACATATGCACTGAAGTATGTCTAATATGTTGGCCCACAGATATTTTTAGTATTGCAAAAGTTTAGCATTACAAAAATATTTTCCCAGCATTTGTGGTTTCATGGTTCATAAACAAGTGAAGAAATATCTTACCGATTTTGCTAAATGCCTCCCTGAGTTCCTCCATTTCCTCATCTGTGATTGGTCGAGACTCCATGATGCCTTATATTCAGTTCTGCCCTAGATATAATACATGATGGTTAGATGTTTCTTATAATAATTAAGCAAGATAGGTGTCACGCTCTGGTGTGGAGGGTATAGCCACACCAAGCATAAGAGGGAAGGGAAAAGGACCAAACAAGGGAAATGGTCACCTCCTGCAGGTAACCCTGAAACTAGGTCCTGACTACCAGTATGAACAGGTCTTAGTGGTAGGAGAGCATACACAGGAACCTAATAACACCTGACCCTAGAGAACCCTGCAACTAGTGACAGGGGAAGGAGTCAACCCGTTCCTCCAAAAGGACGGACGAACCTGAGAGTCCAGAAGGCAAAACCACAACAGGGAAAAGTAGGATAAACACAATAGGGAAAATGACACTTATCTTAATGCAGATATTGCAGCAACCGGATCTCAGCCGAGAACCACACTACACACAACAAAGTCAGCAGAAAGTATAAACCGCAAGGGATACTGGGAGAGGAAGGGATAAATAGGGGAAAGACAATCACCACACCCGCAACAGCTGAGGGGAAGGGGTGTGGTAAACAGCAACCAAACCAAGAGGAAAACATGTCAAATTATGTCACTTTTGAAATTCTAGCCGATCGCCTGCAACCTGATGAAGGCACGTTCGTGACAATAGGTCAGTGGTTAGCACTGTGTCTTTGCAACACCTGGGATGAAATCTAACCAAAGACAACATCATGTTCTCCCTATGCTCATGTGGGTTTCCTCTGGATACTCTCACACTTTAAAAACATAATAATTGTAAGCCCCTTTGGGGACAGCTTTATGCTAATGTCTGTAATGCTCTGCAAAATATAGAAGCACTATATAAGTGAGTATAATAAATAAAATAAAAATATAATGTTAATTGGTTTAAAGTGTTTGATATAGGGAATTAAAGGGAGTCTGTCACCTCATTTTCACCTATATAGCTAACAGCAGTGCCCCACAGACGATTGCATACACATCCCTGACCTACCTGTGTGCACTGTGTGTCTGTATTCCTCGTTCAGAAAAAGTACTTTTATTCTGCAGGAAAACAGCTCCCAAGTGCCCGGCTCTGCTGCTGCTGCAAACCAGACTGGAGGGGGGAGGGCAGCTTTAGCTGCTCATATCTTGGGATTAGTAGCAGATATAAAAATGGCTCTGACATTCCAAGCTTTAAAATGATACCAAAATCACAGCATTATATACAGTATATCAGAAGATATAGCTGTTAGAAATCGAGTCAGGAGAGAAAGCTGTTTTTAGTTTCACTTTCAGCTGGGCACTTGGGAGCTGTTTTCCTGCAGAATAAAAGTGCTTTTTCTTGATATGTAATACAGACACACAGTACACACAGGTATGTCTGGGATGTGTATGCAGTCTTCTGTGGGGCAGTGCTGATAGTTATATAGGTGAAAATGAGGTGACAGACTCCCTTTAAGATCCCCCACTGATGAGAGGGATTGATGTAAGTGATGACTGACAACCTCCATTCAGATCTGAGTAATATGTTGACATTATATATACAACCTGTATAAAGGAGTAACAAAATATTATTAAGTTATTTTAAGATGTCAACTAATATATGAAACAAACATTTAGGTTCACACAGTACATTATGGGAGAATTTCTAGATTTATTTTTACCTAGAGATGCGTAAATTGATTGTAAACTAATTGGATTAGTAACAAATTTTTAAAAAATTAATCCAAAGTTTTGGCGATTTGTTTCGGACAAAACATGCAAAAATGGAGCCAGTGCCAGTAATCTAGCTATACTATAGACACTACAAGGAGATACAATTGGTCACATTTTATGGTTCTATTGGGGAAAGCAGACAGAGTGTAGACAGTGAGGAACTAGTAACTCTGAGTTGTGTGTTGTTTCATACTTGCTGACAAGTTCTGCATTAAAAAACGAATCTGCAACAAGCTCATTTTTTTCAGTATATGCATAGCCAGCCAGCTTTATGCTATTGCCAGCACCCCAATAGCATACATTCTGCTAATAACACCAAGCAATTGCCCAGTTTCTTTTCTAACAACTTCAATTTACTGTTTGTAATTGGGTATTCCAATATACCCATGTTAGTGAACGCATTGTATTACTGCAAGTTATTTTTCAATTACAGCAAAGCTACAAACACATTTTACTGCAAAAGCATCATTAGTATACCATGTAAGTGGTATTTTACTGCTTGAGTATACCTTTTTTAGTGAATGTGTTGTATTAGTTTAAGTTAACTTGTAGGTACAGCAAAAACATTTTACTGCAAAAACTGCATTACTATACCCGGTGATTACTGAATAGCCATGATTTAAGACTCTTTTTATGAAAGCAAAATGGGGGAATTTTTGCATGGGGCCCCTCCCCAACTTAATGGACGTACTCATACATGCGCTCGCCACATACATGGACGCACTTATACACACAGTCACCACATACATGGACGCACTCACCACATACATGGACGCACTTATACACACAGTCACCACATACATGGACGCACTCACCACATACATGGACGCACTTATACACACAGTCACCACATACATGGACGCACTCACCACATACATGGACGCACTTATACACACAGTCACCACATACATGGACGCACTCATACATGCTCTCACCACATACATGGATGCACTTATACACACAGTCACCACATACATTGTCGCACTCATACATGCACTCACCACATACCTGGACATACTCATACACGCACTGACAACATACATGGACGCACTATACACACAGTCACCACATATATGAATGCACTCATACACACTCAACACATACATAGATGCACTCATACACACGCTCATCACATAGATGTACATATATACTGTATACACACACAAACACATATGACCATACAAGTAGTTATACACCTATTTCTACACACAAACACTTACCTTTCCTGTAGACAGCTGATGTCCTCAGGCAGCCTGGAGAAGTAGGTGCCATCACCCCTCTGTGCTATCCAGGGACAGCAGTGGAGGGGTTAATCAGTAACCTGGAGAAAGGGGGGCAGGCAGGCACTGTAGAACTCTGTGTGCAGGAGCTGCCAACCTGCTCACACTAGCTTGGTGCTGGGGGGGTGGGGCTTGATCCTATAAAGTTCTGTTATTGGCTGGCAGCAGATGTCATAGTAAGCTGCCAGCCAATAGAAAACAGAAAGCAGTACTGGTAAGGGCTGTGCCAGTACTGCGGATCCCAGCCTGAGAACAGCCATAGGAGGAGGAGAACAGGCATGGAGGAAGTGTACTGTGCCTGCAAGGACCTTTGGTGGGCGGAGCTCCAGCGCTGCTGCTGTAAGTGACATCCTCTACTATAAAGTGTAGCAGCTGTGCGTAAGGACAGCCCAATATCTAATAAAAATATTCAGCACTGCTCTGGGGCCAATTCTGAGCTTGGGCCAGAAGCAGTTGCTTCCCCTGCTTCCCTGATAGCTACGCCACTGCCCTATACATTATCCATTCCACATCAAGACTGTACTACTGCTGCTGCTGCTCCCAAACAAAAGGGATATGTTTTTCAGACTTGTTCAACTTCAGAGCAAGCCACTGTTTGTTTTGACAATTGACAAGTGTGTATAAATAAAAGTATTCTGCTTCTGTTAACTCATAATTTTTGGATGCTTGTGCAGAACAAGCTACTGTTTCTTATGACAGTAACATGTTTGTGTGTATAGACAGGGACGGGGGTATGATCCCATTAAGGCATCATTTTCAGATGCTTGGTCCCAACAAGTCACAGCTTTTTCCAATATCACCAAGTGTGTTTAAACACCATCTGCAATAAAGGACAATTTTTTGAATGTTTCTGATATTAATAAGCATAACAAATGTGACAGCACATTGTTTTTAAATACTTTGTTTAGTAACCCTATCAACCATGCATTTACCCATAGCTATATATGTCAGTGTCACTCTGAGATTATTTGCTATTGTTGTCATTACGTTAAAGAGGGCAGTGGGGATAGGGGCAAGAGAAAGAGCAAAAATATGTTTATTTTTTTTTTTTAAAGAGAGAATGACAAGATATAAAAATCTAGATCTCAGAGTGTCATGTACAAATTTTTAGGTAAACTAGAGCACTTTTGATTCGTGTAAAACTGATTTGGCCACAAATCAATTTTTTTTAAAAATTCTAAGAAATGGACATTTAGTGAATTTCAAGAAGTTCGCTCATCTCTATTTCTACCCAAGAGCGGAGATCCAGATTGCTAGTTTATTATAAATAAAAACATACGTAACATAAAAATGTTTAATTGTATTAAAATCTCTTTTCACAAAATACAATGTTCAGCTCTCATGTATTCTGACAGATTTTGAAAGGTTGATGATGACATATTCCATACTCAGCCTCATTGCCTTCAGGCAGAAATTAGTGCAGTAATTGGAGGTCAGTATGCTTTCCAAATCAAGATATGGAGACAGATAAAATGCCCCTTCCAGCAATCCCTGTTTGTAGACCAAGCCCTAGTCTCATTTTGAGAAGGCTAGAATGCATGCTAAGAAGTATGAGAATGCTATAACTGCAAGGTGAAGCATGTTTCAGCTATAACAACTCGAACATCTTACTAACAGGAAAGCCACTAAAACCATGTTCTTGACTGTGCTTTACTTCCTGCATCTAATGCGTGCTGTAAAATACATAGATATTGTGCACTCCTAGATCAGTATAAAACTGTAGCGTGCGCTCTCCTTCAATTCATTTGAGCTTTGTTGGCACAAGCAGAGGTAACACATAGAGTAGGTGCAGCATATATACAGTATGCCTTCCCTAAATTCACTGAAGGCATGCTGGCACTAAAAGAGGTAGCATGTAGCGCAGGTTACCGTCCAAAAGAGGTCACCTAGCAGTGGTGGATAGATACAAGTGATTTTGATCAAAATATATTTGTACCTCGTAGGCATTTTATATAGTGAATTTACCATTAGTTCATATATTCTATGTTTGCAGAGAGATGTTGCATTGTGTCTGCTTCTGTAAAGACTAAAGATATTTTACCATACCTATATCTTTCTGTGAGGCTAGTTCATCTTCAGATACATATATGTCTTAGAACTTGTAAATTATTATGTCATTATTGAATTACACTAATCAGCTGTAACATTTATGTTGGGCTCCTCAGCAACCACAAAACAGCCAAGGTGCTATCGCAACATTCACAACTTTCATTACTTGCGATCATGGCACCAAGTGAGACTTGGCAGATCCCATAGCATCTGCTTTGTGGATAGGAGGTGAGTTTCTATAATAATTCCTATAAAAATGACATCAAGACTGTCAAAGGAATAAATAGAGAGACTATCAAACCACACAACAGACGCTTTATGATCCACCAGGGGTCACCTGGGTTAATGGTCAGTTATTTACTATGTTTTCTTAACAAGCGATCATTGTATGCAAGTGTATTTACAAACATTGTGGACAATTTTTTTTTCTGGGTGGGCCTCTTAAAAGTTTCTGCTGCTAATGTATTGGTGCCAGATACCTGCAGAAGACCTTCAGAGCTCTTGTGGTGCCCATGTCCAAATACATCAGTACTTTTGTATCAAGACAAGGGCCCCTTACACAACACTAATGTTTTTTCTATATAGTTTTTTAACAATTTATAAACATGTCAAATGGGATGGGGTATGAATGGAGGAAACTTGCAATGTTGTTGAGTTCTGGGGATGTTTTCAAAGGCCAATAATTTTGGTCAATTATTTAGATGAAGTTCAGGTTCAGGACATAAGCAGGATCTGGATTCTGGAGAACCAAAACAGAGGTAAGAATAGAGATTAAGACTATGACTTTTGTCTTAGCAGAATATACAAGGTGTTTTATTTGCTGTTCTAATTTACAGTTTAAACTTATTAATGTAGACCTGAAGAGGGGAAAGGTTGAGGTAGAAAGGAGGTGTCTCAATAAAGAAGAACATTTCAAACCAAGTGGGTTTGTTGGCTTTGAATCACATGGGTTCATCAACTGTGATACTGTAGTTCTTTCTAGGTAGCAGATTGTGGTTTGAAAACATTTATTGATTCTGGATTTAATATGGCTTAGAAGAATTGGAATTATGGTTTTCTATATGTCAAAAAATTTTAATGAAGCATTAACCCAATTCATTCTTAAACTACATTTACACGAGCCAACAATTGTCCAGGTTATCGGGAACAATTGTTCCTGCGAAGGTCATTCCCAACAATCTGCCCATGTAAATGTGCCGCCGATCCTGCTTTTCATGTAGGCACCACCGATCATAATTTCTGGGCAGCAGATCGTGTGGTCTAAACAGTGATCTGCTTCTCAGAAACCATGAATCTGTATGAGGACGAGGGATACAGTGAAGAAGATTGCTGCAGTGTAGAGTGTAGAGGTCTCCTTCAATGAACGAACATCAGACTGTCAACAATCGGCTGCAGAATCTTTCCATCTAAATCCACCTTTAGAAGGAATGTCTGTTTCATTAGGAAAAGATGAAGAGTTGGATGTGTTGGCTCCAGACATGTTTGTAGGATGGTTTTGAGGGCTGCTGCTGGAATACTACAAAGTAACCTTTTCTGTACTTGACAAATTCTGGGGATATTTGGCCAAACGGAGCCTAACCAGGAGTGCATGTTCTATTATAGCGCAAATATGTTTTTGAGAAGAAAGATGTATGCATTTTGCCAGAAGGCTTGGATTAGTAGGCAGAACCAGAGGCACAATATTACAGTTATGGCTTATCTGTGTATAATAATGTGTCACATGGAGTTTTTAAAATAGATTAGAAGGCATTAATTGCATATCAGTGAAAGGTGGTACCATAATACATATATCTTAATGTAGGCATAGTATCAGACCCAGACTGATAATCCTCTCTACGGTGGGCTGGTCTGGCAAGGGGTCGAATGACATGATCAAACAGGAACTGTGAGCTACGAGGGCTCAAGGACGTGTGATCAAATCATTATCACAGGTCCTCAAACCCCTTGCAGTTTCATGGTTAGGAGGGTTGCAGGTCCTCGCTGTAATGAGATCATAGCTCCTTCACCCCGAGTATGAGGGAGGACCACAGGAGAAGCATTTGCCTCCAACTCCAGCTTCACTGCTCTTATTCTGTCCTATAAATCTCAAGAGAGGTACGAAATGTAAATGCAGACAATGCTGCTGCCAGGGGTAGTCAGGGGAAAATGTTACTGCCAGTGCGGGAAGGGTTGGTCAGGGGACAATACTACTCCCAGAGGGAAAGGGCTGCTTTGTAGACCCAGTCCAGCCCTGCATAGTATGGTTGTTCCAAAAATCATAATACTACTTTCCTTGTTTTATGCTGGTGTATAACATAGTCATTTCCTATGTAACTTCTCTGTCTTGCTTCTGCTCTGGTCTTTCCCTCAGTAGGACCCATCTTACTTCCCTTTTATAGTTCTGCATTTTTTCTGACTCACAAAAATGTGCTGTTTCGGTCTATAATACATTCCTATATGTCCATATTTGACTTGCTATATACTTACTTGCTGATACATATGGTATATATAAGTACAAAGCATGGTCTGCAAACTACATATAGTTGCAGTGAGGGATACACAATCTGGTTTTCTGTATACATATTGGTCAATTTCATAGGAGGGCAACTACCCTATCAATAGGGTTGTGGGAGGAACCCAGAAAAAAACAGAGAACCGAAAAGAAACCTATGCGAATAAATTGAGAACATGCAAACTCAGTGCAGATGTCATACTTCGTATACATGCAGTGACATGGTCAGCCAGAATATTTTTAATGTCCAGGTAAAAGTTGCCATATTGTTTTTCCCCAACCTAAGAATGCTCCAATGTTTAAAATTACGGTTATATTAAATAGAAATTTCTGGTAATCTATTGTTCATCTATGTTGACCATTTGGCTATTCTTGGCCGTTGTCACATAACTACTGTGAGCCAATTTTCCATCACCCCTATTCTTATAGAAGCGTACTGTAAACACAATTGGGCTACCACAATTTCCTCTTCCTTTGCAGATCTCTACAGTGAGAGAAAGATTGATGCAGGAGAGGAGAAATGGCATTCAGTGCAGAGTTTTCAGCACCCACTGGAACAGGCTGATCAGGTAACTACTTCCTGTGAGGCTAGTTTCACACTAGTGTTAAAATCTTCCAGCAGTGGAACAGCCTACCAGAGTTCATCGTATATGGCATAGCCGGAAAATCCAGAGCACCACTAGGCCCCATTAACTATAATGGGACCCGGTGGGGATCTGGCCTGTTTCTCGCATTAGTGCCTGGATTCGGCTGGACAAAAAACAGTGCTTGCAGTGGTCTCTGTATGGCCAAATCCCGGGACTAATGCCGAAAGCAATTCAAAGAATTTCACGGCACTCAAAAAATTATCCCCATATCTTATTTAATTATGATTGAAAAACATATTGGGGGTCTTTTATCAAACTGGTGTGAAGTAGAACTGGCTTAGTTGCCCATAGCAACCAATCAGATTCCACCTTTCATTTTGGACAGCTCCTTTGGAAAAATGAAAAAAGGAATCTGATTGGTTGCTATGGGCACCTAAGCCAGTTCTACTTTACACCAGTTTGATAAATGACCTCCATTATGTCCAGAAAATGATCCACTTAGAGTTCATAGATTCAAGAAACACCACAAAATATGACAGGATACTGTATATATTATTGTAACCAGGAAGTTTGTATAGAGCCAGGCCAAATGACGCATTGGCGTAAGAGGTGTTTGTTTGTGTTGAGCAAATCAAAGCATTCAAAGCGGAATTCAGTCTGAAGTTTAGGAAAAATGTGATTTGCAACTAAGCCGAATTTCTTCGTGCTTCTTAACGAATCAGTTTTTCCTAAAATGGCGGCTGCACATGTTGCAAAGTGAAAGTAAGAATCCCGGGAACTGTGCAGCCAGCCAATCTGCAGGTAGCCATCCCCTGTGATGTCTCAGCCCTATAAAAGCTTCATTCCACGTGGTCTCTGCCATTGTCCTGTGATCTGAGAATTGCCATACTCTTTTGCATTCTCTCTGAAACAGGCGTTGAAAATGGCCTGTCCCCTTCCCCACCCACACCCACTTTTTTAGACCTGGTATGAGTGGGGAGAAGTCGCAGATTGCTGCGCAACTAACCTGAAATACACATCATAAATGACCCCACATATCTATATGTAACTTTAAAATTGTTTTCGAAATGTGACTTTTTGCTATAAATTATAAAAAGATGTCTAAAAGATTGTGGCACATAAGGGTATGTCATATGCTACAGATTTACTGCAGACATTTCTTTGACTGAAGCATGAGTTCCATACATGTAACTGGGGATGTTTCTACAGCACAAGGGGAGATTTATCAAAACTGGTGCAATGGTAAACTTGTTTAGTTGCCCATATCAACCAATCAGATTCCACGTTTCATTTTTCAGAGCTCTTCTGGAAAATGAAAAGTGGGCAACTAAGTCAGTTTTCCTTTGCACCAGTTTTGATAAATCTCCTCCCATGTGTTCTACGTTCTGCAGACCTGTTCAGATGAATGGGACAGTTGCAGATGTTTCTGGAATAAATCTGCCCCTGTTAACTCCTTCCTCTCCAATGCCATACATGTACAGCTGTCAGGGGTGGATTGGTATTTTACCTTCACAAGAATTTTCCCGGTAGGCCCACATGCAGCAGCTGATGTTCTCTTAGGCTCCATTCACATATCCTGTTTTTCTTTCCTGATTCGATCCTGATTTTTTCAGGACCCATTGAAATGAATGGATCCAGATCAGGATCAGGATCGAATCAGGAAAGAAAAACAGGACGTGTGAATGGAGCCTTATTGAGAGCCTGGTATCCACTCCTGCTCTGCTTAGGAGTCCCCTGCCTAACTCCATGTATTTCCACATATAGAGTCATCAAGTATCCCCAAACACTGTTAGCATTGTGACTGTGTATGAGGATATCCCCATATATTTAAAAAAATTCTTGTCTTTACTTTAAAACTGTTCGCTCTCACATCCTCCCGCTTGAGAGACAGAAGCTTTACCAGTTGCGATACAAAGCACACCGCTGTCTATGGGAAGAATTTCTCTAGCTAAAAACCTTCATTAGTACAATGCACTGGTATCTACAGATACATCTTTGTATACCAGGACATTGGGATAACAATATAAGCCTTATTCATTTAATAATCACAAAAATAAAATAAATTAACCCTTAATTTGGCCTCATCATCACAGTTGAGCAGATATCGCTCACAGTAAACTTGGCTGTGTGACCTTCATCTACTAGTCGATTCTCTGGCAACACACAAGGTCAGATTTCTGGTCCACACAGACATATCAAGTCAACTTATTTTCCTTGAGCCGCCACCTCCGAAGCCGTTTGTTTTCCGGGTAACACTTACACCGAGTTACCACCCACGTTTCAACTTTTCAGAACGGAGCTGGCAGACAAAGACACAGACAGACAGTATGCCTGACAAGGGGAGGGGATAGTCTCAAGCAGACTTTTCAGCAGACCACCACGGACAGCAACTAACTATGAGGCTGATTGATTACACTGCCCTGTACTTCACAGTACACTACTAATGCAGCAAATCACTTCTTGCTTGGTCACGTCTCTTCCAGATAAAGATCCGGAGGACCCAAGCGCAGGAAAACCGTCTGACCGGTCCACGTCATATCCAGAAGAAACTCCGGACGACCCGGTCAGGATACCACCCCGTGACTACCGAGCACGGGATAAAGACACCTCCCTACGAGTGGATCGCCCCCTCTGTCCCACACTCTCTCTCGAGAAGCGTACACAGAGATTATGCGATTCCCCTGTCCGATCCTTGGTCAGTTTCTCACTCTCAGTGTTCCTCTCCCCTTTCAGTACACAAACCACATGAAACACAAACCACAGTAGAAACAAACTCTTGTTTTGGGTTCTTTGCGCTCGAGATTTCAACTTCAGCCGAAGCTGCTGCTGGTAACTTCTCTATAGCAGAAATGACTACCACAATGCAGTGCAGGCTCGACAAGAGGTAGGTAAGATAATCAATTTTCTTACCTTCTCTGTGGGTCTGCAGTACCCCTCCCTCAAGCGACCGTGCACCACACGTAGGAGTCCGTTCCTTCGGCTACGAAGCTACATTCTCTCGAGCCCACCCAAGGGACGCCAACTGATAAGGATGACTCACAAAGGGAGCCACAAAGTTTGTTTCTCTGCTCCAAATTAAAGTAATCCTAGGATTTTACATGCATGGAAGAAACAACACTGACACCTTGTAGGGTCAAAGAGGTTCTTGTTTATTAGAGGAGTGTACAAGGGTTATATACCCCAGGGAGGAGTGAATCCTCTCCTGAGGGTTAGGATATATTTTATTGGTTAGTAATGCAAAATAAAGTTTCACTTCTGCGCATCTAGTCTAGCTAAAGAATGTAAACTACAGATAAGAGCAGGAGTGGTCCCGGAGCCGGCGCCATCTTGTAATGGCTTCACATCTTCAGTCTTCATATCCATAACACAATAAACACATTTTACCTATCTATCTAAAAAAAAAATGGCTAATGCTATTGTATTAAATTTATTTAACTAAAAGCTTCATTAATAGTCCTGTACAATGCTCTATAAACCAGTACATTTTAGTTAGAAAAATTCTATCCACAAGCCACCTGGTAAGGCAGTAGTCTTCAACATAAAACTTATAAGTTCATGCCCTGGGGTAGCAGCAGGAGACTGATATATAGATATACAGAGAGAGAGAGAAATGTGTTTTTGTTAATTATTTTGCTCCATTACATTTTTGTCATCACTAAATAAATTAGACTTTTGCTGTTTTCCAAATGTCCTGGTACACAGAGATATATATGTAGATACAAGTGCATTGTACAGGAATACTAGTAAAGGTTTTTAGTTTGAGAAGTTCCACCCTGTGGCTCAGCTAGTAAGGCTTTTGCCTCTGATACAGAAGTACCCTGGTGTGAGATTTGGATAAAATATAAACGTATTTATTCAGTATGGTGAATTCCATAATTGAAAAAAAAATCAAAACTGCGGATTTGCTGTTTTTTTTGTTGCTTCATTTCCCAAAAAAACTGAATAAAAAAATAGATCAAAATAGCAGCAATAAAAACTACAGACTGCCTCACAAAAAACCCCACCTACTTGGCTTGGCTACACCTTCTGCCAGTTTGGCTCTGCCTACAACATGGGACTACGTCTATGTTTTTTTTTCTAGGGCCACTTTGAGTTCCCAATCTGCCTCTGATGTACTTTAAAGATGGAGCCCACTCGTGAGCGGAGGGGGTGCCATATCTGTCAGGTGCTTGTTTTAAACAGCAGACACCTGGGACTAATGTCCGCAACTGCGCCAATCGTGAACTTAACCTTTCTGTACAAGCAAAAAACTGGAAGTGCGCGCTTCTTGTTATTCTTTGGCTTCCCCCAGCCAGGAATCGGGGGGAGCTGGATGCAATGTATAGCAGTTTCTGTCTTTCTGAATGACAAGAGGATGCCACACATTAGTTCCTATGGAGCCTCTGCATGTGGCAGGGCTCCATAGGAATACAGTGTATTTCTCATACACTCCAATGCTAATGCATTGGTTCCTATGGAGCAATATGATAATTTCTTGTTATATTTCCCTATGGGAACTATAAAAAAGTGTAAAAAAAATATTTTGAAAAATAAAAAAATTGAAATTTAAATCACCCCCCCCTTTCCCCAAATGTAAATAAAAATATGTTGTACCATTTTGTGTGATATGTGGGGCTTAATTTTTATTTTAGCAAGCGGGTGAATTTATCATGCGTTTAATATTTGCTACTTCATTTTTCTGTACCACCCCCCTACTGGAGTGGCTTTGGGACTTTTTTGCAACTTCATTTGCTAACCACACCTCTTTTACACCAACTTTTCAAAATTGGAAAGGTTTGTGCAAGCAGGGTTGCCAACCGTCAATAAATTTCTGGACAGTCCATAAAAATAATCAACTTTTTTCCTGTGTCCATGAAAAAAACAGATTTGTCCGTGATTTTTATGAGGCTTGTGGCACTTGACTAAATTATTTTGGTGGTAATTATCATCATTTTACAGCTCACAGTAATTACTAGTAATGAGTTATTTTCAGTATCTTGAGCTATAGACATGGATTACTTGTAATTTTTATCATTCATTAAGGTTTTTCTATTTGTCCGTAAAAAATCTTGGCTGTCCTTGATTTTGGGATAAGTTGTCCAGAAAAAAGAAAAATTCTGGTTGACAACGCTGTATGCAAGTGACCTCAAAAAGTCACAAAAGCCCTATTTAGTGACTTTTTGAAGACAGAAGTCTGAAGAAAGAAGCTCCCTCCAATGAGTATAATTGTTCATAGAATTATACTTTTAGAATCACGTTTTGCAGCTTATAAAGTTTTATAAAAGGTTGAAGCTTTTTTCTTAATTATTAGCAGATAGCTTTTACCTATTGGAACGTGGAATATCAAGTACATTTAGTAATCCTGTCCCTAAGCTCTTTACACATCTATTTCGATTAATTGAAACTATAATTCTCACTCCCTATTAGGAAGCAGGAATATAATTTATCATTAAAATCCCACCTTTACTTTTTGGCTTTTTTTGAATAAATCATCAGTGTGTGAAAGAAATAGGTTTATTGGGAACTAATAATGTGAGACATGATCCTGACCGCACTATAGCGGACATTATGAGATTATGAAATTGCTGTTAGCTAAAATATGCCAATTTGCATGGACATTATATATATTTACCGTGTGTTTTTTAGTAGTTTTATTGGTTCTCCAAACAAAAATACATTTCTGGTTTTTCCAACAGTGCAGTCGACAAATTTACATAAATCATGATCCACTGAATTAATTAATAAAACTATAATATATCATCCACTTAACACCTGCAACAGCCAGACCTCAAATAACCACTTTTTCAACTATAATTCACCATGTGGCCTTACTATTTTGGGGGTTGGTTTCCCTTCCCCAATATTAATAAAGACTCTAAGGGTCAACTTCAAATTTCATCCAAAAGGCTTCAGTTACTTCAATAGCAATATTGTTGTACAATAATGTTGTAAAGCAATATTTCATTTAACGGGATGATTTAAAAAGTCTTAAGATGGTGATTTTTTTCTGATTACTGTTTGCTCTGACCACAGACTTCCTGTGCAGTTGTAGAGCTCGTGGCTTTTTGCTTGCAGCTACATGAACTATCAGGGTGACACACTTGATAATCCACTTTTGTGCGGTTGCTTATAATAAATACATACATAAAAAAGGATAATTTTTGGATAGATAATTCACAGAATTCAGTAGGCTTACCTCCTTCAATATGTGGCTTGTCACGGGCAATGCAAAAGGGATATCTCTGAAGAAGTTTGGTGCGCACAGAAACGCTAGTAAAGCTTTATTTTGTGGTTAGTAGAAGGAAGTGACTGACATGTGAAATTATGACTTTATAAGGAAATGTCAACCGTTTAACCCTTCCTCTATTTCCAGAACCACCTGATTAGTCAAAAAGATGTTAAAACCATTACCCACTTCCTAGCCTGTTGAGCGGCGTGCTGTAGCAATGCTTCTGCCTCTTGCATTGCACTGCTCACTCATCCTCCTATGTATTATGGGAGCTACAAGCCGAGTTAGACACCAAAGTATCAAAGAATCCTCCAATGGGCCAAAGAATCCTCCTGTGAGCCCCACGTGTAGCACAATAATGAGTTTCCAATACAATACCCCAAAGCTCCAGCAGAAGACCGCACCATGACCATGCAGCCAATCTCTTGCCACAAGGGTCCATTTCTTGATCTACAAATAACCTATTAGATCTTATCTTATTGATGAGATGGCCTCTATGATAACAACTAAAATTAAAAATTAAATTAAAAATGGACATATATAGGTGGAGATTGGCTCTCAGCATCATTTTCTCTGGTGGGCCCAAGGCTGACCCAATGAAAATCTGGATATCTTGGTGGTGAATGTTGTCACTACTCAATGCAGGGTTATGCTACACAGAGCAGAACGGATGTTATACCAAAATTGTAACTGGTCTCTTAGGCTGATGGTTCATACCATCACACCACACCATCCCAGTACAGGTCAGGGCCTCTTGTCCTTAACACTACTCTCATTGTAGGAGAAGAGCAACATGACCTTACAGCTGGGTCAATTGATAACATTACTATGAATGTCCATTGATGGGAAGGGGGCTTTGCTAGTTGACACAATCTATTAGAATAAGACATAGGGCACCACCTCTTTTATAGGGCCACCACCTCTTTTATAGGGCCACCACCTCTTTCATCCTCTGCAAAGACTGTCTCTGTGTGGCATCGATCATTGATTTATGGTATGTATTACACTAGATTATGATTATTCTTGATCTGAGGAATAACTACTTCTACACTCTTAGATTTGAAAATGAGTTGGATATCAACAATATAGAAGAGTCTTATAAAGTATCTCTGGTCTCTTAGTGTTGCAATAAAAACATCTTGATTTAATGTAAAAAAAACACAGGAAGTCATACAATTGTGTTGTAAATCTATGAAGAAATTTCCAATAAATGAATCTTTTTTTTGTTCATTGTCAGTGTTGAATAAGAAGAGATGAGGAGAGTTGGATGGCACAGTTTAAAAAACACAAAACTTAACATATGTTGTTGGGGCATTTTCACAATTTATTCTAAGATATTGTGTATAGATTTGTGTTTTTGCTAGGGATTACTGAATGAGGAACCTTAAATGCCAGTAATGCAGAACCTGAAAGAACAGGCTGCTGCTTTGTCAGTCACACTTTTCACATATTTTAGAATGCATTTCTGATTGTTAATGGATTTCATTATTTAATTAAACACAAATTTTTCATGTCAAAAGAGGTCAGGCAGCAAGGCAGCAGCCTGGGACACAAGAGTCTGGCAGCCGAGTGAATAATGCAGTGGACATGGAGTGTCACTGTGACACATGACTCGACTAGTATGTGCCTGTGGACTATTGTCATTCACGACAGACATTATAGCATTAGTAATGCTCTCTCTGACAAATCATGCATACATTTGTCCACTCTATGGTATACAGGTTATGCTATAGTCCAGGGAGCAGCAATCTCTGGCACTCCATCTGTGGGAAAACTAGGCCTAATTCACAGTTCAGGTTTTGTGCAGACTTGTGCTAGCCTCATTTTCTACAGGCAGCACACGTATTTATTGGTTTTAAAGGGGTTATCCAGGAAAAGATATTTATATCATTCTCAGGATAGGTTATCCATATCAGATCTGCTTTGAGCGACACAGTCTCTTCTTAGGCCAGTGACATCAGTACATCGGTCACATGGCCTAGTTGTAGCTCAGCCCTATTCAAGTCAATGGGGCTGAGCTGCAATACCAAGCACTGCCACTATATGATGTGTGGCACTGTCTTTGGAAAGCTGAGAGGAACCTTCATCACCCAGAGCTCCAGTGAGCGCAGAGGCTCCCTAAAACAGCTGATCGGTGGGGGTGCTGGGACTTTGACCTACGCTGATGTGATAATGATGACCCATCCAGCAGTGTATAAGTTGTTGTGGTTTTTCTTACACCAATTCCACCCTTTTCAATGGAAGGGTGAGATCTACGGAAAATCTGTATCAAATCCACACCCAAAACGCAATAGGCGAATTTATAGGTTTTTAGATTCACACTAAGTATTTTGGATGTGGAAAAAAACCTGATGAGAAATCTGTATAATGCTATTATTTTTCACTGAATTGTTTTTAATGCAGTTTTTTGGTGCGGTTTCAGCACCACGCTTATTTTTTCCGCGGTACGGTTTCTAAAACCGCATGTGGAAAAAAATAGCACTGTATGGTTTAAAATGCAGACTCCCCATTGAAAGCAATTTGGTGAGGAATCCGCACCAAAATCTTTGTCCAAAAAACTCTTAAATCTGCTCCACGTGTAGCCACCCAAAGAGATGCTGTAAAACAACTGCGATTGATAACTGATCTCCTGAGGCTGATAGTGAGACTCGAGATGGTTAATATCTCAACAGTTTAAGGCCCCATTCACACGACCGTATGTACATTTCCGCATCTTATCCGCATTTTTGCGGATAAGATGCGGAACCATACGGACCCATTCATTTTTCCATAGGAGAAAAAAAAATGCGGAATGCACACCGTGTGTATTCCGCATCCGTATATTACCGAAGTTATCCCGCAAAAAAAGGAAACGTCCCATACTTTGCCGCAAAACACGTCCGTAGCCCCATTAAAGTCAATGGGTCCGCAAAATTACGGAACACTACGGAAGACTTTCCGTATGTCTTCCGTTCCGTTTGTATACGGACACGGAATACTTAAGGTCGTGTGAATGGGGCCTAAGGCTCCCATTTTGAGGTCCGCAAAACGGACAATAGGACATTTTTTTTTTCTATTTTTTTTGTGGGGCCATGGAACGGACATACAGATGCGGACAGCACACAGTGGATCTGATGCAGACCGAAAATACAGTTTTGGGCATGAGGCCTGATGGTGCATCTGCACGGGTTGTAAGAAGCGGTAGAAATATCTGTGACATATCAGCGGCCGGCGAAAGTTATGCATTGGGTAAAATCTACAGCAAACTTGCATCAAAATCTGTAACAAAATCTGCACATTAGGGCTCTTTCACACAAGCAAGTTTTCTGTCCAGATGTGATGTGTTTTTCACACATCATCTCTGTAGTGCGTTCAGTAAAAATCACAGAATGTTCTATATTGTGCGTTGTGAATCTGGATGCAATGCGTTTTTCAGTGACGGGTGCTAGGAAATGTTGAGTGTTTATCCTTCAGTTTTTCTTCACGTGTGAAAAACGCATCAAAAATAGTAGATTGTAAACCCACGAGGACCTCTCTCCTGTACCAGTCTGGAACTCGTCTTGTTCATGCTTAGTGCATTGTCTGTATTATGTATGTGCACCCCTTATCATATGTACAGCTCCATGGAATGAATGGCCCTTTAATAATAAATAATAATAATAAAATATGATTGCATCCGTGTGGAAAAAACGCACACACTGAAAGCAATCGCAGACAAAACTGATTGAACTTGCCTGCAAAACCATCAGTTTTTTCCTGAACAGATCATGACACAATCAGTATCAGGCCTCATTCACATTTCCATGTCGGTCTCATCCATGAAAAAAAAAGTGCTTGTTTCATCTGTGAAGATGTCTGTGAAGGATCCGTGTTCGTTTTTACCATCCGTGTGTCATCCGTAATTCACGAAAGTTTTTCAGCTAAAAATTAATTTCCAAAGACTCTCCTATTATGCCATCTGTGTTGCATCAGTGATTTTCACGGACCCATAGACTTCAATGGGTGTGCTTGGTCCTCATCATGGATCAAAGTATTGCATGTCTCCATGATTTTTTTTACTAACCCATGGTCAGTAAATAAATACTGAAATGAGAACAGAAACATTTAATTGGTACTTGTGCTGCCCGCATTTTCAGTGAAAAACAGAAATGTGAACAAGGCCTGATGCAGCGTGGGATCTCCTGGGAAATCGCACATTCGAATGGGCAGGAAGAGGAGCGGTAAGCAATACAGCGACCCAACAGACAAATTAGCCAAGGACCTCATTAGAAACGGGATGGC
Source organism: Rhinella marina (assembly GCA_900303285.1). Taxonomy (NCBI): domain Eukaryota; kingdom Metazoa; phylum Chordata; class Amphibia; order Anura; family Bufonidae; genus Rhinella; species Rhinella marina. The sequence goes on along the minus strand of ONZH01000178.1, from coordinate 514,275 downwards.
TTCCGCTGTGGGGAACTGCAGGGGGTTTATGCCCCTTTCACACGAGCGGGAGACTCGCATGTCTCCCGCAACGCATCTACAGGGCTGGACTCGGCACTGACAGGGATCACATATAATGCTCTGCAATCCCTGTTAGTGTCGAGTCCAGCCCTGTAGATGTGTTGCGGGAGACATGCGAGTCTCCCGCTCGTGTGAAAGGGGCATTAGGGGAATTTTTGGAGGTGACAGGTTCCCTTTAAATTGTAAAGCTTAGAGGGGTTATCCCACTGGAATTATTTATCACCTATCCACAGGATAGGTATTAAATAGACGCAGGGGAGGTATGACGGCAAGGACCACCAACGACCCCCGAATGAGTGGTCCTTGAGTCCTTTCTCGGAATAGGGTGGTCGTGCACGTCAGTCCTCCCTTCCATTCACTTCTATGGAGCTGATGTAGACAGAAGTGGACAGAGTGGTGGATTGATCCCTTGTCTTCAATTTTTCTGGGGGTCCCCTGCGATCTATCATCTATTCTACTTTTGGCCACCTACGTTTTTACAGCATTTGCCCCTTTCTGTTCCCTTCATGGCATTTGTCCCCTATACAGAAAGTGATGTTAAAACGGCATAAAAAATGTCAAGATCTACAACATGCAGCATCTTTAAAAGCAATCCAGAAAGACAAAAAAAAATACCACCTAATGAACAAAAACATCAAAAACGAAAAAATACTCCTGCGTCCTGCCTTTGGTATTTCTCAACTTTTTTCACAAACTTTTATTTAAAAAAAATGCTGCAAAAACAGCTCTTAAAAAGCAAAGGGGCAGAAAAACGCTAGCAAAAAAAACAGTGTCAAATACGGATTTGCCTTCTTTTACGCCGTCTGCTATAAAATTTGGGGGAAAAAATGGTAAATTATATATACCACAAAGGAAATGTCTAATCTACAACTTTTCCGGCCAAACTTATACAGTTGCATTATCTTGAGGCAACAAAAAAAAATTTTTTTTTGGATGGTTACTAAAGGGTTAACTTCTCATTTGAATAGCTATGCTGTACAGCAGGCCCCATAGCGAGGATATTTTATACAGGGTGTAACAGTGAGGACATTCCGGTTTGAGTGAAGAATCCATTATAATGGGGCAGAAAGGAACAATGGATAACTCCTGTCACCAGCGCACACTCACTCCTGCCCGGCCTCTCACCAGTAATAGACTCCGTTCAGGATTGTGCTGCGCGTGCGCGCTGGGCGTCTGCGTTGTCAAGGCCGGTTGCTATGGACACTGCGGAGCGGTTCTGAATGGAAGACGTCTCGGAACTGCAGAAGTTTTGCTGTGCGGTCATGTGACGGGGGCTGGAAGGTGAGATATGGATCTGTACGCGGGGTGCACAGTCACAGCTCTTTAGTACATAGTGCTGTCTGTATTGTTCAGAAGTGGCGCAGAGGAGCCTTGACTCTGTCAGATAATGTAACCTGCTTGTTGCAAACTTTAACCCTTTAACGACCAGGACATGTGTCTTAAAAAAGGGTTTGCACAGCATTTGGGACTTTTTTAAAATGACCTCAGAAGTTTTTTGTATGGATTGAAAAATCCATACTTACTTCAGAGACCTTCCTCTCCCAGTCCTGCAAACTTCCACATGGACAGAGTTACCTTTGGCGCTGCAGCACATGACTGGCCTCAGCAGTGACGTGACGCAGAATGCAGCCTGCTTGAGGACATTTCACTGCAGAAGCCAAGGCCTGCCATTTGCTGCAGTGGCACATGTGACTGCGTCTGTCCAGAAGGGCTGGAACAGAGCAACGGGGAGGAGGGGAGTGTGATTTTTTTTTCATTACATGAAGTACACTGCTGGTAAATGTTAAAAAAAAGTCCAAAAAGCTGGACAACCCCTTTAAGGACCAAGCATTTTTTAAATGTTTTTCGTCATCATATTCCAACTCCCATAACTTTTTTATTTTTCGTTCAGCAAGCTGTGTTCTATTTTTCAACTGCCCCATTTTGGGGTACACACCTGTGTAATTTTTTGCAGCTAGCGCCAACCTACTCATTTCTATGGGGCAACGCGCACATCTTGCAGATTATAGAACATTTCCTATTTTCTAAATCGATGTGATTATGGTGATGCCAATCGTGATTTTTTTTTTTTTACATTTTAGGCTACTTTCACACAGGGCTGTGGAGTCGGAGTCGGTCACCATTTTGGCGGAGTCGGTATAAAATGGACCGACTCCGACTCCTAAAATATATAATGAATTAGTACATTTAGTTCAGTGCTGAATATATTTTTATAAGAATTTGTGAAAATGATGAAATGTCCTATAAATGTCTGTTCTATTCCTGATCTAAGGATTTAGGCTTTTAGTTGAGATGACTGTGTACTGCCCTTTATGTCCAGTGCATGTTCTCTCTGATGCTTTATGTTTCCTCTGAGCTCATGTGTGGAGAGGTTAGCTGCTCTCATGGCTTCTATCTGCTGATGTAAAACACCTAGAGCCTTATGTATGAAAACTGTCTAGGTGTAGCAACCAATCAGAGCTCCCCTTTCATTTCATATAGTGCTCTGGAGAAATGAAAGGGGAGCTCTGATTGGTTGCTATGGGCAACAAAAAAAGTCTTAGACCTAGACAGTTTTCATACATCAGGCCCAGAGGCGTAGCTACTGGGGGGCAGGGGAGGCGATACTCCGGGCCCAATACCTCTGGGGGGGCCCAGCAGGGATGGCCTTAGTACAATCAGGCGAATACAATCTGATAGGGGCACATTAAGCCGATCTGAGGTCTGATGGGGGCACATTCTGATGATCTGAGGTCTGATGGGGGCACATTCTGCTGATCTGAGGTCTGATGGGGGCACATTCTGCTGCTCTGAGGTCTGATGGGGGCACATTCTGCTGATCTGAGGTCTGATGGGGGTACATTCTGCTGATCTGAGGTCTGATGGGGGAACATTCTGCTGATCTGAGGTCTGATGGGGGCACATTCTGCTGATCTGAGGTCTGATGGAACATTCTGCTGATCTGAGGTCTGATGGGGACACATTAAGCCGATCTGAGGTCTGATGGGGGCATATTAAGCCGATCTGAGTCCTGATAGGGGCACATTAAGCCTATCTGAGGTCTGATGGGGGCACATTAAGCCGATCTGAGGTCTGATGGGGGCACATTAAGCCGATCTGAGGTCTGATAGGGGCACATTAAGCCTATCTGAGGTCTGATGGGGGCACATTAAGCCGATCTGAGGTCTGATAGGGGCACATTAAGCCTATCTGAGGTCTGATGGGGGCACATTAAGCCGATCTGAGGTCTGATGGGGGCACAATACGCTGATCTGAGGTCTGATGGGGGTACATTCTGCTGATCTGAGGTCTGATGGGGGCACATTCTGCTGATCTGAGGTCTGATGGGGGCACATTCTGATGATCTGAGGTCTGATGGGGGCACATTCTGCTGATCTGAGGTCTGATGGGGGCACATTCTGATGATCTGAGGTCTGATGGGGGCACATTCTGCTGATCTGAGGTCTGATGGGGGCACATTCTGCTGATCTGAGGTCTGATGGGGCACATTAAGCCGATCTGAGGTCTGATGGGGGCATATTAAGCCGATCTGAGTCCTGATAGGGGCACATTAAGCCTATCTGAGGTCTGATGGGGGCACATTAAGCCGATCTGAGGTCTGATAGGGGCACATTAAGCCTATCTGAGGTCTGATGGGGGCACAATACGCTGATCTGAGGTCTGATGTTGGTACATTCTGCTGATCTGAGGTCTGATGGGGGCACATTCTGATGATCTGAGGTCTGATGGGGGCACATTCTGATGATCTGAGGTCTGATGGGGGCACATTCTGCTGATCTGAGGTCTGATGGGGGTACATTCTGCTGATCTGAGGTCTGATGGGGGCACATTCTGATGATCTGAGGTCTGATGGGGCACAATAAGCTGATCTGAGGTCTGATGGGGGCACATTCTGCTGATCTGAGGTCTGATGGGGGCACATTCTGCTGATCTGAGGTCTGATGGGGGCACATTCTGCTGATCTGAGGTCTGATGGGGGCACATTAAGCCTATCTGAGGTCTGGTGGGGACAGATTAAGCCGATCTGAGGTCTGATGGGGGAACATTCTGCTGATCTGAGGTCTGATGGGGGCACATTCTGCTGATCTGAGGTCTGATGGGGGCACATTCTGCTGATCTGAGGTCTGATGGGGGCACATTCTGCTGATCTGAGGTCTGATGGGGGCACATTCTGTTGATCTGAGGTCTGATGGGGGCACAATACGCTGATCTGAGGTCTGATGGGGGCACATTAAGCCGATCTGAGGTCTGATGGGGACAAGGGACTGTTAGTTTAGTGATGTAAAAGCTGGGGACAGATTTCCTTTAACATAGGAGTCCCATTTTTACTCCTATTAATCCTATATTTTACTGCATTATGTGGTAGAGTATTTAGAGTAGGGTATGTAGAAAGTCTATTGTACTGTACTTAGCATAGATGATCTAGCAGTTTATATAGTCATCTTGCTAATACAGTATTATAACCACAACTAGTAGTATGTGCCTGTGAAGTTGGAAACGTGCGTTTGGGAAGCCAATAAGTGGGGGGCCCACTCAAGTATGTTTCGCCCCCCTGTGCTGAACCTCTAGCTACACCTCTGATTAGGCCCTAAGTGAGCTGGACCCAGAGAAGCTGATAGGTTACAAACTGTTTTTGTCATGACTTATCTGTACTATTGATTTTATGCAAATTTGTTTAAAGTTATCACTTAAACATGCTCCATGTATGAGGGAGTCGGAGTCGGGGTGAGGGGAAATTGAGGAGTCAGAGTCAGGGCTTTGGCTTACCGACTCCACAGCCCTGCTTTCACACTTGCGTTTTTGCTGGATCCGGCAGGGTTTAGCAAAAACACTTCCGTTACTGATAATACAACCGTCTGCATCTGTTATGAACGGATCCAGTTGTATTATCTTTAACATTGCCAAGACGGATCCGTAATGAACTCCGTTTTCTATTGTGGCAGAGAAAACGGATCCAACATGACCCCCAACACAAGTCAATGGGGCCTGATCTGTCTTGCTCCGCATCCCATGTTGGAAAGAAAACTACAACATGCTGCCAAGACGGATCTGTTTTCTATTGTGTCAGATTTTGTCCGCATCCCAGGACAGCAAGAAAACCGAAGCTTGCATTTTGGAGCCTCCGTTCGGTTCAGTTATGTTTTTTCCCAATTGACAATGAATGGGGACAAAACTAAAGCGTTTTTTCTGGTATTGAGACCCTATGAAGGATCTCAATACCAGAAAATGTAAACGCTAGTGTGAAAGTAGCCTTAATACTTTTGTTTTCATAAAATGACTTATAAAATAAATTTGTTTGTGTGTCACCATAAGGCCTCAAGCACACGACCATGTCCGTTTTGCAGTCAGCGCAATGCTGCTGCGGTCTATGTGCATGCTGCATTTAGTTCTGACCCTTGGGTTTTCAGCATCTATGTGTTCATTCTGAAAAAGCTAGAACTTGTCCTATACTTGTCCGCCCTCAACTAATGCGGCATGCACACGCATCCACATCTGTATTTTTGCGGATCCGCAGTTTGCTGAACTCAAAATGGACACGGCCGTATGCATGAGGCCTAACAATGTTATTTCCATCGATGGAGCTGTGTGAGGATGTGTTTTTGGCAGTGTGAGCGGTGCTTCTCATTGGTGCTATTTTGGAGGCACAGAAACTTGCGTTCTGTTTTGTTCTTTTATGAGGCAGGATGAACAAAAAACAGGAATTCCACCATCATTTTTTTATTTTTCTATGGTTTATCATGAGGTTGAAACATTATGATAGTTTGATAGTTTACCATGATTATAGATGCAGCAATACCATTTATGCACACTTTTTCCTCTCATATTTGGAAGTTCATTTTTTGGGGCCTGATCACACGGCTGTTTTTGCTTCCAGAATTTTGGCGCGAACACTGCACCACAATTCTGGCAGCGGCTGAATGGTGTCTGCCTACCATTGTTTTCAGTTGTTTTCAGTTTGAGGCAGTGCATGCACCATGAAGAGACATGTCCCTCTTTAAGGGCCCATTCAGACGGCCGTATTATTGCGGCAATACTACGGCTGCTGCCCGGCCTGTGTTCCGCAGCGCTGCGGAGCACATGGCCGGACGCCCCATTCAAAATGTCTATACTTGTCCGCTCCTGTGGACAAGTATAGGATGTGTTTTATCTTTTTATGCGGAGCCGTGGCACGGAGCCAGCTCCATGCGGCGGCTGTGCGCTCCCATAGAGGTGAATGGGGCCGCATCTATTCCGCAATATTGCGGAATAGATACGGTCCCATTCATACAGTCGAGTGAATGGGGCCTTATGCAGACAGCCGCCCTTGGCGACACGTTGGGGGTCAATTCTTGGTTTAGCTCCATTCAGTGGGGTTAAGCTGTGAGCGGATCCGCAGCATTCAAAGTGACCAGTCATGGCAGAAACTGTGGTAGCTGATTTTGACAGAATCTGAATCCACTGTGTGAAAGTAACCTTATTAGGGAAAAGGGTTTTTGTATTTTTAAACATTTTATTTATTTATTTATTCATTTTACTTTATTATAAAAAAATAATAATGTAAAATAAATAAATAAAATGTTTAACAATACAAAAGCCCTTTTCCCTTATAAGGTTACTTTCACACAGTGGATTCAGATTCTGTCAAAATCAGCTACCACAGTTTCTGCCATGACTGGTCACTTTGAATGCTGCGGATCCGCTCACAGCTTAACCCCACTGAATGGAGCTAAACCAAGAATTGACCCCCACGTGTCGCCAAGGGCGGCTGTCTGCATAAGGCCCCATTCACTCGACTGTATGAATGGGACCGTATCTATTCCGCAATATTGCGGAATAGATGCGGCCCCATTCACCTCTATGGGAGCGCACAGCCGCCGCATGGAAAATTTCTACTAGTGGATAGTCGTTAGGATATGGCCCCATTGTCTCATAGGTGCGGGTTCCAGCATTGGCCTGTCTTCTAAACGGAGCCCTGAAAGTGGTGGGGCGCGCACTGTGCATGCACAGCCGCCCTCCTTTCATTTCTAGGGAGTACTGGCTCGGCTATATCCATCAAGCCCATAGAAGTTAATGGGAGCAGTGCCCGGTCATGTGCGGTGCGCTCTCATTCACTTTTATGGGGATAGCACTTGGTGGTGGCCGGACCGGAGTCTTCCAGCTACCACTTTGCCCGCTCCGTTCTCAATGTAGGTGCTGGTCCCTGTGGTGGGACCCATACCTATCAGACAGTGGGGGCATATCCTAGTCATATGCCCCCATTGTCTGTATGATACACTAGCCTTACTTTACTGTCATAGTTCAGTAAACTTTTTATGCATTTTGTGTTAAGCTTATTTATTCCCGGGTCTCAGAATTTACGGTAATACAACTTTATTAGGAGCTCCTGATGAAAACCCCTGATCGCAGTTTATCACTGCCGGCATTGCTACTAAAGAAAGTGAACGATAAGATGCTGTGAACGCAAAATGACAGTCGATTTTACAATTTTTCAATTAATCAGATGTCACATTCCCGGTGAAAGATCCTCTTTTAGCCTGATTTATTGGGAAATGTGATGATGCAGACACATTTCTGCCGCCTTAGATGAGTGACTATGTAAGAAGTCTTGTCGGTTCCTTCTGCTTGAGACAAATGAGATTGTACTTTTATTTTTATTGTAAATCCTGTGCTCTGACATCACATAATCACTATTTCTACATTGCAGGAAATTCTGTTTCACGAATTGTGACAAGCAAGTGACCCAGAGAAGTGAGGTGACTATTCGAGCAAGTAATACAGTTCATTATTGTTCTTTTAAAGAGCTTTTGTCAGCATGATTGACCCTATTTAACCAGGCATATTGCCTGGTAGGGTTGATCATGCTGATAAAAATGATACCTTATTTATCTTTGTAAGATTTTTATCTTTATGCAAATCAGGCAGTTGGAGCACTAAGGGGCTGGCTGTAGGGCTTTGAGCACCACTACATTTAGGGCCCTAGTGCTCAGTGCACCCCCCTTCCCTTGATTGACAGGGCTAATAGCCCTGTCTAATGCGTCATTCATGGTCCATATATTATAAGGAGTCTTTGGTGTCATTGGTTTTATATGTGCAGTGGCTTATATGTGTGCAATCATTGGAGGCAGCAGAGCCTCTGCAGAGAGGAGCGAGCGCTGTGTAGGTACACTTACCTTTCCATCCCACCGGCAGTTGCACTCCTCTGCTATGTGTGAAGCTACAACCACGTCAGTCCACCTGGAAGTGGAGGTGCTGGTGGCCTCACACATAGTGGAGGAGCGCAGCTGCTGGCAGAATAGAAAGTTAAGTATTCTCTCTTTCCTGCACGTCGCTCGCTCCCCTCTGCAGAGGCTCCACTGCCACCAGTGATTATACACATATAAGCCACAGCCACTCGCGTAAATATAGGGGTCGCAGAGGTCACAGTTGTGACCGGGCCCGTAAGCAATGGGGCCCAGAGGACCCCCCTTGCCAATGGTGCTGTATATTTCCCTTTATAAGATGCACTGCATCTTATAAAGGGAATACTAGTGAGCGCTTCCATAATAGAAGCTGGTCTGCAGGAGGAGGGGGAGAGAAGCGCTGTGAGCGCTGTACAATACTTAACCCTCCTCCTGCTCGCTCTTCATAGGGCCTGCGCTACTGTGTCCTGGCTGGAAGACACATCCCAGGGAAAAGAGCACGTTTGCTGGTCTGCCTCTGTACCTACAAATCATCTCAGCCATCTGATATATCTATAACAATACTAAACTAATACTAATAAAAACTTGGTAGTTTGTTAAATACATCTACCCAGTTTTTATATGGACGAATAAGCTGGTTGGGATACTGCCTATCTATATACAGTGCAGTCAGTCACTTGTGCCACTTGTGTAGGGGACGGGGATCTAGGGGCCCACCAGGGGATTCACCTGTTCCCCTGTGGGCCAATCCGAGCCTGAATGTGGCCCATTACAAAGAAGGAAATTATGATTATGAAGGGTTATGAAGTCTACTCTCTATCTGACTCTATCACTCATTATCCCCATACAGTTCATTGCCGTGCCTTCGCCCTAAGAACATTTCTGTGACAGAAAATCAGTTCCATTCATCTAAATTGTTTAGATGAATGGAACCTCTCAAACCGCTGATCATTGAGGATCCCCGGTCTCAGACCCCCACTGATCAGATTCTGACCAGATGTACAGAGAATACGTCATCAGTTAAAAAGTCTCATAAAAACCCCTTTAAGTAGATTTAAGTAAAGAAAGGAACATAAATGCTGCAGTAAGATTTTTTTAGGGATTTTTTAATTTTTTTACTAGGAAGTAAGGGAAGAAAATGGGGAAGGGAAAATTATTTTTTTTTGGGGGGGGGGAGTTTGGAATTTGTATTCTTTTTTATGGAGGGGATTGGGGATTTTTTTCAGGGAAAGTAGGGGAAAGGAAAGTTTTGGGGATGGTTTATTTTCAGGTGACAGCAGTATAGGACGGTGCTTGACTCTTCACCTTTCTACCGGCTCTTTTTCCAGAGAATCTTTAGATTTCATGTTTTTCCTCCGGGATTTGCAGATGCTGAAATAAAAAAGAAGACGTACCAGTGATCTGGTGTCTTCTAATGACATGTCAGTCCTGGATGGAGTTTGTACACAGATCCTATTATCAGTCTCCTATTATTATAACCTAATGGTGTTTTATATGCTTCTCTCAATCTGTCCCACACTGGTGTCAGATGCCCCAGACCATGCTACTGCTATGGGGCTTAAAGGGATATTCCGGTTTATTACAAGTTGTCCCCTATCCTGCTCAGCTCCCACAATGGATGGAGCCTTCCGTCCACTGTATAGTTTCTGGCATGGCTGGCCAAAACAGGTGATAATTGTGGATGTTGGTTGTCTGCTCCCCCATGATCTGATACTGATGACCTATCCCAAGGATTCACCATCAATGTCTAAGTTCTGGAGCACCCCTTTAACATTCAGCGTAGTGCCAGTGATGATATGTCCTTACTTGCCAGATTGTAGATGTTTTTGCTGACTGGCGCCTCAGAGTCCAGGATGGTGGCACGTGTACTGCATCTGGATGCCCACTGATCTTTAGACAGGGCTCCTGGGTGACTTTGGGTACATTTTGATGATGCTGGAGAGATCATATGGAAAATTGTTAGAATCTGATATGTCAGGAAGATTTCTAATCTGGATTATTTATATCATTGTCATAATTACTGAGGGGTTTTCTGGGATTACTATGGTGTTTAACAGACATGTTCATATAGTTGTTTACCTCATGTACATCTTCACCATGCTCTCAGTCTGGAGTCTCCGGACCCAGGTGCGTAGCTAACGGCTCATGGGCCCTGGTGCAAGAGTTCAGCATGGGCCCACCTTCCCTCAGTGCTTTGTGTGTCTTCTTATGCAGCAGAAGGGTCTCTAGGCCCCCTCAGGCTCCTGGGCCCGGTAGCGACTGCTACCTTTGCACCCCCTATAGCTACGCCCCTGTCCGGACCCATTTCCACCACGTAAACCGATCACTTTGGTTTCCATCCTGTATGTTGCACTTCCTGTTTCTGTATCCAACCAAACCCATGATGCAGGTGATTGATGGTTCCTCACCTGTGCTGCTATGATCTCCTTCACTGGGATTTTATCTCTATGATGTCATATAGAGAATCTTCATATCAGGCCAGGCTTCTCATGATGTCTCTCTGGCAGATGATTGATGTTTCTCCACCTGTTCTGGCCATAAATTTATTCCTCGAGAGGATGTTGTCTCTCCAGATATAACATTCTGAGAGCATGAAGACATGTACAAGATAACATGCCGAAGACTGCCAGTCCAATCTTTACAAAATACATCATTGACCTGCGAGTGATGCCTTTCTCGCTGAAGTCGCTGTACATGATAATTTTGTCTTTCTGTTTGGTTGTTGGCGTCTTTTCAGGGGAAGCGGTGCTCTCTTCCATTTTTCTTCTCCTGGGCATATATGGAGGGCGGGTAAAGTATCCTCTGTCTCTGTTCTTCTTCCGAATTATGATAACTTTGAATCTTGGTCTTGACAGTGGAACTGTGGGGCCGTCCATATTTTTCTCCTCATATCCAGAGCTAAGCTGTTCCAGTGGCTCATCGTTCTCCTGCTTATTTGGAAGCGGCCTGGCCTCTAGGTGACCTCCGAGGAGCAGGCAGAGAACGAGCAGAAAGAAGGCAGTATACATATTTTCTATACTCCGCTCTAGGCAGGAACTGCTGTGCACTCCGGAGAGTTTTCGTGCTTTAAGGCAGTAGCACGTAGACTGGAGCGGCAGTAGTGCCGAAATCCAAAAATTTGCTTGAAGGCAAGCGAGATGCTGGACACTGGAACTCTAGAAGAGGCAGCGAACAACTGAGGAGATTATGGTGCACCAACACCTACATGCTAGTTGCTTGTGACATCACCTCATTATAATATTCTAGAACGTCACCTCATTAGCATATTTCCATGACATAATCTCATTATAATATTTCTATTGATGATTATACTTCACCGTCACTTACCTTCTGCTTCCAGGCTATGACATTACAATGGCCCTATGGATATTATCTTTAGGTCTACTAGGTCTGGATGGAAATGTTCAGATAAGCTAAATGTCAGAAGAACAACAGCCTGAGGCCACCAATACAATTTCAGTTTTCATATTCTTCAGCCAGGAAAGAAAATTAATGCTGGAATCCAATGAGGAAATGCTGCGGTTTTGTTTGTGGTGGATTTGATAAATGTGGCCAGTGTCGGACTGGGGTGCCTTAGGTCCACCAGTAAAAGTTGATCTGGGAGGCCACTATACAACTACATGCAAAATATAACCTGCTAAGTGGCCGGCAGCAGCAAGACGCTACATGATGATTGATTGTTGGGGGTCTCTGTAGTGACTTTGAGAAGACGGATCCTAGGAGAACGAGCACGTTGGCTGGCCTGCCTCTGTACCTACAAGTCATCTCAGCCATCTGGTGTATCTATAATAATAAACTTAGTAGTTTGTTAAATACATCTACCCAGTTTTTATATGGACGAATAGGTTGTTTGGGATGCTTCCTATCTATATATAGTGCAGTCAGTCTACTGTTACTTGTGGCACTTGTGTAGGGGGTGGGGAACTATGGTCCCACCTTGCTTAGGGACCCACCAGGGGATTCACCTGTTCCCTTGTGGGCCATTTCGAGACTGGGTTAGGTCAAGAATTTGGCATGGGGGTGCCGTTTCAATTTTTGCCTTGGGCAGCATGAACGGTGTGTACTCCCCTGGCCACAGAGCACTGAGGAAAGGGGGGTACTCTTGCACCAGGGCCCATGAGCCTTTAACTACGCCCCTGGCCACAGCATGTTATCTAAATCATGCCTTCCTAGGGGAACACCCTGACACCAGGGACTCTATATAACACACACAGTTGGGTCACATTATTATGACCACATTCGACATTGGCAGCTCGTAGCTCATGAAGGAAGCCACATGTGGTGAGCTGCCTTGGTGGGTATATAAGGTGTGCGATAGGCTGTCTGCACACCTCGCTGCTGTCATGTGTAAAAGGGGGAATTTATCAGAGTTGCAAAAAGGGATGATTATTTGCTTTTGGGCCAAGGGTTACAATATTTCTGAAACTGTGGTTTGTGAATTGTTTATTTGCTGCTGTGGTGAAAGTGTATCGTGAGTGGACAGATGGTACCATTGTGAATAACTGAAGTGGAAACTATGGAGCACCACATGCCACTGATGTGAGAGGTGAAGGTCTGCGAAGGTGCTCGAGGGGGGGAACGACATGTAACAGTGGAGCAGCTCACTGTTTATGAACCAGGGGGCTACCAGACGTGTGCACCATGCCACGGACAGCAGCTAGACGGCCTGGGAGTGACTCAGTAAGGCCCTGGTAGGTTGTCACAGGTATCTGGAGCCACAGATGCTGGAGGGTTTGGGTGTGGGGGGGGCTATTGGTCTGGTAGGATCCACAGAGCGAACATGATGATCCAGGTGGTCCCACATATGCTCAATTGGGTTAAAGTCTGCGGACCAGGGTTGTACTTGAAGGTCTTGGTCATGCTCTTCCAACCAATGTCGGACATTTCTTGCTGGAAGATCCCATCCACCCTAATTGGCCTGAAAATTGTGCAGTGTAATAGGGGCTTAAGTGGCAACATTTCCTTCCATCCTGCCCCCAATTCATAAATGATCACTTCAGAGGAAGGAGCTCATTGGTTATGCTACTGCCTTCTGCCCCCCGGTTATAGGTTATATCTGTGTGACCAGTGCCCTGTAATAACCAGTAAGCACTCATTAGATAACCCTTTAATGACCAGGCTTGAAAACATTTTTGTGATTTAGCGTACTTGGTGGTTTAACATTTTTAACATTTTCATTTGCTGGACTACCAAAATGATTTTTGCAATGTTTTTATGTGACACATAGGGATTTTAAATGTTTTATTAGCTATTTTTAGCTATGGGGAAAACTTCAAAAACTTTTTAAAAGTTTTTTTTTTAACTATAGCTTTTTATTCTTTAAATATGTAAAGTGACAGGAAAATAAATTATTAAAATGAGTTTCCTATTTTGTACTGAGGCAATAAAGCTGAAGGTTTTGGTTAGTTTGGGCATTTATATGTTTTTTCTTTTATTTGAATGTTATTATAGTTTTTACTTTTTTAAATTTGTTTTAGCACATAATATGTCCCTCAAGAGGTCATTAAAAGATTTTTGGGGGACCCTGACATTTTTTTTTGGATAATTTGCACTTTTTCTAATGTAATTGGGGCATCCAAAGAAGCCCCAGTTACAGGGGTTAACAGCCCCCTACGGGAGCATTGTACACACGCAGAGCTGATGCGGCTTCCTCTAGTCTCTGTATAGAGCTCATTGAGCGCTCTGCACCGAAGAAAGGAAGAGGCGGAAGTGGTAATAAACCGCTTCTGTCCTCGGTGTCCCTGGCTGGCACTGACAGCCCGGGATCTGACCTGAGTTTCTTATTTTGTAGTGGTCATTTTGACAAAAGTCCTCCACATTAGAAATATTCTTCTGAGCGGAAACCTAACGAACCCCATTATAGTCTATGGGGCCCGTAGGCTCCGTTCGGCTCAGTTATGTGCCGAATCCATCCTTTCCCTTCTCCTGCTCTTATAATGAGCAGAAGAATGGAAAGGATGAACACTGAAGAACCCTCAGCCTTCGGTGTTTGCTTGCTACGGACCTGTGATCAGAATGAAAGAATTGCATTTGTTTCTTCTTAGTAATGGAGCTTCCATGTCTGCCCCTGAAAAGTATGCTGGAACCACCAAAGCTCTTACGTAGACCTCTTCCTCCTAAAATCCTACCTGCACTCAATGGAAAACGGCCAAACCCAATCCAAGAGACAGGTAATGTGAACAGTAACCATAGTTAACCCAGTATGTGTTTTGCCCAGTGTCACACACAGGAATGTAACTCAGACCCATGGGGCCCTATACCAGCAGCTTGGATGAGGCTCATTTAGGTATGGCTGCTTCAAACATCATTTACTTGAGCTCTGTTCTGGCAGTCAGAGACTAGAAAGACCATTAAACCTTCGTTTACACTCTACTTTCTTAGGGAAAGAATTGGTGTCTGTGAACATGACATACCGTCTTATAAAAGTCCATATCCAGCATTCGCCTTGATGAAGTGAAAACAACTCTTTATTCCGTCAAGTTAAAAAATCTATTCATGGAAGATGCTTACGCACTTCAAACCTCTGACAATGTCTTCTGTGGATGTTTTCTATTGATTTTTAACTTAATGGAATAAAGCGCTGTTTTTACTTATTCAAGGTGGGTGCTGGAAAGGGAGTACTGTTTACAAGGATACATCGTTCCACTAAATACCATTTAATTGAGTTTCCTCCCTGCATCATCAACTATCATGGATGGATTCCTATTTAACCAGGGTCTTCCGACACTGTGCTCCCGCAGACAGTCCAAAAGACACATAGTGAGGACTCCTCTTAAAGTGCTTTCCTTTATCTGCATGCGTTCAGGAGTCCTCTGTATGCATTTCACAGATGGTTTGTGGGAGCACCGCGTTGGAATGAGAATAAGTAGGATACTGTACAGCTTAAAATCACAGTCCATTTTGGGGGTGTTCTGGGGAAGACAGATTCCCTTTAAAAATGTAGTTTGAGATTAATAAAGAAATTTTCCAGTGCCATAAAAAAAATTGTGAGGGATGTTCCAGTAATGGAATAAGCATACATTAAAACCTAAAAAAATTAACCATGTAAATTCCTCATTTCTACACAGAAAACCAGCCAGAGATCTCTCTGGTACAAAGATCAAATCATGAAAACATTCTATCCAACTATGCCGTGGAAAAGAAGCACCCACTCATTGAAAGTATGTATCTGCTTAACCCCTTGACTCTGCAGCCAGTTTTGGCCTTCGTGACCAGGCCATATTTTTTAAATCTGACCTATTTCACTTTATGTGATAATAACTTTGGAATGGTTTAACTTATCCATGTGATTTTGAGATTGTTTTTTGGTAACACATTTTACTTCATGTTAGTGTTTTTTTTTTTTTTTTAATTATTTATTTAACACATTATCCAAAAATAACAGTCAAAATACCAGATTCCAATAAAATACATTAATACATCAATACATCAATACAATAAAGATATTTTTCATAAATATCCCCCCTCCCCACCCAAATACCCCTTGCCTGGACTGGAGAGAGGGGAGGAAGAGAGGAGGAAAGAAAAAAAAAAAAAAAACCTGCGTTAAATCTATTTCAAAACCAGCCCTTAAACAGAATGAAACCTATTCAAAGTATCCATCTGTGATTCCCATTCCCTTCTTTCTGGATATTTGTTAGAGATCCAGTATTTCATGATAAAGTATCTTCCCAAGAATAAACCTCTCATGATTCTATCTTTTTTTTCCTTATCTACTTGTATATCATGATCGTCTCCTAAAACACATAGCCACGGAATCCTTGGAATACAAATCTTTAAATCTTGATCAATATACTCACATATATCTTCCCAAAATGTATTTATATATTTACAGGACCATAACATGTGAGGTAAGTCTGCTCCTTCTTGTTGGCATTTAGGGCATACGTCAGATGACCTATACCCAATCTTCTTCAGAAATTGTTGGGAATAATACAATCCATGTATAATCTTAAATTGAATTATCTGATGATTTTTGGAACCAGAAACTTTTTTAACATTTTTATAGATTACCTCCCATTGCTTATGCGTCACGTCACCCCAATGTTCTTGCCAGATATTTTTAGACTTATATTCCAGGGATCCACTCCAAAGCTTCAATATCCATCCATATATCTTAGATATTTTCATTGGTTTTTGAGCGCTCTTACATATTGTTTCAGCAATCAATACAGGTTCCTTTAGGTTCCATGTTAGTGGTATATTTTGGTTGATACGCTTTTAGTTTTTAAAAAAAAAATAGGAAATTTGGTGAAAATTCGTAAAAAATGGCTATTTTCAAAGTTTAATAATTTCTGCTTTTCAGCCAGAGAGTGATACCACCAATACCAAATTTATGAATAACATTTCACATATGTCTGCTTTTGTGTAAGCATCATTTTTTATGTATTTTATTTTTTTGCAGACTTTGGAAGGCTTGCAACTCTAACAGCAATTTTATAAATTTTCAAGAAAATTTCCAGAACCATTTTTTTAGGGACCAATTCAGTTCTAAGGCGTTTTTTTAAAAGTCTATATATTAGAACTCCCTGTAAATCACCACACATTTAAAAG
Source organism: Rhinella marina (assembly GCA_900303285.1). NCBI lineage: Eukaryota > Metazoa > Chordata > Amphibia > Anura > Bufonidae > Rhinella > Rhinella marina. The sequence continues at coordinate 497,503 of ONZH01000178.1, read as the reverse complement.
TGCACCCCATAAACTATTCAAAACATCAAACAACATTTTTTAACCCTTTAGTCTTTTCACAGAAGGCAGATTTGACTGTAATACTTTTAGGGTGCTATTGCGCATTTGCAGAGCCCCTGAGATACCAGAACAGTGGAAGCCCCCAAGTTAAGTAAGGTAGCATTTAGTGAGGTGACTAGTCTTAATTTTTTAAGATATATAGATATAGTATATATGTATATAGATCTATGGGATTTTATACAATGAATGGTTTGTACAGCGCTACAGAATTTGATAGCGCTTTATAAATAAAGATTTTTTTATGGATGAAATGTATTGATTTATTGAAATGAATCCAGTGAACCCTATTCTGAACTATATAACTAATCTACCTAGACTACCTACACTATCTTCCTACACTGTCTGCCCTACACCAGCTATGGGGAGGTGAAGGGGTTAATGATTTTTCAGACTTTTATGTAGTTTTTACAATTCTGTCACTGTGTGACAAATGCTGATGCTGCCTGGAGCTTTGATCTCTCTTCCTCTCTGCCAGAGAACGATCTGACAGAGAGGAAGAGAAAACAAAGTTTCAGGCAGCGGGAACCTTTGTTCCTATAACAAACTTTAATGTGATCACCATGATTGGTTAATTATGGTGATCACGTCATCGGGACCTGAACCAATCTGGTCCGATGACTAGACACTCCTGGGCTTCTTTAAGCGCTCTGCTCAGCCTGCTCTGAGCGCTGGAGCAGGGGTGAGCGGCGCTAGCAGCCCAGGCGCATTATCGAGGTGGCTGCAGGCGGACAGACCAGCGTTTCTGCTGGTAAGTACCTCCTCCTCCTGCCCACAGTGCCGGGGCTGCTGTTAGCACCCGGCACTTCCTGCAAATGCTGCGCTGAGTAGCGCTACCATTGCTTTTTCCAGCCCATGTTAATTAACGTGCTGCAGGTTTACGTGGGCTGGTCTTCAACAGGTTAAAGATTAGTGAAATAAAAGGGTGTCCTGAGACTTTTGACTCACCCTGTATATATGTAAGAAGATGTGGCATATACTCAGTGCTTTAAAATCTTTCATCACTAAATATAATTGTAGGACACACAGACAGAACAAAACGAGGACTTGGGAAATAGATAAATACATAATCATTCTTTTTTTTAGATTCATTAACACAATAGAACATTGATTGCTAAAATGCACTTACTTATTCTTTAAATCAAAGTGTGAAATATCAGTAAAAAGTTTCTTACAATAATTCAGATCATAGAACGCTTTAGTATTATATATAGTCCTCAACATTGAAATTGCAACACCAAAGACAAGCTGTAAGGTTATGCAAATCGAGGCAGTGTCAGATATTGCAGATGATCACATCAAGGACCTAGTACCAATCTGTGACATGTAGCGGAGGCATAAAAGCCAGATTGAAAGTGAAGTTTTTTAGCCACGTGAAAACTCAAAAATCGAATCATGTCGTGTAGGCTGATTGTATGATGCCACTTGTTGATGCCAACGTGCCAGTTTTCACCACTGGTCACAAACCGAGAGAGACAGGATCCTTGAACTTAGAGACATTGGTTTATCACTCCAGGAGATTGCTACGTGCCTAGGCCGAGATGTCAGCACTGTTCAACATTGTTTTCAGTGGTTGGGAGAACAATACCAAGGTGGAATGACAGCAAGGAGTGCACAGAGGCGAACCTCTGCATGTACGGATCGTCTGATTAGAAGAATTACACATAGTGATCCATTCTGTACTGCAAGTCACAACCCAAGCCTAGGGCGGAAAACAGTGTCTATACAAAACATCAGAAGGTGTTTTGTATGACACTGGGCTACAAGCCAGATGTCCAGCTATAGGTGCTCCTTTGACTTCATAAAGAACATATGGGACAACACTGGTTGCAAAGAGAGCTTCCGGCTGCCGATCTTGATGATTTGCGTGCCCAGGTGCATTCAGTGTGGCAGAAAATTCCTCAGAAAACCCTTAAAGAAGAACTCCCGCAAAAAATGTTATTTCATGTACTGCTAGAAATGTACATGATGTAATCTGTAGTGAATGTCATTTTCTTACCAGTGGCTGTATTCGTGAGTTATATCTCCCTGATGTTTCTCATCTGTGTCATGTGACTAGGAATCAGACTCACCAACTCACACAGCACCTCATGTGTGGACAGGAAGTATAATTCTCTATGCATTCCTATGGGAGCCTCACTTTCAGTCTCATAGGAATGAATAGAGAAGTAACTGGCTTCCTGTTCTGGGTCAGTTGGAGGTCAGGGACACAGCTACAATTAGAAGAGACGGGATAACTCACAAATACAGTCACTGATGAGAAGATTGCATTCACTACAGATTATATCACGCACCTTTCTAACAGGTCAGAGAATAAAATTTTTGCGGGAGTTCTTCTTTAAACATTGATAGCATGCCAAGACATGTAAGTGCATGTGTTTCTGCCTCTGGAACTCATACTTAATACTAAATAAATTGAGATGTTTTGAATATTTTATTTCTATTTTTGTATCATTTGCATCATTAACATGTCTACCAATCTTGTGATATCCATGATTCCACGACTTTTCCGTCTTGGTATGGCAATTTCAATGTTGAGCGTTGTAGAATAGACTTATTACCACCCTGTACCCTGAATTTGTTAATCCAGATATGCAAAGTAACAACCCATCCACAGTTGTTGGATTTCTATCTGTGACCACATGGATGTTGATGGGAATCATCCCAGTACTCATTTCCGAATCTTTGGAATGCTGCATGTACAATAAACCAAAAATGAAATAAGAAATGATTAAATTATTAACTGATATGTGATAATTAAGCAATTACTTGTGTTTTTACTTAGCAGATTGGATCCTTGACCAGCAAGCCCCTACACCGGCTGCAAGTAGATTACAGAGTGATGATTATCCATTACACTGGGACAACATGTGCATATTGAGCCGTAACCAGGGACCACACAAGTATGCTATCTCCGAGCAAACACAAGATGTAGAGTTAATGCACACTGGACCTGCAGACTTCCCATCAAAGAGACACCACAAACAGCGAGTAGTAAATGTTCTGTTAAATGAGAAGGAAAGTCCTCCCTCTCCACTTCCGCTTCCAGAATTTACCTTTAATGACATTATTGCAAAATCAGATACGGGATATCTCCATACAGGAAATGTAAGTGATTTGTTAAGGAAGCAAACAGTCTCCAAATTGCACTACAGGATCATGGAAGACAACATCGCAAGGTCACAGCAGAAAACACAAGAAAAGGTTCACAGCATGGTATTGTCATCTCATAACCTACCTGAGGTAGCCAAACGAATCCCACCACGGCTGCAGCTTGCTCTTGGTAATGAATTACGTGCATTGCATATTTTATAGTGAAAAAATGTCATTGGAATTTGTTTGATTTGAGAATGCCAACTTATGTATTCCGACTGATGGAAAATTCAGAAATCTGACCATGTGCCTACCATTATTAGACAGCATACACTAGAGGAACTGATGTCTGAGACATATCCAATGTGCCACAAATTATACTGTAAATGTTTGCTGGTAATATTGAAAAGTGCGAGAGACATTACCATCTATATTTTATCAGCCAGGCACTTGAGTTTGGGAAGCATGGTAGCTCAGTGGCTAGTATTAATGCTTTGCAGCACTAGGGTCTAGGGTTTGAATATTACCAAGGACAAAATCTGCATGGAATATGTACAGTATGTTTTCCCCATGTTTTTGAGTGTTTTCTCCAGCAACTTTGGTTTCCTCCCACTCTCCAAAAACATTAGATCTATCTACAGAATAGGTGATAAATGTGGGATCACTGAGGTCCTCACTTATTACAAGAATGGAATTTTTGAGCCTTTCGTTACTCAGTGAGGAGCAGCTTGGAGCGGTGGTCACTCTAGTCAGTTTCTGTGGAACTTATGGAACAGCTGACAGTGAACGAAGCACAAGATGCATGTTTGACCACCTCTCCTTACTGCGGTAAGGCTACTTTCACTCTAGCGTTTTATAATTCCGCTATTGAGTTCCGTCATAGGGGCTCAATACTGGAATAAAACTGGGGACAAAACTGAACTGAAGACAATGGAGCGCTCCTAAAAGCATTCCATTCCGTCTTCAGACCGGAGAGCAAACCGCAGCATACGTCTGTGTGTGTGTGTCTGTGTGTATGTACTGTGTGAATTGTGTGGAGCCGGAGCGCGGTTCCGGCCCCACACATGTCCCTGCGGCAGCACGGATCCGGCGGCACCCTTCACCTGCTGGATCCGTGCTGCCGCTAGTGTGGAAGAGGCCTAATGCAGTGAGAAAGAATGGGGGGCTTGGGAACCCTGTTCTAGTGATGGTATGGGTGTAAATATTTGGGCCTCCAGCAATCAGTAATTAATCACCTATCCTGTCGACTGTGGCAGAACCCCTTTAACAATATGATTTATTTCAAGTGTATGTCTCATAAAGAAAATCCCTGTCCATATATCCTACTCCTTCGGCCCATATGCCCTATACTCAGAATAGGAAGCTTCTCTGTATGAGGTGTAAGAGTCGTTTTATACTTTAGTGTTTCCTCTGCTTTCTGGCCACAGGAAGATGAATATGTAGCAATGTCCATGTCAACATCTAGTCCGAGAAAGAGAGGAAAGCAAATTTAGAACAGTTTGTATGGATTAATTTTTCTGTCACTATAACCAATTGTCTGGAGTGTTTTGTTCTAGATAAATATTTCTTATTATAGTTATTGTAGATTTTTGAAGTTTACGGTGTAGTTTCATATTTCACTACAATGGCCTGAACCCCAGGTAGCATGAAATTTCAACAGGCTCCCTGGTTGCACAGTTACAAAGTTCAGCCTTCTTCAGATCAATTGCACACAGCTATGCTTAAATCTGAAACGCTGCCATGTTTCAGAGAAAACATAGTTTTAAAATGAGCAGGAAATGCGTAGAAGAGTCACTGAGGCCGCCGCCGGCTTCTCCCCGCCTAGCACTGCTTGATTGACAGGCCTCTCTCTATTTGTATTTAGGATGAGTCCTGCCAGTCAAGCTGAGGTGGGCAGGAGAAGCCAGTGGTGAGTCTCTTATGACTCTTCTATTCATTCCTAGCTCATTTTTAAGCTACCGTATTTTTCGCTTTATAAGACGCACCTGATGATAAGATGCACCCCAGATTTTAGAGATGTAGGAAAATAAGAAAAAAAAAATTTTCATCACGCCCTCCATGTCAGACCCCCATCAGACTTCAGATCAGCCCCCATATCAGCCCACTGTGCGCCCATCAGACCTCAGATCAGCCCCGATATCAGCCCACTCTACCCCCATCAGACCTCAGATCAGCAGAATGTGCCCCCATGAGACCTCAGATCAGCAGAATGTGCCCCATCAGACCTCAGATCAGCAAAATGTGCCCCCATCAGACCTCAGATCAGCAGAATGCGCCCCCATCAGACCTCAGATCAGCAGAATGTGCCCCTATCAGATCTCAGATCAGCAGAATGTGCCCCCATCAGACCTCAGATCAGCAGAATGTGCCCCCATCAGACCTCAGATCAGCAGAATCTGTCCCCATCAGATCTCAGATCAGCAAAATGTGCCCCCATGAGACCTCAGATCAGCAGAATGTGCCCCCATCAGACCTCAGATCAGCAGAATGTGCCCCCATGAGACCTCAGATCAGCAAAATGTGCCCCCATCAGACCTCAGATCAGCAGAATGTGCCCCCATCAGACCTCAGATCAGCAGTATGTGCCCCCATCAGACCTCAGATCATCAGAATGTGTCCCCATCAGACCTTAGATCAGCAGTATGTGCCCCCATCAGACCTCAGATCAGCCCACCCAGCCACATAAGGTTAAAATAAAAACCTCTCTTACCTGTCCTGCGCTGCGGCTCCGCGTCTGTCGCTCCTCTGTCCTCTCCGGCTGGCGCTGCACTGTCACCTGACTGCGTGCAGCGTCAGGTCATAGTGCGCGCACTATGTCCTGACGCTGTACGTGGTCAGGACAGTGCAGTGACGGCCCGGGAAGACAGAAGAGCACCGGACCCGGAGCGGAGCCGCGGAGCAGGAGAGGTAAGAGAGGTTTTTATTTTAACCTTATGTGGCTGGGTGGGCTGATCTGTGGTCTGATGGGGGGTCCTGGCACCTTATACATACATGGAAGCGCTCACTTGTATTCGCTTTATAAGACGCACCGCAATTTTCCCCCTACTTTTGGGGGGGAAAAAGTGCGTCTTATAAAGCGAAAAATACGGTATATTTTCTCTTTAATGCTGCAAACATAGCTGACAGGTTCCCTGGAATAGTCCTACTAAGGGTTAGAAATATCTGTAACATCCTATTCTTATTAAAGGGGTTATCCAAGACCTATAATGCCCCCCAGAATGCCTGGGCACCTCATACTGGTCATACTTACCCCGCTTCCCGGCACCCGCAACGCTTCTGATGCCACGGGTGACGCTAGGAAAGCTCGTTCCCATCGTGGCCTGCTATTAGCTGCCCCTCCTAGTCGCTGGATGTTTTGATCCAAACAACTGGGAGATGCAGCAGTGGCCATGCAGGCATCAGAAGAGTCGCTGGTGCTGGTGAGCTGGTTAAGCATGACCAGTATGAGGGGACCAGGCATTTTGGGGAATATTATAGGGGTTGAATAATACTTTTAAGGGAGGATTTTGTACTAGTGGAATAAATAGTATAACTTTCCAAACAATCTTCTACAATAGAGGACTACTGTTGGAGAGTCAAGGTTCAGAAGATATCAAAATACTGACGGCAATGTGGACACCTTCAGTTATTTAGACTGATGGCCTTTTGTTTTACAGGACTGACTCAAAAGTGTTGTCCATGATTTAAAAACAAATGGCAGTGGCAAATAATATAAAATAAAAAAAGACAAAACAGTGTAGTACTTACCTCTTAAATTCCACACCCACGCGAGCACTGGTGCTCCAGTAATCCCCGATGATCTTTGTTTACATCTCCGGAGCAATGATGTGCTGTACCTATGATTGGCTGCAGCGGTCACATGCTGGTACAGCTCCTCATTGCTCCTGGAAAGTAAACAAAGACCGGCAGGGGAGCACTGGAGCATTTGTGACGAGTGCAGGATGCAGGTTGAGGTTTAACAGGTGAGTACTGTATTCTTTTTATTTAATGTATACTCCTGCCAGCATGTCATTTTTCACTGTTTTTTTTCAGTGTTTTTTTTCAGCACGTATTTTCACATGGTTTTTGTGCAGTTTTCGATTCTTTTTTTTTCAATGTGTTTTATTTTGATCAATGGGGGTTTACTGCAATACAAAAACGGATTTTCAGCTTGTGATTTATGGCACGAATCCACCCCAAAAACAGCACAAAAACAGTTTTTTTACATTTCCCATTCATTTCGCTGGGAGATTCTGCAGCAAGATAGGGCAATCTGCTTCTTTTCTCCACTTGGAAAAAAGCAAGTGCTGCTTCCCATTGAAATAAATGGGAGGCTATTTTTTGGGATACTCAGTGTGAACTGGCCCTTAGATTCACGACAGCAGTTCCCTTGCAGTATTCCCACATTACATTAGTACTGAAAGTAGTACTGAAAAAATCCTGGCTTGAAAATCGAAAAAGCGCAGTCCTTAACGAAAACTTGTCATCACATATGAAGCCCTTAAAATGCTGCCACGGGGCTTTGGAGAGAGTTATAGATTTACAAACCTATTACAGTGGTGTAACAATTCTATGTCGGTGGTTTAGGAACCCCACATGTGATGGCAAGACCCCTTTATACAGCACCATGTTTTACTAGAATGTGTTCTTTTACACATGGAAAATGATCCATACTGTGTCTTTGTACTTAACAGAACAGCAGCGAGCAATGTTAAAAGAGGAAGAAGGCAAAGGTATGAGTAAGTAGCCTCCCATTATAACTATGAAACACTAGGTGACAGTGGAAAGCTGATGAAACTCAGTATTAAAGGGGTTGTCTGGGTTCAGAGCTGAAGCCGCACACAACCCGATCTGCACTCATTCACCATGAATGAGTGGAGCATGGAGTTTTTTACGTTCCAATGCTCTCTCTTGCCCAGGGCAAGGAAGTTTTCTTGAGATCTAGTAAAGTATCGGGCTCTCCATGGGTAAGCCAGGCGGAGGCTTCTGTTTAGCAGTGACGTCTCTGGCACTAATGGGCGGACTTTAGCGCTGCCCTAGCCTATTTTTACAGGCTAGGGCAGCGCTAAAGACAGCCCATTAGAGCTGGTGATGTCACTGGGAACACTGGTAGGTGGAAGTCTCCACCTAGCAGTATTGAAATGTAAACACACAGCCCTTTCCCTGCGCGATTCAGCACAGGTACAGGGGGAGCATCGGAGCATAAAAACCTCTGATGCGCCACTCAACCCCTTTAAATAATGTTGCCATACCTCTTATAATACTAACTTATACCCCTACCAGCTGAGATCTCACTGTTCCTGACATATCTATAACCAGGAAGAGAAAGAGCACCGCATGTGGTCATTCCATTACGCAACTGAAGATAGATAGCCTACAGTCGTGTTGCTTTCTGTCATCTTAAGGCAATACAGTTCTTAAAGGGGCACTGAGTTTTGGTAAAACTTTTGATATGTCGTAGGGAAAGTTTTGATTGGTGGTGCGTGCAAGTGCTGAGACTCTACTGATCTCTAGAACGAGGAGAGAGAGAAGTGCTAACATATCGCTCTCCCTCTCCTCACTACAGATAGAATCAAGACAGGCCCATAGACTTCTCTCTCCTCGTTCTAGCATTTAATGGGGGTCTCACCACTCAAAACTTTTGATTTTTTGACTTTACCAAAAATCAGTGACCCTTTAAATCTCTATGTTTAGTAGTGACTTACACCTTTTAGTTCATGAGTAGTAACCTGTTTCTTAGTAGGTACAACCCTGTAGTGATAAATGTACTGTGGACCAACTCTGTGCAAAAGGAAAGGTTCTTGATAATCGATATTAATTATGGAGATTTAAAAAAGTGTAACTGGTGACTGTTCATCACTCACCTTTCAGGTGCTGAAGGGGTTTTAGTCATTTAACTCTTGTGTTTTTTTGTAGAAGATTCTATGAATCAGTTCTTTAGATCACAGAAGTTGCAGAATTCTCAAACATTATATGATGAGCATAGTAAAATCTTAGCAACTCACTGTGATCTTGCAATACTGGAGTGCCTTGTAAACGGAGGACATGCTTTAAGTCTAAAGGTAAGACATCTTATATGCTGTCTCTTAATATACAGTGATGCTGAAGTGGTTGGCCACTCCTCTTATATTGAAGGCCTATCCTTAGAATAGTCCATCTGTTACAGACAATGGTTATGGACCCATTGTGCTAACTAACCGGTTTGACGTAGGGCTAGTCCCGAGAGCATTATCCTGGTGGTCCCCTGGTTTTCATCCTGGGATCTGGAAATTCGGTGCAGGGGAACCATCAGGCTGTTACCTATTGGAATAGTCCTTGTTGGCAGCTGACACATATGGGTCAGAGACTCCAGTGCAATGTGCTACACATCGGAGGCACAGGCAAAGCACACAGACAGAACCAGGTGGAGAATAGACTGGCAGAGTACATGCAAGACCAAAGCAACTACACACTAAACAAGACAAGGTCAGGCACACAGAATATGTACATATCCATGGAACAGACACTGGGGAATGGCAAACGGAACAAGAGCAAGTACACAGAATCTAAACAGATCCAAACAGAAGTTTTTGTACCAACAGGGGCAGGACACACAAACTCAGAATATATAATAAAGCAAATCAACACATAAGACAAAACAGATGCACACAAAGAGCCAGGGAAAGTTAACCCTAGCAGTGCCAAACTGCTGGTGGCAGAGGCCTGGTCCACACCTCGCTGTGAGATGCTAGTAACACCATTTGGTCTATGGCACAAAAAATGTTAAGATCTCTGATATAGAGTGTTTGACAATACAACAGTTGCGGAAAATACAGTTTTAATAAAACTTTCACCCCCTATAAACACTTCTTTCTCTTTTAGGCTTACTTTATATCCAAGCTTCCAGATTTGACACCTTTGTATAATTCTTTATTTTACCTCAACCTTTCCTTTAATGAGTTCTGGCAGTTCCCTACAGAGGTAAGCTGAAGTTTTTGAAAATGTAGTTGTGTTATTGTCTGTCTCATACATCTGATGTACAAGTCTTGTCAGTTCACAGTACAAAAAATAGCATGTTTCTCAATAAAATACCATTGACTTTAACAGAGAAAACAAACAAACTATAAGTAATCTTGATAGATCTGTTCCACCTCCTTTTTCATTACTATGTGAACATGTTTGGTATTCTCCAGGAAATAAACTGAATTCGGAATAAACCGAATTTAGTCATCAGCCCCCATTGACCCTACAGAGGCCACAAGAGTGCACTTCTGAATAATGGGCCACTGTAGAAAATTTTATACTGTATGCATTTTTGACATTGTGGCCAGTGGCTGACATATTCCACTGTATATCTATAGAGTGACATACATTGGAGATATACGGTGTACATTGGGGAATAACTCCTACGTATACAATAAAAGTGATGTGAACGGTAAAATCCATAGAGCCCAAAACAGATTACTTGCACATTGCAGGATGGTTCTTTATGTTGACATTCATATATGTTCTGAAAAGGGGACTTGAAAACCATCCTAACATATCCACAAAAAAGCAGTTTTGTCTTTTGCAGCCACAGAGATGTTTGATTCCATTTAATTGCATTTACTAATCTGGTTAGCAGTGGTAAGTCGATCCAGGCTGCACTCATTTTATGGAGCTTGGCATACTCAAGGATAATTTCAGATCCGGTAGGAAAACCGATCATGATGAAAATGCGACAAATTGATGCACTGTGGCATCCGACCGCGTCCCATAGAACTGAATAGGATCCATTATGATCCTTCTCTAAGTCGTGGCAGTTTACATCAGGATGTGACTCGGGGTCTGCTGATTTCCCCAGGACAGTGGTGTCAAGGTTCCCCCTCTCTCACCGCATTCACACCCCATTGCAGCATCTAAGGTGTGTGACCCCTGCAGTGCCTCTTTTTCATTAAGAAAATATTTTATTTTTTACAAATAGAAGAAAAAATTGATATTTGGTACTGCCGCAATTGTAAGAACAAAAAAGAGAACACATTAAACAGTATCGCACAGTTTTGTAAAAAAAAAAAAAAAGTGCAACAAAAAAAAAAAACAATGCAGGAATTGCTGTTTTTTCCCCTTCCACACTTCACCCCAAAAAATTATTAAATTCATAAATAATATGTACCCCAGAATTGTGCCAATAAAAACTACAACTGGTCCTTTGTCAGCTAAAAATTTTTAAAAAAGCGCTTTGAATGTGTTTATAAAAAATTGGTTCTGAAAGCCCAAAATAGACTAGTTCCCAAAGGGTTCAAATGATCAAAATGCAAGCCTAAATTTGGCATTATTTCTTAGGGTACATCCACAAAGTACGCTTCTGCTATTTTCCACAGTGGAAAACCCAGAGCTAAGGCTAGTTTCACACGAACGTTGTGTTTTGCAGTCTGCAAATTGCGGATCCACAAATAAAACAGATGTCGTCCATATGGCATCCGTTTTTTTTTGCGGATCCATTGTAACAATGCCTATCCTTGTCCGTTTTGCGGACAAGAATAGGACATGTTCTATTTTTTTTGCGGGGCTATGGAACGGGCAAACGGATGCGGACAGCACACAGTATGTTCTCAGTATTTTTTGCGAACCAATAGGAATGAATGGGTCCGCATTTTTCACACGGAGCCCGCTAAAACAACGTTCGTGTGAAAGAGGCCTTATCTGCATGAATTTCACAGCAGCAAAATCAGCCTCAAAATATGCAGTAGAAATTGACATTCTATTCTGAAAATTTTCACAACATGTGATTTTTAAAAATCTCGCCTTCTCCACTACTACTGCCTATGCTTCGGATTTTCCAAATTGTAGTACTAATGTGGAAAATCCGCAGCATATTCGCCAAGTGTGACCGTTACTATGTCTGATAAGGTGGATCATTGCCTCCATGTTTTTAGGTGTACAATCTTGAACATTTGGAATCGCTTAAACTAAGAAACAACCCAATCAAGGAGATCCCATACGGTATCCACAAGCTGAAGAAGCTCCGAACTTTTATTGTATCATTTTGCTCATTGACATCTCTTCCCGCTGGGTATGATTCTCTCAAAATTGTGAAATGGTTATAGTTACTGTAACAAACAATCTGTAGGGGTTGTCCCACAAAAAAATATTCTACGAAATACTTTTGTAAGGCTACTTTCACATCTATGTTTTCCTTTCCGGTATTGAAATCCGTCATAGGATCTCAAAACCAGAGAAAAATGCTTCAGTTCATTCATTGTCAATGGGGACAAAACTGAACTGAACACGCCAGAATGCATTCCGTTCCACTTTGTTGCGTTCCCATGACACACACAAAAGTGCTAAAACTTTTGAGTGCATCATATAATACGGAATATAATACTGGAATACGAAGCAGACAGATCTGGCATCAAACACAATGTAAGTCAATGGTGCCGGATGCGTTCTCTCTGACATTTTAGAGATAATACAACCGGATCCGTTCTGAATGGATGCAGAAGGTTGTATTATCCTAACTAGAGATGAGCGAGCATGCTCGAGTGCCATTTTTGCGTATTTGCATACGCATTTTAAAATTCCTACGCTATTCATACGCATATTTTAATCTATACGCAAATGCGTACCAATAGCGTACAAATTCAATTTGTACGCTATTCGTATGCATTTGCGTATAGATTAAAATATGCATATGATTAGCGTATGAATATTAAAATGCGTACGCAAATACGCAAAAATGGCACTTGAGCATGCTTGCTCATCTCTAATCCTAACTGAAGCGTTTTTGCTGATCCCTGTCTGAGATGTGAAAGTAGCCTAAACTGTCTTGTATTTAATTTAGCAAAGCCACTCAAGTATTCAATAAAATCTATCTGCATAGTGCCACCTGCTATTTGTTCTCTTCCTTATTTCTCTGTACGTCTTGCTGAGGTGGTCACACATGCTCAGTGCCATCCTTCAACTGCTACCTGCTGTATCTACTGTTACAGGGAGAGAGCTGCAGCAGAAAGAATGGGTCTGTGATCCGTCTGCGGTGCAGAGGCATGTAGAGAAACTGCGTATTGCCTCCGTTCCGCATCGGACATTCTGGATTGCGAACCCATTCGAGCTCGGCCTCCACACTTTCGTGTGCATGAGCCCATATACAGTATGTTTCATAATAATATTGGATTTGTTTTAGCAGAAAACTTAACCTGTCTTGTGCTGCGCTACATCAGTGTCCTGTTTCTTTGACAAGTGTTATTTTTGCGTTCTCTGTAGGTTGTTTCTATTGCCAAATCTGCAGGTGCTGGACGTGTCCTATAATAACATTACTACGATTCCAAATGACATATCTAATCTCAGGTAATAAACAATTATTATTGCTGTTTGCATAAAGGGAAATCAGACTTTGCTGGTGATTTGTTTCTTATACTGCCAGTGGCATTACATGAATACATAGGCCCACAGTTATTAATGTGAGTGGCCCAAATAATTCATATAAATTATGATCATAGTGACATGTAGACAAGGCATTGCTGCTTGGTTACAGCCTGGTCCTGGTGGTCAATGGTATGAATGTCTAGACTAAAGACTATACAATTCCACAATGCAGTGACTGGATAACATCACCATACTGGTGCTGAATAAATAACACTACAGGAATTCTGAAAAAACTACTATACTGTAAGCGAATACTACCAATATACTGTGACTGTATCCCCAATATACTGTGACTAGAGATGAGCGAATTTCATGAAATTCGTTCACGCTTCGTTTGGTGATAAAAGGTGAATTGCGTTATGGATTCCGTTACCATGGACCATAATGCAATTCTATTCCGTTATTCATTCTGTCATCATAGAAGTCTATGGGCTGCATAACGTTTCTGTTATGCAGGGGAGTCCTCTCCTGCATAACGCAGACTGGACGGGTCCGTTATGCAGGACATAGATTTCGATTGGTGGTAAAAGCTGAATTGTGTTATGAATTCCGTTACCACGGACCATAACACAATTCTATGACGGAATGCATAATGGAAACCCTACATCATCACTACTAAGGCCACTTTCACATTAGCAGCAGGACGGATCCGGCGGTTGAAGGGTGCCGCCGGATCTGTGCTGCCGCAAGTACACGTGTCACATACACATACACAGACATACTTACATGCTCCCAGCAGCTCCGGAGGAGGAGGAGGGTGCGCACATAGGAAGATTCCCCACAGCGCCCTCTGCTGCTGTGCACGCCGTCCTCCTTCTCCTCCTCCTGTGATGTGCGGAGCTGCTGGGAGCATGTACTGTAAGTATGTCTGTGTATGTGTATGTCTGTTTGTATGTGTCTGTCATGTGTGGTGTGCTGTGGACAGATCCGTCATGAACTCCATTGAAAGTCAATGGAGGACGGATCCGTTTACTGAGTGTGTCACACTGAACAGATCCGTCCCCATTGACTTGCATTGGGGGTCATGACGGATCCGTCTTGGTGCGGATAAACAGTACGGAGAGCAAACCGCGGCATGTTGCGGTTTGCTCTCCGTTCTGCAGAAGGAACGGAATGCTTTTTAGAGCTTTCCGTTGTCTTCAGTTCAGTTTTGTCTCCATTGACAATGATTGGTTACAAAACGGAAACGTTTTTTTCCGGTATTGAGCCCCTATGACGGAACTCAATACCGGAAAAAAAAAACGCTAGTGTGAAAGTAGCCTAAGAAGACAGCATGCAGGTAAATTATGAAGAGGACATGGTGCTCACACCAGTGCTACTGCCCCTTCAAATAGCCGATCGATGGGGTTGCCAAGAGTCAGACCCCCACCAATCTGATGTTGATAGCCTATCCCATTTAGATGTGGTATATCTTGTTCTTTAAACACTAATCACACAATTCAGTTTTCCCTAAGTGTGTGTCACCTTTCTCTACCACATGTAGCAGAGCTAATAGTTTTGCTGAGCTGTGCAGATAACATGCTGTGTGGAAATTGTGTCAAAGCAAATAGTTCTGTCAATGAGTTGATAAAGAACAGTGTGTGCCTGGCTAATAAAGAGGTAAAAGGCAGACAGGAAACAAGTGTGCATGACATCTACATCATCAGTGATGCAAGTGAATATTAAAGGGACTCTGTTACCTCCGGCAGGCCTTATGAAGTACAGTAATACATGTACAGAGACTCCAGATCAGTCATTTGTATCTCAATACTCGCCCCCATTCCACCGCTGTGCACCTGAAAACCAACTGTGGAAAGCAGACAGGACTTCAGGGAGAAAGGACGAAGAAGCTACTTTTTGGGGCCCCTTTAAGAGCCTCTGCAAATAGACTTCTTACAGATTGGTGGTGTATACAATTGCTTTTCTTATGAATCCTGGCTGAAAATCAGCTGAAAAATGCCACTAAAAACCTGTGTGTGAATCTATGTGATGTTCTTATGGAGTTTTTATGCGTGCTATGTTTTTTTTAGGCAAAAATAGTAAACATAGGACAAACAGGCCTGTGTTTTTGTAGTGACTTTTTTTTGACACTTGAGGTGTGTTTTATTTTCGTCAATGGCACTTTATGAAATTGCCACAAGTGTGGTGGTTTTCCTAATTTTTGTAGCGTTTTTTTGGCACATAAACATCATCAATGAATATTTTTGCACTGCTTGAAAAAACAGGTGTCAGTTTTCCGTTTTTTAGTGGCGTGTTTTACCAAAGTACTTGTCCCATACTGATCTGAAGAGGAAGTAACATCAGAGGTGGCACATACTTTCCTACATAAAGACACAAGCTAAACAAAAAAACTATTAACTATCAATTTGAAAACTGTATCCTTCACATGTAAATTTGGCTTTTTAGGTGGTTGCTACCTGCAACCATAAACTCAAATATTCCCTGCATGCTTATCTTAAAGGGAACCTGTCATCAACGTTATGCTGCCCGTACTAAAGGGAGCATAAAGTAGAGACAGGTGAGTTGATTTCAGCGGTCTGTCATTTATAAGTTAAAAGTAAGTGGTTGTCGAGAACCAACATCACAAACATTGCAGACTGGGCCTGGAAAAGAGTCACGGCCACCTGAGAAGAGTCATGGTTATTCATGAATTCCTGCTCTCCCTGCCCTCCTGCTGATGACTGACAGTCTTCTACCTGGTTTTCTCCATTTCTCTCTAGGAGACAACTGCCAATCGTCAGCAGATGGGCAGGGAGAGCAGGAGATTATAATGAATAACCACGACTTTTCTCAGGTAGATTTGACTCTTTTCAAGGCCTGGGCTGCAATGATTATGATGCTGGTTCTCAGCAACCACTTACTATTAGCTCATGAATGACACACCACTGAAATCAGCATTTCTGTCACTAATTTATGCTACCCTCAGTGAGTTCAGCATAAAGTTGATGACAGGTTCCCTTTAAGAAAACTCCCACCTGTAAATGAAGCAGTTTGATGGTAGTACATTAGAGAATTGCCTTTTATACAACTACTTTACATGAAGATGTAGTGGGGTCGCATAGACATTGAGACACGTAGAAAGCAGTCCAGGCAATAGAAAACTTCTTTTTGGTTCTCAAGAATAGCTTGAAAAATCATATATGATGAGCAGTACAGATAGATCTAAAATGACCATACTGGAAAATAGTGGATTTGTAGTTGGCTAAAGCATATCAGAGTGTGGTTGCTGTGCATTCTGAACAGGGACTAGTGACAAGTGGTGGAGCCCAAGAGTCTGTTCTGGACACAGTTTTTTTGAAAGTGACATAGGAGGGGGGTTGGTAGATCAGGTTTGACTGTATGCTGTTGAGATGTGTAATAGACTTCATATTGCTGGAGGTGTCTGTAACCATGGAAATTTAGCTTTACTGAATAGATGGTCAATGGAAACTGCAGTTGAGTTTTTCCTGTGCAGAGCCGCAGCCTCTTCCTAGGCCAGTGATGTCACGTTTATTAATTGCATAACTTAGTTCCAGCTCAGTCCCATTCAAATGAACGGGCCAGGGCTGCAATACCAACCACAGCGCAACAATATATGACGCTATGTGGCCTCCTCCTTACCAAGCACAGCTGAGCTGCAACTAAGTCATGCAATTAACGAACATGACGTCACTGCCTAGGAAGAGGCTGCGTCTCTCACCGGAGGATATGCAATTAATTTTGGAGTCCCAGAAAACCCCTTACAGACGTCCACCATATATGTATGGTTGAAGTCCTTTCTTTAAATATGGCACCTGCCCAGCCTGGTTTACACATCACCCAGAGGCAATGTCCATAGTCAGCGATAATGCCCACTACTGACTTAACTGCACAGATGCCATGGTCAATTGTGACCATGGCATCTGAGCAATGAAACCATGGGAGCTCTGCGCTCCTGGGTCCGAATAGCTCCCCTGAAATGAGATTGTTGGAGCCATTTGGTTGCTGTGGTGGCCTCCAGAGCCGGATTGGCCATAGACCTTACAGGGAAATTTCCCGGTGGGCCGATGCCCCGAGGGCCTCCTGGGCCCTCCTCATGGCTGCCCAATGGAAGTTTTTTATAATGGTATGTATTTTGTTCTGCTGGCAGTATTTTGTGATGGACTGTGGTATTTGGATCAATTGGGGTGGTATAATGTGCCACAATATTGGATTGCTGGCCCTGCCTTCCATCAGTTTGGACTATGAGACGGGACCACTTTTAGTATTTTTTTCCAGGGCCACTTTGAATTGCCAGTCCACCCCTGGTGGCCTCAGAACTTCTCTGAGGCATGCCACAGCTTTCTTCCGGTGGAGCCCTGCCAGTGGAAGAGCTCAATAGGAACATAGGGAATCTCCCATAGACTACAATGGCAATTCATTGCAGTCCATGGGAGAATTGATCCAAGGATCACATGTTCAGGTCCCCTAGTGGGACTTAAAGAGGTTGTCTTCAAGTTATATTTATTATTAGCAAGGGCTCTGGTCCCCTCAATCTTCCATTTTCTTTCTTTTTATAGACTGTTTATCTCTAGGTGTTATACCCACTGCCACAATGCCGCTTGTGCACAACAAGAGAAAAAGCTGGCTTTTCTGGTGGCCAGAAATTGTTGTAGTGAGCGCACATTAGTTTCCGGCCACCTTTTCAGATCATGCGCCACAGCCTTGAAGCTGTTCTATACATCTATGGCAGCTGCTGGAAGAGAGAAAAGTAACTTACCATTGGTTGTCATGATCTGTACAAGGTCCACTCCACTGAAGATGCTAGTGATTCTAATACACTAGCAGCCATGAGAGCCCACACGTACAGGCAAAGGGTGGGATCCCAGCACCGCTTTCCTGCGCCATCACTCACAGCAAGACCACCGCTCCCATTACAGATCAGGAAGTGCCCCGGGAGCCATGGATTGAGGACAAAAATCAGGAGATGAAATAACCACTTAAAAAAAAAAAATAATTTAAATTTAAAAATTTAAATCAGCCCCTTTTCCTATATTAAAAATAAAAAATAAGAATAATACGTATCGCCATGTCCCAAAACACCTGGTGTATTAAAATATAAATGTATTTATCCCATACCATGAACTGTGTAACAAAAGAAATCTAAATATCAGATTAGCCATTTTTGTATTTCTGTAGACTCTGCCCCAGAGAATAAAGTTATAGGGAATGCTGTAAAATCGAAACCCAGATAACTTTGGCGGAATTTGGTTTTTCTTCCACATTTGGAATTTTTTTTATCAGCTTTCCACTACATCATATGCAATATTAAATGGTGCCATTACAAAGTACAACTTATCCCACAACAAACAAACCCTCATATGGCTATGTGAACGAAAGAATTAAAAAGTTACGGCTTCATGAAGGCAGGTAGTAAAAAACACATATTCCAGTTTATGGAAAACCTGTTATGACAATAGGTGTTGCAGTGTAATAAAATTGCATAGATATTGTGGTACGTGTGGTTGAAAAACTACTTGTGCATTACTGAAATACCGTACATTATCAGGCACGTGGAAAAAGTGTTTGGAAGCTAAATATAGATTGCTGGTATTGTTAGTGGTCCGTGCTCAACACATATCGTACCTGATTATTTTTGCATATACTGTACGTGAGTAGCAGCAGATAATAAATTCACTAAAGAATAAAACATTCTGCCATCTCGAAGAAGACTTTTCTATGTGATTGTGTGTAAAAAAAAAAGTTAGGACATCAACCATTTGGTTCTTTTTATTAGTTAAATTACATATTCAAGAGACGGAGCAGATTACATCAGGGTGGAAACCACTTCATGTGCTAACTCTATACTTTCCAAAGAAGAAAAGGTCTCGTCTGCA
This sequence comes from Rhinella marina, assembly GCA_900303285.1. Taxonomy (NCBI): domain Eukaryota; kingdom Metazoa; phylum Chordata; class Amphibia; order Anura; family Bufonidae; genus Rhinella; species Rhinella marina. The sequence goes on along the minus strand of ONZH01000178.1, from coordinate 478,181 downwards.
ATGCACATTTTTAGCGTCTGAAAGTTTGCTGCAGTATTAAGGCTGCTTTTACACTGTAAGGTGTTTCTGTTTGGGTGCTGTCTGAGTTTAGCAAGTTCAGCACTCAAGCTTAACAGCGACCTGTTCAACTGAATGGGTATATTCACTTGGGTGATTTTCTACATGGACCATCAGTCTGCGCCAAGAAAATCTCAGCATGTTCTATATTTGTTCTTTATTTTCCAGCAAGACTCATTCATTTAAATGAATGGATCTATAGGAAAAATAGTAAATTTAAAAACAAGTCCATGTTCACCGTCCAGAACATGGATGCATTTTCTATCGCTCATCTACAAGGGGACTAATCCCTGGACAGTGGTCTTCCTTGAGTGAGTGGACTATAACTTCAATATTGGCTGAGATTTACTAATCTATCTACGCCAAAAATCTGTCTTAAAAAGTGGCGCAATCTGGCACACCTACTGTAGGTTTCTACACTTTTCTGACATGCTTGAAAAGGGGGCGAAGCTTAGTCGAAAGGGGGGAGTTTCACATGAAAAGGGGTGGATCTAAGTTACGCCATTTTGCACCAAAATTTTGCTACAATTTAAGTGTAAGAAATCTGTCTCAAAGTAAGCCAGCCAATAGTTGGTATAGACTCAAAGAAAAGTGTATAACCGTGCACCAGAATTATCATCCAGCCTGAGCCACCGTAAGACGCCAAGTAGAGCGCTCCCTCAAGTTACAATATTAATTGGTTCTAGGACGACCATTTTATGTTGAAACCATTGTAACCTGAGTAATTGGTTCCAAATCCCCAAAATGTCATCCAAGATCAGAGAAGATGAAGATTTACGAAAAATAAGCAGATAACTAAGACAGCTGTTTTACCAGAGAAGTGGCCTTGATTGGTTAGATCTGAGACATTGAATGTTGAGTTTAGTTTCAACTTACGATGGGTCAGAAAAGACCATTGTATTCTGAAAATATTGTATCCTGAGGCCATCGTATCTTGAAGGATCACTGTATAGGATTAGTAAATCTGGTTTAAATTGTTTTTTCAGATAGTTCTGGACTATGCCATTGTGTTAATGCAACAGATCTAGATGTCTGTCTATTTAGCTGGCATTATTGAAGGAGTTTGTCAGGAATTTATAGTTATGAGACTCAAGTGTTTTGATACGTCTATAGGGTACAATGTATGTCAGAGAGCCTGACGCATTGTATAAGGCTGTGCAGCACCACAAAAGCAAGTTTCTTTAAAATAGTGGAACATGCAAATGAAATAATCTTTGTGGTTCTAGGGCACTGGAGTTCCTGAATGTGGAAGGAAATAGCTTGCCTGCCTTACCCTGTGGAGCACTGAAGCTGAAGTTAAAACACCTTCGTGTGGGGAATAATCGGATGCACCCTCTGTTCTGGAGAGAAAACACCCACATTCAGCCACAGCGTCTAATGGACTTAGCAGCCATGTCCTTTGCCAAAAATAACACGTTTCGCAATTCTGCAGCTATTCCTACTGAAGTGAAACACATACTACAGAAGTAAGTCCATGTTCGGAATCTGTGAATACAGTTCCAAATTAGGGTACAAAATGCATTAACAATACTTTATGGTTAGAGCCACTTGTACCACTGCATATAGGTCTATTATGAGACACCAATGGATGTAATTTCCACATATAACCAGATAAAGCTATAAAATAGAAACAGTTACAATACATACCATGAATAGAGAATATGAAATAATCAAGTAAAATAAATATTAAAGGGGTCCTTTATTATACTGAAATACGCCTATATTCGTTGTACCGCCAACTATCTCCGACTTCTCCCTGCTCATACCAGGTCTCAAATTATGGGCAGGGAAGGGGACAGGCCCATCTCATTTACCATTTTTAGGTGTAGAAAAAGGCCTAACTGTAAGACAGCAAGGAAGCTGTCTTACATTTAGACTGGCACTGTATGTGCCAAAGTTATGGAGAGGCAATGGGGCTTTATTAAGACCGCCCCCTATAAACGTGCCCCTAAATCCCCAGAGAAGGTCTATGAGCAGCTAGAAGCAGGTTCATACAGCGCAGTATTTACTGTATGTATTTTAGCCAAAACAAGAAGTGGAAACACAAATGAGAGATATAAAAATGGCTGTGTACAACATCCACCAACAGGGGGCAGTTGGTAGGCCTCTATACACATTAAACGAATATTGTGGTGTAGCCCTAGCCTTCATTTTATAGATAGAGACAAGCGTTTACTTTAGAGTTTTTCAGCTTTTTAGGATCGTCTTGTGCCTTTGTTGCCGTTTTTGAGGGCAAACTGTCCTGTGTGCAGCCGACCTTAGTGTATGTTAGCTCTTGCGATATGTACGTTTTAATGATACTTCTTTTTCTGTCCAGCTTGACGGTCTGCGACTGCTGCCCAGGAGTCTTATCGGGGGAAGGACTTCGCTTTATCAGACCCTGTGAGAAAATTTTTGGAATCCGCAAGCTGCCGTTTATGTTTCACGCCTGCTCACCCTCTTGTTACAGAAGTTTTATGAGTCAAACAGAGTCACTTAGTCATCATCTTTATGAAAGTTAACACACACTCTTTGTAGCTGAAATTACAGATGCACTAAGATAATTATGGTGTAATTTTATAAAGCCAATAAAGCCTTTTAAATCATGGATCAAGTGCATTAATTCAATGATCTACTTATTCACTTATCTAGTACAGTTCTAGCACAGTCGGGAAATGAAGTGTATGCAGTGAGGATCCTGACATCAGCAGAAGACATGTCTTGTGCATGGAGAAAGCAGAATACAGGCAGCCATAAGTGGCATCTGACTATAGTCTCTAAGGCCTCTTTCACACTAGCGGCAGCACGGATCCGGCAGGTGAAGCGCCCCCTCTGCTGGGCACCGGGTGGAATCGTCCTATATGTGCGCCGTCCTGCTCCTCCTGCGCTGTGGAGACCTGCCGGGAGCATGTAAGTATGTATGCGTATTTGTATATGTCTGTGTATGTTTATGTGTATATCTGTATGTATGTATGTATGTCTGCAGGTGACGGATCCGTCATGAACTCCATTGAAAGTCAATGGAGGACGGATCTGTTCACCATTGTGGCACACCAAACGAATCCGTCCCCATTGACTTTCATTGGGGATCATGACGGATCCGTCTTGGTGCGGATGCCTGGACCAGAGAGCAAACCGCAGCATGTCTGCGGTCTGAAGACGGAACGGAATGCTTTTAGGAGCATTCCGTTGTCTTCAGTTCAGTTTTGTCCCCATTGACAATGAATGAGGACAAAACTGAAGCGTTTTTTCCCGGTATTGAGCCCCTATGACGGAATTCAATACCAGAATTAAAAAACACAAGTGTGAAAGTAAGACAAGACACTAAAGAAAGAAAAAATTAATTAAAGTGATCCTAAATTGTATCATTCAAATGTTTAATAAAAATGACATGACTGGCTTTACATAGAGTTGGTCACTGAAAATTAAAATTCTTCAAGTAAATTTGAAACACATTATTCCAAAATGTTTTTTTTTTTGTTTTTCTCCATTAAACCTTGATCCAACATTCACTTAATTAGTTATGCCTCTACACAAACAATATTCCATTTATTAAAGGAATTGTTCATCTTATCAATTTTTTGCTGTAAGTGCTGTAAACAGCAATATAAGTGACTTTCACATATAACATTATAAGGGAAGCTGCTCCGATGTCCAGATACATGAAGTCCCGTCCCTTGTTCAGTAGTCTCTTCACTGGCTGTATGCGGTTTCCGTCTAGCACATGGCCGCTGGGGGGCAGAACGTGACCAGATCCATCCACCAGGTTCCTCCAATGTTTTTTTCTAATGCACACGCATCAGTTTCTAATACCATGCACTGCGTTATTTAAAAGGAGTTGTCTGGGTTCAGAGCTGAACCCGGACCGACCCTTACTTTCACCCAGGCAGCCCGCCTGACTAGGGCATCGGAGCATCTCCTGCTCCGATGCCCTGCGCATTTAGCCCGGTTCAGGTGACGAACAGAGCTCACTTCCGCCCAGCAGTGAGCCTGGTGACGTCACCGGCGCTGATGGGCGGGCTTTAGCGCGGGCCTAGCCAGTAAAACGGCTAGGGCAGCGCTAAAGCTGGCCCATTACAGCCGGTGACGTCACCAAACACACTGCCGGGCGGAAGCAAGGCAAGGGAGGGAATTGGAGCATGAGATGCTCCGATGCCCTAGTCAGGCGGGCTGCCTGGGTGAAATTAGGGGTATGTCTGGGGTCAGCTGTGAACCCGGACAACCCCTTTAATGGAGGCTGCTGATGAACAGGTTTGGTCATGTTCCAGATGGAAGCAGCATACAGAAAAATTGTGGCCAACCAGCCTAAAGTCTCATTCACACATCAGTGTTCTGGTCAGTGAGTGCGTGCCAGAACCAGGACTCAACAAACATGAGGTATAAGAGAAAGACCTGCATTTGTACTATGTTGTGCCACACCTGGTTTTGGCTCAAAATCACTAATGGACATCACTGACCAAAACACTGTGTGAATGAGGCATTACTTTTTATTAGAATTTTAGGTGAGTTTTTTTTTTTCAATGTTACTGTATTTCTTGAAACAACGTACATAAAGAAACAAACCCTGTGTGCCAAGGGCCCTGAGTTCTAGTGTAACTTCACTACTGGATGTGGCTCCTTTCCCTCTTCTCTGACAGATTTTCAGAAACGCCATCTAATACATACTGGAGGTTGCCTGAGGTAATAGCAAAGGTTCTAGAGAACACATGTGTTTGGTGGCTACTAGAAGACTGTCAGACATCATACTATTTATTCTGGAAAACATTGCACTATCCCTACAGAAGCCCCAGGTATACAAGTATATAATTATTTTTATGTGACTCTCCTAATACTATTGCTGCACTCCTCGTGGATGCAGATACTGAGTAATAAATGCAAAAGTCTAATAGCAATTTGGCTCCCTCTTGTGGTGAACTAAGATACTACTTCCAGCATGTATCCAATGACCAGATAACCCTACAAACCCTAAAGATATAATATATCTAATATAACATCCTAAAATAATATAACATCCTAAAATAATCAGAAAAAAAACCTGTAAATTGTATGGAGGATCTTAGAAATGAAGCATTTTGTAACAAAGTATTGTTTATATATTTTTTTAATAACAAGAATATCATTTAGTATTACAATTTATTACAAACATGACTTTCAATACCTGACGCTTATGTAAACAGCTGTAAGAACATTCCTGTTGAAGGTTCATGTTTATTACAGTAAAATTCAAGTCTTAAAAAAACCAAAAATACAAAATCTTGTAATTATAATAAAAACAAACTTTCATGCCTCATGCACACGACGCACACGTGGTTTTATCCCGACTTCAATCAAGTTGAGTGGGTCTGGATACGTTTGAGGAATCTGCACGTATGTTGCCCTTGTATTGGAGACTGCAATTTGCGGTCCCCAATGCACGGAACAGCTGATCAACGGTCGTGTGCATGAGCCCTTAGGAAAAGGTTAAAAATCAGTTGATTGCACATCACTCCAATGTCAGCATTTAAAGGGATTTTCTGGGACCAGCATATTGATGGCCTATCGTTAGGACCATTAACCATTAGGATCAAAAACAATCTTGGCACCAACCCTCCCCCCAAATAAATTAGTTGAAATGGCAGTGGTGCTCACGCAAGCGCTGCAGCCGCCTCGAGGCTCAGTCTTTCTGCACATTGTCGGCCATAATTAGCAGCAGCAGCAGCAGTGCAGGATACCGCAGCTTCATCCCAAGCTGCAATACCTTGCACCACCGCAGCTAAATGTATGGTGTACAGGCTGAGGTAAACACTGAAGAGTCTGCAGCACTCTCATGAGCACCACTGCCCCTTCAAACAGTTGACTGGCGGGGGTGTAAAATTTGGATCCTCATGATCTGATATTGATGGACTCTCTTAACAATAGGCCATCAATATACTGATCCCAGAAAAGTCTTTTAGGTCGCTTTCACAATCCGTGTTTGGTCAGTGGTTTCCATCAGTGATTGTGAGTCAAAACCAGGAGTGAAAGCTACAGAGAAAAGGTATAATGGAAAGATTTGCATCTCTTCTGTGTAGACATGCACCTGCTTTAGGCCTACAATAACTGCTGAAGATCAAACACTGTGTGAAACCCTTTCAGCGCTGATCCAGCTTATTGATGACAGCCTCTGTGCCCGGCAGCCTGTTGTGATGTCATGTCATATTAAGGCACGAAACCTACTGACATCCTTAACAGAAGTTCAATAAACTTAAAAAAATAAAGGGTTTAATAAAACGCTACTTATAATGTTTACATTCAATAAAAGAGTACAAGACACACCAAGCCTGCACTGTCATAAATAGATTTTTTACACTGCAAAACTAAAATATACAAAAAATACAAGTTGCTCATTATTGCACTCAGGTTGTTGAGCTCGAGTCCACTTCGCCACTTGATGTAAATGCAGAGTCACTTTTTAGGGCTTCCCTTGCCATGATCCTTAAGCACTTGGGACAGTCGTTGGTCTTAAAGCATTCCTTGTGATAGCACGCTTTACAAGCTAGAAGGGCACAGAGGAAACAACATTATATACAACCTGAAGTGTCAAACAAAAAGCAGAAAAATAAATGCATGCTTATAAAAGCCAATCTAAGTGTAATGGATCATTTCAAATGCTGGTTATTTTATAGGCGGAATCCTATTTGGGTCAATGATGTGATTAATGAGTTGACTATGAATGGATATACTGTAGTATTCTAGTATTGCTATGACATCAGCAGGCAAGCCACAGGCAATGGTCTGAGAGTGACAAGTGGCTCCAATGCCACTTGGCTGGGAGAACACTGCCATATTGTAAATGATAAGAGCTCTTACTATATAAAGGCAGAAGTAACCTCTAATATTGTAATATAATAATAAGTTACAATAAGGCCCCTTTCACACGAGCAGGAGACTCGGACGTCTCCCGCATCGTGTGCCGTGTACTGAACTCCTGGCACTGAACGGGGGTTACATAGCATTATACTGATTTATGATGCTATGTAACCCTTACAGTTCTGGAATGTGTTGGATAATGCTGACAGTGTTATCCAACACATTCCAGAACTGTAAGGGTTACATAGCATCATAAATCAGTATAATGCTATGTAACCCCCGTTCAGTGCCGGGAGGTCAGTACACAGCACACGTTGCGGGAGATGTCCGATTCTCCCGCTCGTGTGAAAGGGGCCTAAGGGGTCACATGTATTAACTACTGCGACTGCAGAACAACTTGCTTAGGAGGAATATGTAGACATCATGTCCATCATGTATTGCCTGACACAATGCTGGGTGTGATTTATCAAGACTGATATTTGCTATGCCAAGTGCTGGAGTGAGATGCACCTAATTTATTAACAGGCAAATGATTCTTAATAAATGAGGTGCATTTCTGGTGTTGTGTGTGCCAGAAACTCAAATGTGGCATAAGTTATAGCTAGGGGCTGGCACAGACTTGAGCTATAACTTACACGATTTTCTGGTAAGTGCCACTTTAAGAGTGTTGAGGAGCTTGTAAAGTTGTAAATTATGGCATAGATGTGGCGCGTGTGATAACTTGTCACTTCTTAACACGACTTTTGTGGTGTAAAAGACTTAGTAAATCTCCCCTATAAAGTTTCTGTAACAGCGAGGACAATACAAAACTCAGGACATGTTGCAAAAGGGGAAACTATACAATTCCACAGTTATTGCAAAACTACAACTCTCAGCATGTGGCCCTTCATTTTAGAACAATCCAAGTGTTTCAAAAACAATAGATCTCAAGAAAAGATAACACTGCTCCCAAATAAACCTGTAACAGCACATTATACAAAGGTAACCTATGCAAGACCCCAGCTTGATTCACTACACATACCTTCACATCTTCTGCAGATTTCAGTCTGGAAAGGAAAGATCACATTGGAATTTTGGCAAAATTCACAGATAAAACCTTTGGCTTTGCACAACTGTAAAAAAAAAAAAAAAAGCAAGCAACATATTTTTTATTATTAAAATGAATCTGTTGAATACAATTTTTAAATATTTGATTTTTTGAACAAGGTAGTCAAGGTATCATTCGCTGTGCTCCCAGAAACCTGCAGTAAAATGCACTCAGTGGACTCCGGTGCTCACTCACATAATGGAGAGCATTTTACTGCTGGTTTGTGGGAGCACAGCGTCAGAATGGAAGTGAGTATGAAGATAAAACTTACATATTCGGATTCAGCATCACTTACACTATACAACGCTTACTCTAGTTCAGGGGGTGTTTCGGAGATGACAGGTTCCCTTTAACAGCCAACTGTCACTGTTACAGGCTATAATGAGCTAGTATACTGGGTATACCAACAAATTATAAATATGATTATGTTCCATAGTCAAACAACCAATAATTACAAGGTTAATACATTAAAAAAAAAAAAAGTTCCCATAGTTTTTGCAAAAGTGGTAAAAAAAAACCCCAACATATAATATTCCCATGTTTTCTGCAAACCACATAACGTTATTTAAAAGAAAAAAAAAAAGAATTGTTTTTCCCTACTCACCCCCCCCCCCCCCAAAAAAATAAATAAATGTAAATCAATATTTCCCATGTACCACATAATTGTACCAATGAAAATGATATCTTGTCAAAAACAAGCCATATTTGGCTACATCATCGGAGAAATTAACAAGTTATAGATGTGGGAATGCAGCAATACAAAAATAAACAACATTTTTGCATGAGTTATGCTATTATTGTGCAAAAGTAGTTAAAACACATAAAACTACACTATATGTATTTGGTATCATAGTAATCGTACTGACCCATAAAGTAAAAGTAACCTGCTAGTTATAATCAATGTGCAAAAAACAATGGCAGAATCGCATTTTCCCCCATTACCACCCTCCAAAAAAATCTAAAAAAAGCTAATTGATAAGTTATATGTATACCAAAATCTTCTCACTAAAATACACTTTGTCCAGATAAAAAAAAACCTGCATTGACAGAAAAAAAAACAGCCACTCAGCACTTTTTCTTATTCTTCCTTGGCTAAAAATACTCCTCAAAAATGCTAAGAGGAGTATTTTCATGCTGAAAAAAAATGTAGTACAACCTCTGACCCACTATTAATATCCTCATACAAATAAAAAACCTCATATTGTGTGGGTCATTTTCATTCTCTTCAGTCCATGGCTCCTGTCAGCACTGAATGCTGAATCTTGAATATAAGAGAAGAGAAGGAATCCACATACCTCACATTCTTCCACATGGGCTACCGCCAGAGCCAGGAGCTCCCGGAGACCTGGTAAAAGGGACTTCTGCTTGACTTTATATAAATCGGCCAATGTGAAGAGATGCAGCGTCTGTGTGAGGTGAGAGGGGACCTCTTCAAAGGCCTTCACAACACTGTAGTAAAGAAAAGAAATACGTCTTAAGAACTGGCAAACTTGACCCTACTTTACTAAATGTATAATTTATCGTCCAAAACAGTCCCAGATTATCCACGAGACAAGCATTCAAGAGCAGCTCTCAGAAAATCAACCAAAACACAATTTACTGAAATATTCTTTGGCCGTCCTTCCAGTGTTAGGTTTAGTTCTTCAGACATTAGTGTGCAGAGTTTATTAAAGAGACCCTGTCTTCAAAATTGATATTCATTTTTATTAAACACATGCAGCAACCTCAATAATAATATGAACAAAAGTTACTAAAAAAATGAAATAAAATAATTACACAAACTCCAGCGCATGCCCCATATTATTAACAGACTCCTGCTAAAGAGTCGCCGCTAGGCATGTCACCAGGAAGTTCCCAGCATGCCCAGCTGCGCCACGTCAGATCTAGGACAGGAATAGATCAAGTAAAAAATAAAAATAAAAAAACAATAATAAATAATAATAATAATAATAATAATAATAATAATAATAATAATAATAATAATATATATATATATCTATATATTCATTCAAAAAAGACCCGGCAGCACCAGAGACAACAACAGAGGTGCACAGCCCAAGACCCGACAACATACAGCAAAAGCAAAAAAAGGCAGCACTCTCTCAGGCATAAAATCCAAAAAAAAGTCCTTTATTTATTTATCTCTCACTATGGGTAAATAAAGGACTTTTTTTGGATTTTATGCCTTATGAGAGTGCTGCCTTTTTTTGCTTTTGAGATATATATATATATATATATATATATATATATATATATATATATATATATATATATATATTTGCACGGGTATATTTCATCTATTTAATTTAATGTTTGTGTGTCGTTAAAAGAAATCGACAGTATCCCCCATAACAGTGACCTCTACAGCACCCTGCCCCCCTAACAGTGACTTCCACAGCAGATGTTCCTTTAATAGTAGCCCCTGTCCCTTTAACAGTGACCTCCACATCAGCTGTCCCTTTAATAGTGGCCCCTGACCCCTTAACAGCGACTTCCACAGTGCCTGCCCCTTTAACAGTGACCTTCATAGCAGCACTTCTTTAATAGTGGCCCCTGACCCCTTAACAGTGACCTCCACAGCAGCTGTCCCTTTAATAGTGGCCCTTGCCCCATTAACAGTGACCTCCACAGTGCCCTGCCCCTTTAAGGCTAGGGCTACACGATATGTGTTGTACGACATTTTGTCGTGCAACATTTTGTCGCACAAAGTCGCGCAACAATTTTTATAATGATAGACTATGGGGTCACACTGCGACATATGACATGCTGCGACGCGCCAGTCACAAAAAATCCATCCAAGATGGACACATGTAGCAGTGTAGTTGTGCCCTATGTGTCGTGCAGACCTAGCCTAAAGCTGACCTACAGCAGTGAAGAAAAATGGCTGGGTTATTATGGAAACCTGGAGTAAATATGTGTGCATGTGACCGTGTGTAAGAAGCAGGCTGTGCGAGTTAAAGGGGTATTCCGGTAACGTAACTTAATTTTTGATAAACTGCATTAAGGCTGCAAGCTGTGACCCAACCAGAACCCATACCTATACATTAACCAGAGCTTCAGTTTACCTTGTAATCCATTTGTCTAGCTCCTGTGTGAACCTGCAACACACAGAGTATCATGCCTCCTGATCTTCCCTCACAAACATACAATTCCCACTTTCCTGCTGTGAGTTTCTGCTTGTTCATGAGTGTTGATGATTACTGATTGGCTGCCTGACATTTCAGTCCGGTCACGCTCCTCTCTGCTCAGTAATCACCAGCACACTGACATTTAGCTAGAGAATTGATAGACACTGAGCATGCTCGACCTAACAAAGACTCAGAACTACAGGTCGATGCCATGGTAACTTATGAGGAACACAGTGATTAGCAGGGGAAGAAAAGTACTTTATAACTACTGAACGGTAAATATGTGAAATAGACATTATATTAGGTAATGATTGATGATGAATAAGTCTAAAACATAAGTTCTATTTATGGTAACTGGAATACCCCTTTAAACACTGAATTGGGTTTTGGGGAGCTATTTACATGAGCTCGTCAGCTGGCTGCTAATTACCTCTCATTACCAGCCTGGTTACTCACAGAGCGAAAACCTATTTCTAAAATCTTTCTTGTTCTCACCCAGTTTCCTCTGCCCTGCCCCTTTAAAGCTGATTTACAGCAGTGAAGAAATATGGCTGGGTTGTTATGGAAACCTGCAGTAAAACTATATGTAGATACTAAGTGCCTGTGAGCTTCTACTGGCTGATAAGGGACATGTGACTGTGTGTATGGCAGTTGGGATTTGAAGAGAAAGACTTCCAGGCTAATATTGGCTAATGCAGGTCATATTTTTGGAATATCTCAGGAATGGTAAGTTCTAGTGAGCTGAGACCTGGTCTAAAACCTTCCCGGACACCTTATGTACCTGTGTGCCAAATTTGATGAAGAGTGGTCAAGTCGTTTGGTCGAGCATAAAGAACAGACAGACAAACTCATTTTTATAATATAAGGAGATATATATACATACATACACACACACACTGAAGAACAGTTATTACAACATACATTGCTTGCCCTCCACAAGATGGCACTCTTCACCCAATACATTATCGCTGATAAATAGTATTATTTAGATACATACATTTAAAGCATTTTATGTCTCTTTTTTATTTATTAACTTAAATATACCTATAAGTTTAATGAAATTATTTCACTTGCATTGGCGGCAGGAGAAACATAGCATTACATGGTGACTATTTAAATGAATGACCAGCCAGGTAATACATGGATGTGCCAACTCCGTTCTGTAGGGGATTTATCCAGTCTGAGAGAACAAGTCCAAAGACCTTCACATGGGGGTGGGGTGGGGGAATCTGAATTCAGAAGGTTAGAGCAAGGGAATTTCATTGGATTATTAAATTGGATACTCACATGCCCAGAGGATTAAATTTGAGACCAGATATCACTTATTTTTACTATACTTATTTTTATTTATTTTTACTTATTTTTACTATTCAGATACTATCTATCTGTTGTTTGTGTGATGCAAATATTATGCCATGCTTTCCTGGTCTTTTTCCATTAAATAAATGTGGAATTGCTGTAATTGTAGTGATCCAGAGAATGAGGGGTACATATCAGTTTTACTGCATAGGGAACGCCATAAAAACAAAACCCATAAAAATGTAGCAAAATTGTGTTTTTTTCCCCCCAATTCCACCACACTTGGATTTTTTTCCAGCTTCCCACTACATCGTACACAATAATACATAGTGTCATTAGAAAGTACAACTTGTCCTGCAAAAAAAAAAAAAAAAAAACAAGCCTTGATACTGCAATGTGAACTGAAAGATAAAGTTATCGCTGCGGAAAGGCCGGGAGTAATAAAACGAAAATGCAAAAATGGAAAATTACCTGCGGCTGAAGGGGTTATTAAATTCCCCCTATATCCCCCGACCACTCACAATGAATATACTCACCTCTCTCCCCACGCCGCTCCTGGGGGCGAGGGGGAGAGCAGCCAATGGCAAGTGGGGACGGGGACGAGCCTCCCTAGCATCGCAGGAGATGTTTATTTTTGAGGGGCCTCATCTGTCACCTGACATAACTAGTCATATCCAGACATGGATCTTGGTCATTAGTAGACTAACTCTGAGAATTTCCGGTAACTAAAATTATGTGGCCAATAACAAGTGTTTGTTCAGATTACACATGGGCCTATGGTAACACCAAGTTTAAAGGGGTTCAGCTGTTTCCTCATGAGCTGCATTCCTACAGAGATTCAGCTAAAGATCAGCTGTATTCAGGAACATAATCCCTGACAAGTAGAAGAGGAGGATGAGGCAGCTCTTTACCTCATCTGACGTAACCTTTCCTGCTGTGTGATTAGGACGGATTTATAAATATATTTATAATAAATTTATAATAAAGTAATATTTAAGTACGATATTTTCAGTAGTTTTATTTTATTAATTCCGGAAAACCTGTTTAATAAAATGAGGAATACAAATATTCATACACTGTTATGCTTTCTATATGAATAAGACAAAGCATATTGAAGAGAAACAGTCACGTTGCTATAGAGCAAGAGGAGAAGAGCAGACAGACATAGGGGGAATTTAACAAGCCCTACACAACAGAACTCTGGCTTCAAGAAGTTGCAAAACAGGGCTATGTTAAATTTTTGGGACTATTTGGATTTTTACACTACTCTAGTTTTAAAAAGTGAGTGACAAAGTGGCTGTGATCGGCTATGTTAATGAGTTTTGCTTCTGATTTTCCACCGAGACTTATTTTTAAAAATTTCCAGAAAAGTCACAAACTTACTCCAATAGGAGGGTGGCGTAGAAAAAGTGTTGGGTACAAAGATGTGGAAAATTTAACAAACCTGCAACATTTGATAAATTTAGCACCAGAGCAGACTGATACAAAATTGACTTCAAATATTCCCCTCATGATAAAATTCCCCCTCTGGAGTTTTGAGGAAAAATATTCAGTATAAGGCCTCTTTCACACGAACGTTGTGTTTTGCGGTCCGCAAATTGTGGATCCGCAAAAAAAAAAAAAAACGGATGTCGTTCGTATGGCATCCGTTTTTTTTGCGGATCCATTGCAACAATGCCTATCCTTGTCCATTTTGTGGACAAGAATAGGACATGTTTCTTTTTTTTTGCGGGGCTACGGAACGGGCAAACGGATGCGGACAGCACACAGTATGTTCTCAGTACTTTTTGCGGACCCATAGAAATGAATGGGTCCGCATTTTTCATGTGAAAAATGCAGATCGGAGCCCGCAAAAAATACTGTGTGAAAGAGGCCTAACTTGTAGTGCATTCATTGTAACATCTACTTATTATGGATTCAGAGGCTGACAACCTCCCTGTATAAATGTGCATACAGATGTAGAGGTCAAGCAGTGGGTAAGGCCACCCCCTTGAGCGGGCAGAGATTTAATAGAATAAAAAAAATAAATAATAAAAGAATAAAGACAGATAGAACGGTTTCCCAAAAAAACAATCTGCACAGGTCCCCCTGCTCTATAACCTGCTGTAAGCAGCTCAGGCACCATGTTTAAATGTGATAGGTTTCCTTTAAAAGGTGTTTTCAGAGTTTTGTTTTTTTTTTAACCTGTCCTCTAATCGGCTGGGAGGTCTAACACTGGCACCCCTGCTGAACGACTGACTGAGGAGACTGCAGTGCTCCAGTAAGCGTCGCTGCCTTCTCACAGCTTCCCAAGCACAACGCCATCCACTGTATAATGGTTGTGCTTGGTATCACCGCTCAGCCCTACTCAATTGAATTGGATTGAGCTGTTCCTAGTCCACGTGACTGATGAACATGATTTCACTGGCCTAGGGAAAGCTGCGAGAAGGACCTCCAGCAATCAGATACTGATGGTCTATCAAGTGGATAGGTCTTCAGTATAACAGTCAAAATCCCCTTTAAATACTAGTTGTAATTTAAATCTAAGATTTATTAGAAAAGGGAAGCAAAACCGAAAAAAGGAACAATCCTTTCACTGCAAGGAATGACAAATACACTCAAAATAACCCTAATCCAACCTAATAGCCTACAATGCGTAAACAGTGCAACTTTCCGTAAGTTCTTCTTAAAGGGGTATCTAGGTTTGTACAAATTCACTCAGAGAACAACTATTAAATGAGTTCTCCAGTTTTAACAACCCATTTTGCACATAACAGGTTCACTTACGATAAGCTGATCACGAAGGGAAGGGTCTGAAATTTCCACTACAGACTCCCTGAAGCACCACATAGAGGCTACTGAAATCACAGTCCTTCTCTGCAACACTCGATAAGCTGTGGTACTGAAGGAGGGGAGCCTAAAGTGAACACCTGACTGCAAGTGGTTTTCTGTACTATATATACTGATGGCCTATCTGGAGGATGGACCATCAATATCCGATCAGTGGAGGTCTGACACCCAACAGCAATCAGCTATTCGTCAGTATCTCTGGTGCTTTCTGTCCACTGTGTGTAGTGGATGGAGCTGCTTATTGTAGTGCAGCTCCCACTGAAGTGACTGGAAGAAGTGCTGCAGTAACCACCTCCATACACTACACACAATGAGTTTGTAGTTCCAGATCTACGTCAAAATAGTAGGGGTTCTGGGTGTTGTCCCCTGATCACATGTTGATGGCCTATCCTAAGGGTTATCAATATAAAAGGACCAGAAAACTCATTTGTATGGTGA
Source organism: Rhinella marina (assembly GCA_900303285.1). Lineage (NCBI taxonomy): Eukaryota > Metazoa > Chordata > Amphibia > Anura > Bufonidae > Rhinella > Rhinella marina. The sequence goes on along the minus strand of ONZH01000178.1, from coordinate 462,536 downwards.
GCTGCAGGTGTTTCTGCCTACAGCTTCAGGGACAGGAAGTGTATGTAATGGCTACTTCCTGTCAGCCATATTAGTTCTCATGGAGCCAATTCCTCACACATACTGATCAGACCTCTTTCTTCACCTTTCATTAGGCAACCACAGTGAGAGGACCCTTAGATGCTTCTTACTGTATAGAGACACGTCTGAATCAATCACACAAAGCACAGCCTGTCATCTGTAGCCTAGCCCTTTCTTCAAAAGAACATGGCATGCTGGAAGATTTAGGTCACTGGTGACCCTACTGAGGGAGGAGCTAGCTAGCTTTGTCTCCTCTCTTCTCCTCCCAATATCTGCATGAAAAGACTGGAAGATATGGGATTTCACAAACAGTTGTAACCATTTTAGGCTACATTTACAAAACACTGGCAAAGTGGTTAGTTTTTTACAGCAGTTTTTTCCACTGATGTCTTTCTGAGAAATGGATATTAAAAAAAACTTTGCTTGGGGGAACGGACTGTGAAAACGAACAAAACAGGACATGTTCTATTTTTTTAAGTCCATTATTCACTGACCGTCAAAAAAAACAGCTATTTGAATAACCCAATAGACTACTTTTGTTCTTAAAATGAACTATGATGGTTCCTAAAAGAAATAAACATCCATCACACATCCGTCATGTGAATGTAGCCTTATTGCAAACACCGAGGAAGACTCCCTAATCATCTTTAGTTCAAATCAATGGAAATAAAGAAATTCACTTTAAAGAGGACCTGTCACCTCTTCTACATACTAGTATTCCCCATGAAATAATTCTAAAACACTTTTCTTAGAGCAATGGGGGGATTTCTGAAAGCCCTGCACTCCAGAATTCTGGTTTAAAAAAACTCTCAAAAAAGGGACTTTGAGACTTTATCTGCTTACAGTTTTGAAACGTGGGTAAAAGGGTGGAAGTGTGCCTGATATAAGGCAGATTTATCAACTGAGACATACAAAAAAAAAAAGTCTTAAAATAAATGTCTGGTAATATAGAAAGTGGAGTAACACCTCAAGACAGAAGTAATAGATTTCTCAGGAGGAAAACACCCGCCTGAAATAAAGAACAGGCAAGTACTTGCCTAAAAGATCCTGCACTGCTGCTCCGATTTTCCCATCCAGTCTCTATTTACTCGGCTGCAGCAGTGATGTCAAGTTGCCAACACAAGAATGCTGCAGCCAATCACTGACCTCAATGGTGCACCCAACGAGGCCAGTGATTGGCTGCAGTGGTCATGTGTCACATCACCACTGCAGCCAGGTAAACTAAGCCCAGCTGGGAGAACCAGAGTGGGATCTGTCAGGCAAGTACTTACTTACCTGTTCTTTATTTCAGGTGGATCTCATGGGTTGTCCGGTCTCTTCCTGAAACTGGACAACCCCTTTAAAAAATGCAGCAAATGTATCAAAACATCCTGCGGTATTTGATAAATTTGGCCAAATTACAGCAATGCAGGCAACTGCAAAACTGACTTAATTTAAAAATCCCCTCATGATAAATTCCCTTCTATGTATTTTATTGTTCCTGTGTTATTCCTTCTGGGAATGTATGAATAAATTAGCAACTAGGCATCCAATAGGGTGCCTCTACACCCTTTACACACATCGACCGCTGCTAGAGATAGCTGAGTAGACTGCTTGGCTACCTCTGGCAATCCAATTAAGAATGAAATGATTGGCAGCAGACATTTGCGACGCGTTGTTCCACTCATACACAGTCCCCGGTCCCAATGTACTCATGATCGATGGGGTCCCAGCAATCAGAACCCGACCGATCAACACACACACTGAACTTACAAGTACTGGTTTCCATATGACTCTTCAGATTACAAATCTAAAACTTACCTCTCAGCAAAACGACAAGTTGTCACCAGCTTCCTGATGTGAATAAGCTGTTCCTGCACTTCCTAAAATTAAAAATATATAAATATTACTATGTATATATATATATTACAAAGTCTATAACCATTTACGTTGTGCAGAGGATAGGGAGTTACATGTCACGGTGCCACTGCCAGCAGTCACACTCATGTAATATTACTTACAGTAGAGCAAGCTGAGGGCCATTACACGATGCATTATTCACACTGGTACGTATGTTACTTTTTGTAATTTTTTCAGAAAAACAGGGAATCCTTTCTGTTACCGCCCACCAACAATTACTTGGACAGGATTTTTGCACCATTAGTTAAAGGGAACCTTTCAGCTCCTTTACGCTACTCTCTGAGGGCAGCACAGTGTAGCAACACACCCGCTGATTTCAGTGATCTGTCACTTATGTTTAACAGCAGAACAGCAGTTTTGGAGAACTTAGGACTGAAACTGTACAGTGTGTGACTAGAGCTGACAGATGAGTCCAATGATATCTCTGCCCTTCCCGCTGTGCACAGGAAAAACTATCAGTCATCACCCGATGGGTGGGGGAGGGCTGCAGGCAGATGAAGCATATCATCGGACTCATCTCTGGCAGTGCTCGCTGCACACAGAAAGTTTCAATTCTAAATTCTATTTTAAAAAAAACTGCTTCATGTCAAAAACACAAAATGATAGACTGCTGCAATGAGCTCTCACAGACAGCAGCAGTGTCCTAATATCAGGTTACTATTGATTTTCACAAGGTGCAGTTTTTACTGTGTGTTGGGTTTTGTTATACCGCAGCATCCTCTTCTTTTAGGGGGTATTTGTGACATGTCTTATGAACCACAACCACAGTGCAACAAAACGTTTTCCCACTGAAGCAGAACTAGGTGCCTTCTAATTTTGTCAGAACAGGGTCAAAAACAGTTGTATGTACTAACATTTTTTAAAGTGTACCGTATTTTTCGCTTTATAAGATGCACCTGATAAGATGCAACCCAGATTTTATAGTAGGAAAATAAGAAAAAAATATTTTTCATCACACCTCATATCAAACCCCCCATAAACTTCAGGACATCACATCAGACCCCCATATCAGCCCTCCATGTCAGAACCCCATCGGCCCTCAGATCAGCCCACTATGGCCCCATATCAGCCCACTGTGCCCCCATCAGACCTCAGATCAGCAGAATGTGCCCCCATCAGACCTCAGATCAGCAGAATGTGCCCCCTTCGACCTCAGCAACAGAATGTGCCCCCATCAGACCTCAGATCAACAGAATGTGCCCCCAGCAGACCTCAGATCAGCAGAATGTGCCCCCATCAGACCTCAGATCAGCAGAATGTGCCCCCATCAGACCTCATATCAACAGAATGTGCCCCCATCAGACCTCAGATCGGCTTAATGTGCCCCCATCAGACCTCAGATCAGCCCACCCAGCCACATAAGGTTAAAATAAAAACCTCTCTTACCTCTCCTGTGTCGCGGCTCCACTCCGGGTCCGGCGGTCCTCTGGCCGTCACCTGACTGCGTGCAGAGTCAGGTCATAGTGCGTTCACTATGTCCTGCGCTGTACGCAGTCAGGACAGTGCAGAGCCGGCCCGGAGAAGAAAGAGGAGCGCCGGACCTGGAGTGGAGCCGCGGCACAGGAGAGGTAAGAGAGGTTTTTATTTTAACCGTTGGCTGATCTGAGGTCTGATGGGGGGTCCCGGCCCCTTATACATACAAGTGAGCGATTCCATAATGGAAGCGCTCACTTGTATTCCCTTTATAAGACGCACCGCAATTTTTCCCCTACTTTTGGGGGGAAAAAAGTGTGTCTTATAAAGCGAAAAATACGGTAATTGTTGTTTCAGTTTATTTTTAATATAATGCAGGGACAGTCATGTTAAAGGGGTATTCCAGTTGTCACAAGACCTGTGGATAGGGGATAACTTTTCAATTAGTTTGGGCCCCTGGGAGCCCCAGACTAAACTTTAAGGGTATATTATACCTGCCAATACAGGGAAGAGCAATGGTATAATGGTCGCTCCTCCCTATACTGTGGCCGAGATCGCAGCATGTAATAGAGGCTATCATGCAGCAATCTCCTCCTCAGTATAGGGAGGAGTGATCATTATGCCAACGCTCCTCCTTATATTGAATCATTGTTTGCTGGCAGCAGACAGTGATTAGATGCCACGATCTGCCGCCTGCAAACAATGATTTTTCAAAAGATCCGGGTTACCCAATGAACAAGTTGTAATCGGGCAATCGGCAGCAGTATTACACCGCCAGATGATCAGTCATGAGCGTTACTATGAACGCTCGTTAGTGATCATCTGCTGAAAAACAAAACAAAAAAAAAAATCTGCAGGTGTAATACGCTCTTTAGCCCTCCAAAATGAACACGAGGCAGGTCAGACATGCAAACTCCTAGTGTCTCCTAGGCACTTCCTCTTTGGTATTATTAATGCAGTAAGATGTATTTGGTAAAACCTGGACTGCATTGCGTATCATATGGATAAAAAAAACTGAAGGAAAAATTGTTATATTAACCATGGACTGAGAAATATAGTGTCATATATATTCATTAGTTTCAATGGCATCTAAGATAATGCTGAAAACTAACTTTCTTATTATATATATATATATATATATATATATATATATATATATATATATATATATATATATTCCATTGGAAACAGCATTTCATAATATCTATAGATATATACATTGACCTATCATTCATGAGGTCTGTAGTAGTTAGATATGGGCTATATCCAAGTGCTGGTAACACAGCCAGACTTCGGATGTCCCATGGGGTTCAACCTGCATCAAAGCCCCGAAAATGTCCAAATCTGCATTCAGTCCACCAGGTGTGAGCATACTGAAGTCAAATATTTGCCTTGACTAGGCTTGTCACATCAGGGCAATGTGGTTCCCTCCTCTCCTATCTCTTTTGATGGTCTTTAAAGTTACAAAGGTAAGTCCTGACAGATTACTATTAGGATGTTGTTTGAAGTGTTGAGATAAAGTGTGCTTTTCATATCCTATCTTAATATTGTAGTATATGTGCTCTGCTATTCTCTTCTTTAAGGTGTGTGCTGCCCTACCAATGCACTGCTCAGAGCATGGACATGGTGTCAAATAGTTCACATTTTTTACTATTACAGGTGTGTCTTTCTGATTTTCCATTCATAATTTTTTGTTGTGGATAATACTAGTTCCATTTTGGCAGAAAGTGTTGTAATTGTGCAGTTGTGGCACAGTCAACATTAAAAAAAAAAAAAAACATTTTACCGTAAGTCAGGGTAATTTACTACAATTTTGAATAGGTTTCCTTATTGATGGTGTAACTTTCAGACGTATATATGCCAAGGCAGTCAATGCAGATTTGTTGGTTGTTTAGGTAAGGTCATGCTGACACAATAGGCGCCAATGTTTGTTTTAGCTTTACATACTGTCTATTATATGGTAATATAGTCTTTGCTGTGTTTGTTTGTTCTCTCTTTGGTGTTTGTTTTTTTATTTGCTCCCTCAAAGAAAGATGTTCTATTTATCTCTTCTAAGTCCTCTGGATATTGTCTTTCCAGGGATTATCTTGTTAACCCCTTAGTGACCACGAACATTTTTTTTTTTTAAAAAAATCGCATTCCAAGAACTATAACTTTTTGTTTTTTTCCATCAATGTACTTGTATGAAGTCTTATTTTTTGCAGGACAAGTTCTAGTTTTTAATGCACCATTTTGGGAACATGTAATGATTGATTAAAGCCAGGTTTTTAGCTAAAACCCCCTTTGTTTACGTCAGTAAAAAGGCGTTCATAGCGATTACTCTTCCCCATGCTGCTGAGGAGATCGTTGCATGAAATAGCAGCAGTCTCCTGAGCAAGCAAGCAGGAGATTGCCAGGAGGGAACGCTTCCCTCCCAACAATCGTTTGCGTGATCAGGGTGTCTAATACACCCTTAATTTGTGCAGTAAATTTTAAATACAACGTATGTGTGTTTATTTCTTCCAAGATTTTCAGAAGATTATCTTTTAGACTTTGTACTTCCTCCACATTACCAGGCAATCCCCCAGGTGTGATGGTTTCCTGCTCTCAATTAGTCATAAATAGCTGGGACGAACCTGGTACCCATGGCTGTACCTGAAAACTAGTGATGAACACTTCCTATGAAAGTGGTGAAACATAAAATATATCAGATAATGGAAGAGATCAGCAATCTATTAAAGAACAATCCCTTTACTCCTGCACTGCTGAGACTATATATACAGTTTAGAGCTCCATGGGTGAGCCATCTTCGAACTTCAACAATAGACCGAGATTGGCTTTATATTCTACTGGCTGATACTAAGCTGTTGGTCAGTGCTTATACCCCTACTTAGTTATTTTCCCCTATGAATAAATCTATTGAATTGATTTGTTATTGTATATTTTTGATTAAAGGGGTTTTCAGAGATATTTTAACTGATGACCTATCCCTGTCCTCTGGATAAGTCATCAACATCTCATTAGTGGGGTTCCAACACCTGGGACTTCCGCTGATCAGCTGTTTGAGAAGGCACCGGCACTCGCAGTAGCGTTGCACCCTTCTCTCAGCTCACCAAGCACTGCACCGTACATTGTATAGGATCAGTGCTTGGTATTGCAGCTCATCCCCATTCGCTTCAATGGAGTTGAGCCTGACATGGAGGACTGTTGCTGATCTGACATGGAGGGCTGATATGGGGGTCTGATGTGATGTCCTGATATTTATGGGGGTCTGATCTGAGGATCTGATATTAGGTCTGATGAAAAATATTTTTTTCTTATTTTCCTTCTCTAAAACCTGGGGTGCGTCTTATCATCAGGTGCGCCTTATAAAGCGAAAAATATGGTAGGTAAAATGTAATTCATGTACAGTAAATAAGATACAAGAACGTTACTGACCTTGACTCGGTTTAGATCCTTCACTTTTTTGTAGAGTGCTGGGTTTTCCGTCTGCACATTGAATGTGTGGCTGTCCCATATTTTATCTAGAACGCTTTTAGAGAAGTTGCTGACGTAGTATTTACTGAAGTTCCATTTAGAGAGAATGCGGCCTGGAATAGAGCTCTCCGAGTAATGGTGACAGCAATCACAGAAATACTTCCCCAGATAATCACAGTACCGCAGTCTGTTGGTGTACCCTGCACACAGAATAATCCACCCACATAAATTTCATAAACTAGACAGGCAATGCACTAATAGTACAATATATAGTAAAAAGTGCTTTATTAGCCTATGACTGCTGTTCTCACACATAATACTGAACTGTAGCATTTCATGTCACTGGCACAAGGGGTTAACAAGGCACAGTAAAGCAGGGGAGACAATCCCCTATTATACAACAATCAAATCATAATAAATTGAGGAATGAAACTCATGTTAATAGTGTACAGACATGAACATAACACAAGACATCTACAGGTAAAACAGTGTGGTCTAAGGTCCCTATTAGACTGCACCATTTTAAAGAGAAGTTTGGTTCCCAATACTTGGCCCGCATAAATCAAGCAGCCGATGACCGAGCCGATTCATCCTGATGAAAGATGCCCGATTATCAGCAGCACATCTCCCTGTGTAGCCTGGGATGTGCTTCCAATAATGAACAGGAGAGAATAAGGGAGGAACGACTACAGTAGCAATTGTTTCTCCCACATTCAGTCTGTATAGGGCTGCCATATACCTTATGGGGAAATTAACCGGTGGGCCGATGCCCAAGGGGCCGCCTAAGCCCTCCTCATGGCCAGCCACTGGAAGTTTTTGGGGATGTATTTTGTGCTGCTGGCAGTATTTTGTGAGGGATTGTGGTATTTGGCTCTTTTGGGGTGGTATAATGTGCCGCAATACGGTATGCCTGCCCCACCTGCGTGTGTTGGCCCTGCCTTCCATCAATCTGGACCCAAATACAACGTAGGGCCACTTTTAGTATTTTTACCAGGGCCACATTAAGTTCCCAATCAGCAAGACATGTTATCAGAGGAGTGTGACAGTCTCCATTAGACTTTAGTACGGGCAGGAGCAGCCATTAACCAGACAATTCTCATGTACTTACTTGGCTCTACTTTTGTTCCACAGCCAACACATAGATAGTTCTGTGATGCTACAACTTCATCTCTCCTGAAAAACAGGGAAAAAAAACCCATGTCTGACTTATCGATGAAACATATGACCACGTTTAACAGTACCTGGATAATGCCAAATTACCCTTGAGTCCAAGGGATAGCTGCTTCATATTAACTGCAGCACAATGAAGCCCATAAACTGTTACAGCTAGAACTGTAAATGGGGAAGATACCACAGTGCCCCCATAAGGGAATACAGAAAACTTTGCTTCCATAAAAAGAAATCTATATAGATAATTAATAAAGAGGACCTGGCATGTCTGTTTTAGTAACTACTTGCATTCTCCACATAATAACAATTTTAGAGCAGATCTATGGTGTGCTTTGGCTCTATTATTCCTACCAGACGTTATGACTTAATTGTCAGCAGTCTGCAATAGAAGTGTTACCAGTTGGGCACTGGCAGCATTAATTGGATAGTATCATACTATGTAGAAGAACGGCATAAGAAGTCATATGAAAAGATGCTGCAGAATTATTCTATAAAGAATAAAGTAGTTACTAAATGGGCGGTGAAATGCCCCCTTTAAAAGGGGTTGTCATACCTCGGTTACTAAGGTGAGATGAGACCATCAGGTGGCTGGGAGACAGCGGAGAGGGCTGGTGTGTTAGAAATCGTCATGTAATAATGAGGGTATTGTCTACGTAGTTGTACATGATCACACAATAAATCGGGGCATTCTAGTTGCTAAACAGTTTGTAATTGGATCTACAAGAAATAGTGAAACTCTATTAATGAGCTGTACTTAAAGAAGAACTCTCGACAAAAAATTTATTCCATGTCCTGTTAGAAATGTACATGATATAATCTGTAGTGAATGTCATTTTCTTACCAGTGTCTGATTTTTTGACTAACATCATCCTGAAGTTTCTTACCTGTGTCATGTGACCAGCAATTAGACCCACCAACTCACACACAGACTTGTGTGGACAGGAAGTCTAATTCTCTATGTATTCCTATGAGACTGAAAGTGAGGCTCCCATAGGAATGACTAGAGCAGTTACTGGCTTTCTGGGTCAGTTGGAGGTCAGGGAGTTGGTCACGTGACCCAGCTACAATAAGAAGAAAGGTTTTTACTCACAGAAACGGTCACTGATAAGAAAATGACAATCACTATAGATTATATCATGCACCTTTCTAACAGGTCAGAGAATAAAAATTTTTGCGGGAGTTCTTCTTTAAGCCATGTGGGAAAATTCTATATTGATCACTGTACTGTATGACTTAAAGGGGTTTCCTCAACTCAGCAAATGGCATTTATCATGTAGAGAAAGTTAATACAAGGCACTTATTAATGTATTGTGATTGTCCATATTGCTTCCTTTGCTGGCTGGATTCATTTTTCCATTTACATTATACACTGCTAGTTTCCATGGTTACGACCACTCTGCAATCCATCAGCGATGGCCGTGCTTCCACACTACAGGGCTGGCCTCTCTGGTGGCCGGGACAGTGGGGGCGCACATAGTCTAGTGCTTTATATCTATAATGTGCAACCATGGTCAATGATGCTGGATTGCAGGGTGGTTGTAACCATAGAAACGAGTAGTGTATTATGTAATGGAAAAATAAATCAAGTCAGCAAAGGAAGCAATATGGACAATAACAATACATTAGTAAGTGGCTTGTATTAACTTTCTCTGCATAATAAATGTTATTTGCTGGAGTGATACAACCCCTTTAATATCTTCTTGTTGCTGAACTGACTGCTGAAACAGAAATGATCTGAAGAAAACTAAGAAGTCCTTGTTTTATGCAAGTCCTACCTATATAATATAGTTTAAAGGGGTTGTATCATCTCGCCCTTACTGAGGCGAGGTGGGACAAAGCTCTGACCAAGGAAACAATGGAGCGGGCTGGTGTTTGCTGTTCCAGTAGTTCCCATTGCAGTGCATAGAGCAGGGATGGCCAACCTGCAGCTCTCCAGCTGTTGAAAGACAACTCCCAGCATGCCCAGTCTGCCTACGGCAGGGCCTGGTGGGAGCTGTAGTTTTACAACAGCTAAGGAGCCGCAGTTTGGCCATCCCTGGCATAGAGGCTATAGAAACAGTGTAGCACAGCAAGCTATGCTGCTTCCCTTAACTCAAACTGCATAGTTTGTTCAGTGGGATCTACTGTGATCACGTACGGCTACACGGACAATATCAGCATTATTACATGAACTGACAATTTCTAACACATCATCGTACTGTGCATTGTCCACACACAGTGACTTGTTCAGTCATCTGCGGCACACACTCCTCTATATAATCTTATCTCATTCGGCATTCACTTTTCTTAGAAAACATGCCCCTATTCAAGCCAAAAGTCAACACCTCACATGACTAGAGACAAAAATGTGCCAATGCTGCAGGATGTCTACATGTATCTTATGACTTGTGGATCCCCATGTCAAAACAATGCCATAAAGCTTTCCCTATCACAAATCCAATAAGTGCAAAGGGCACGGCCGGAGTTTGGAAACGTTTTAATCCCACAAAGCTCAGAATTCCCAACACAATATAGTACAGGGCGGGCCATTTATATGGATACACCTAAATAAAATGGGAATGGTTGGTGATATTAACCGCCTGTTTGTGGTACATTAGTATATGGGAGTGGGGAAACTTTTCAAGATGGGTGGTGACCATGGCGGCCATTTTGAAGTCGGCCATTTTGGATCCAACTTTTGTTTTTTCAATGGGAAGAGGGTCACGTGACATCAAACATTGAGAATTTCACAAGAAAAACAATGGTGTGCTTGGTTTTATCGTAACTTTATTCTTTCATGAGTTGTTTACAAGTTTCTGACCACTTAGAAAATGTGTTCAAAGTGCTGCCCATTGTGTTGGATTGTCAATGCAACCCTCTTCTCCCACTCCTCACACACTGATAGCAACACTGCAGAAGAAATGCTAGCACAGGCTTCCGGTATCCGTAGTTTCAGGTGCTGCACATCTCGTATCTTCACAGCATAGACAATTGCCTTCAGATGACCACAAAGATAAAAGTCTAAGGGGGTCAGATCGGGAGACCTTGGGCACCATTCAAATGGCCCACGACGACCAATCCACTTTCCAGGAAACTGTTCATCTAGGAATGCTCAGACCTGACACCCATAATGTGGTGGTGCACCATCTTGCTGGGAAAACTCAGGGAACGTGCCAGCTTCAGTGCATAAAGAATGAAACACATAATCATGTAGCAGTTGAATGGCCTCAAAGGCCCCCCAAGCACACTACTGTTTTTCTAGTGAAATTCTCAATAAGTTTCATGTGTCACATGACCCTCTTCCCATTGAAAAAAAACTAAAGTTGGATCCAAAATGGCCGACTTCAAAATGGCCGCCATGGTCACCACCCATCTTGAAAAGTTTTCCCCCTCCCATATACTAATGTGCCACAAACAGGAAGTTAATATCACCAACCATTCCCATTTTATTTAGGTGTATCTCTGGAACAATGGACGTCGTCGATTATTATCTGGTTGAGATTCATCGACGACGTCCTGATCCTGTGGCAGGGGGATGAGATGTCTTTTGCCGCATTTGTGGAGAGGATCAATTGTAATGAATGGGGGTTGTATTTTACGTCAGAAATACACCCGTCATGTATTACGTTTTTGGATTTGACGGTTTTCAAGCACACGGACGGGACTCTGGGTACTAGGCTATTTAGGAAGGAGACAGCAACAAATAGTCTTCTCAGTTGGGGGAGTTATCATCCCCCCCCATTAAAGAGGGGGATCCCCAAGGGTCAGTATTTGCGCGTAAGGCGCAATTGTTCTGACCTTGGGGATTTTAGAATGGCTGCAAATGAGCTCCAACTGAGGTTTAAGAGACGGGGGTACCCACATGGTGTTCTCACACAGGCTTACCATCATGCCTTGGGATGTGACAGAACACCCCTGCTGAACCCCAGACAACGAGAGGAGGAGTCTGGGGTATTCAGGATTATTGGCAACTTTGATATTGCCCATAAAAAAGTCAAAGAGGTGTTGTCAGAGTTCTGGGGCATCCTCAAGACGGACCTGGATGTGGGTCATTTAGTGGGGGACAAACCGTCGATTACCTACCGTCGTGGCCATAACATCAGAGACCGCCTTGTACACAGCTTTCATCAACCAATGTCGCGACCTTCTAATTGGTTGTCCAATCCACTCAAAGGGACCTTTAAATGTGGCAATTGTATTGCGTGCAATTCCATTAAGAAAGGCAGTAGTTTCACGAGCGCCACTACTGGCAGGTCATATGATATTAGAACGTTCATTAACTGCAAGACAATGGCACTAGTGTATTTGGCTACATGTACATGTGGCATTCAGTATGTGGGTAAGACCATTCGTGAATTTAGAAGGAGGATTGGGGAGCACCTAGGGGACATTCGGAAAGGTGCGGATACCCCAATCGCTCGCCACATAAATGAATTTCATGCATCGGATGGTACCACATTCCAGTTCCAGGGCATTGAAGTCATTAAGCCATCCCCGAGAGGTGGGGATTTGGATAGACGACTTCTACAGAAAGAGTCGCAGTGGACATTTAGATTGGGAACATTGCGCCCTGATGGGCTGAATGATCACATTTCATTTATTTGTTTCATTTGAGCGGAGGAATTTAAGAGGTGATGAAGGGCAGGGTCCCCCTCTCCCCCCCCCCTCCCCCTACCCTCTGGTGCTGATCCATATCAGCCTGTCATATCGAGGTATTTTCTGATATAGGTTTCCGTACATTTTGATTGTTCTGTATTTGTGTGTCAGGTTGCACTGACAGGAGGCCTTATGCTGGCCAGATTATAATAACTGTGTCTGTGACTTTTTGATCCTTTGTCATCACTTGGTATAGTTAGAGTGGGCTATTAGGTTAAGTTTAGGTAGTTTATGACATTTTGTGGCGACTATAAACTATCTAGAGTCGCATGTTCAAGCCATAGGATTGTAATGTTATTGCCTTCATGTTGTAATGTTTATGACAATTCCAAAGGCCGCCGATTGGTCCCACAAATATGTGTTCATGTGGTGAGAGCACATGTTGATTTCCTGCAGCCAAACATTAAGTCAGCGCTCGTCTGCAGATTATTGCATGCGTGCAGACTATTGCACTATCGGAGGCTGGACGAGCAGCTGATTGGTTGTGGGCGGGTAAGAGGGGTGGAGAATTACCCTCTTATACTAGGTATCTCGCCGGCCGTGTCACGGCCGAACTAGTGCCGGAGGTGCCGCCACAGAGAGAGGTGGCGTGCGCCGTCCTTATATGTTTGTTTGTCTGTTATTAACAATTGGCAGTACTAATTTTGCTCTATTGCTCCTGATGAGGGTGTTATTAGATCACCCAGAAACGCGTTGAGTGATATTTTGTGAGTGAAGTAAGCCATATTTATACAGGCACTATTAGTCAACCGGATAGGAGGCAGGTAGTGAGAGGTCCTGCTTTCCAACAGAGCAAGTTCGGTAGACGGGATACTGACTATATTTTGGCCATTTTTTAGCAACTAGTGGTGTGCAGGGAGTCCTCCACATCAGGCTGGGGCCTATTTGCTATAAGACCCTTTTTGAAGAAGGGCGCATGTATCTACCCTATTTTATCCAATATTTATAATAAAGTTTTTTTTGTTTTGTTTTAGCGCCCGATAGTACTGTGAGATTTTGTTTGAGGACGCCTACCTTCTAATAATTATAATTATCTGTGTATCTATATAAATGGCCCACCCTGTAGACTACACCCTGTAAAATACATCAACTATGTCATTGTTTCAATTCAAGACCATTTCCTCACTTCTTGTAAGCTCATGAAGCTGGTACAACAGCATGAGGAGACCCTATGGTATCATACTACAAACCTGTAGACACTGTGTGTACCACAGCATGAAGCCTTTGTGAGGCAGGGGCTTTTTCCCTAGAAGTAAAAGGACTTATTAAAGGGGTTGGCCTATCATCCATTGGGGAATATTGCTAGGATATGGCCCCAATGTCTAATAAGTGCAGGTCACACCTCTGGGAAATGCACCTATCTCTAGAACGGACAACGTAAAATGAAGTAGAGCGGAGCGGGCATGCGTGGCTGCCATGCCTTCATTTCCAAGGGCCTGCTGAAAAAAGCTGAGCAGCACACTCGACTATTTTCAGAAGAAATAAATGGGAAGCGCACTGCACAAGCAAGGCAACCGCTCCATTCTTGCTAGTGGGCTGATGGAAATAGCCCAGCCAGCGCTAAGCTATTTTCAGCAGTCCCATAGAAATTAGTGGAGGGAGGCCGCACATGGGCAGTCTGCTCTCCTTCACTTTGCAGGATAGAGATAGGTGGTGGTCCCTGCACATATCAGACATTGGGGACATATCCTAGTGACATGGCCCAATGTAGGAGACGGGCCAAGCACTTTAAATCTGAACGGCAACAAGATTATGTGTTCACCTATATAACTAACAGCAGTGCCCCACAGAAGATTGCACACACATCCCAGACATACCCGTGTGCGCTGTGTGTCTGTATTACATGTTCAGAAAAAGCACTTTTATTCTGCAGGAAAACAGCTCCCAAGTGCCTGGCTGAAAGTGAAAGTAAAAACAGCTTTCTCTCCTGACTCAATTTCTAACAGCTACATCTTCTGATATACTGCATATAATGCTGTGATTCTGGTATCATTTGAAAGCTTGGAATGCCAGCTTTCAAAGGTCAGAACATTTTTCTATCTGCTACCAATCCCAAGATATGAGCAGCTAAAGCAGCCCTCCCCTCTTCAGTCTGGTTTGCTTTGGGCACTTGCAACAGCAGACCTGGGCACTTGGGAGCTGTTTTCCTGCAGAATAAAAGTGCTTTTCCTGGACATGTAATGCAGACACACAGTGCACACAGGTATGTCTGGGATGTGTCTGCAATCTTCTGTGGGGCACTGCTGTTAGTTATATTGGTGAAAATGAGGTGAAAGACTCCTTTTAACGTTAACGTTTTGTTTTTGTTTGTTTTTTTATTTTATTTTTTTTAGGTACAGGCCCAGAGAACCCCTTTGAAGAGAATGTCCAGCTTTTGGGACTTTTTAACAGTCTTTGCAGCATGATACTGCTGGGTTATTGCCCACTGGGGATCCGTCACCGCTGAGGCCAGTCATTGGCTGCAGCGGAGCACAAGTCCCTGTCCTTCTGGAGGTTTACAGGCTGGGGGCCAGAAGGTGCTGAAGGGAGCTGGAATGGAGCAGCGGGGAGCGCAATACACTGCTGGGGACTGTTAAAAAAAAAAAAAAAAACAATCCCAAAAGCTAGACAGCAGCTGGACCTTCCACACAAAAGGTCTGTAGAGAGAAAAGAATGCGATATACCCCCTGCCCCCTATGAAAATGAATCAGTAGAGCAACGGTTATGAAAAACTAAACTCTTATCTTGGGGGAAAAAAATATAACCTGTCCAGTTTAGGTTTCCCTCAATACCAACCATTGCTCTAAACTGTCAGACTGGCAGCAGCACCCACTGATACACTTATGTGCTGTCTATGGACAGCTTTACAATCAGGAACCTGATAAGAATTGAAAACAATGTATTTAACATGAATGTGGATTAAAACGAAGTCTATTCATCCTTAAAATATACAATATCTATATTATCAATGTAAAGGAGAATTAAGGGATTATCCAAGACTTTGTCAGACCTCACAGAGTGGTGATCATACGTACCTGGTCCCTGCCACTGGGTTTGGTCTCCATTTCTCCACGGCCAGCTTTTCGTCTCCCTGCTGTGCTGAAATCAACATCCTGTTGACTGGGGGGCACAATGGCTGGCTGCTTCTCTTGCGTCACTGCTGTGCCCAGCAATTGCCTGCAGCATTCACATGCATCCCCCCTCCCCCATCAACAGGATGTTGATTTCAGTGTAGCAGGGATAAGAAGAGCCGGCCGTGAAGCAATGGAAACCAAACCCAGTGGCGAGGACCAGGTAATTATCATCACCAGGGCGGGTCAGCCACTCTGGGAGGTCTGTTGTAGATATGCTTCTTGGATAATCCCTTTACATGAGAAGGACTGTGAGTACATACTTTATGTACGGGTGCACAGTGCTAATGATCTGAAACCGTGGAGGAGACCAGTCTTCAGTATCCCTCATTCTGAACCGTTTTATCTCCTCGACCAGGCTCACACTAGATTCAAATTCTTCTGGAATGGCGTTCTTACAGGACAGCTAGAAGCAAAGAAAGAAGTAATGAAAAACAGTAGGCACCACATAAACCACAACGCAACCAGAAGGGCGCTTACCATGTGCAAAGTAAACATGTAGAAAGATCGCAAAGTATCCATGAAAAATAGGGCACACCAAAGTATGTGGTTCTAATGGATAGCACAAAATACACGAGAACTATTCAAATCTATAATGAGGAGTGTCTATGAATAAATAACAGAACACCGAACCCCCGATAAGGCAATGATACAGAAGTTATACCACTACCAAATAATCACAAAGTGCAAGTACATAGAAAGTGTCCAGTGAACTACAGTAGGTATTGCTGCAGAAGGGGCTTCATCACTGCTTTTGCAGTGAAATGCGTAGGTGTCAGCCCACAACACATTTTGGGTAAGAATTTTGCACTTCATTTGAATTTTTCCCATCATATTATTGTTCTACTTCTTCATGCAGATGCATCTTCTGTTGTATTACAGGTTTGGATATATTGGGGAAGATTTATCAAAACTGGTGTAAAGGAAAAGGGGCTCAGTTGCCCATAGCAACCAATCAGATCCCACCTTTTATTTTTCAGAGCTCCTTTTGAAAATGAAAGGTGGAATCTGATTAGTGGCTATGGGCAACTACGCCAGTTTTCCTTTATATCCCCCATTGTTACTGATACATATTCAAATGCATTTGACGTCACATTATTATGATTATTTAGACATTGTCTATACACTTACACTTTGGGATTATGCGATAGTGATATAACCTCTGTATCATAATGAGGTGTTCTGTAATTTATTCTTAAACATTCCTTATGGGATTTATAGATTTTAATTGTTTTTAAATGTGAATCAATTGAGCTGTGTACTTTTTAGTATCAATAGAACCCATATCATTTTAGGGACTGTTCCATGCTTCATGTGTACTTTACTATCTTTCTACTAGAAGTAAAGACAACATTATACGCATGAATCCTACAATTCACGCTCACTGTAGTATACCTATATGTTGAAAGTTTTGTATGGAGGGATTTACGATCAATGATATCAGTAATATATATTAAAGCGTAACTGCCATTTCACTACAAAAAATGAAATTTCTAACATATGTGATGCTGCAGGGCAGATATTCATGAATCTGTATTTTTGTTACCTTCCTGATGTCTGTATTCAGCCCTTAGCAACCATATTTCTCTGTGCCTCTATTTCAGCATCTTCCTAAGATGGCTTCTGCTGCTCTTTCTGTGGTGATCTTTGCCCTTCCTTGAGGCCATTCTGTATTCCCTCACTTCCCATAAGCCCTTGCTCTCCTCACATGAACTAGCATAGCGTTGCTAACGAATCACGACTTCTCCTCTTTCACTCACAGTAAAAGTACGCTAATTAGGTGAATTGGTACGCATTAGCGTACAATGAATAGCACTAGCATACGAATGTGTACACTACATGCTGGCAGGGAATGGGGAAAATGGAAGGAGACACATGAGGCAGAAGAGAAGAAAATAAGATAGCTGGGGCTAAAGGGATAAAATTAGTTGGGCTGTTATATGCAATACCTAATTAGCTTTGATGGGCAGGCATCACATACTGTACTCCTTGCAGGCATTAAGGATGGGAGGAGGAGCCAGTGTCCTACTACACTGTGAACGGGCATCCAGGGCTGAGCTCCTCCCCCCAGAGCTCACCCGTCTCTTGTTTATCAGATAGAGAAGACGGACTGCACATGGCAACGGTGTGAGAAGAGCCCTGCACAATGGTAAAGTGGCACACATTTTTTTCTCATGTGAAAATGATTAAATTTTAAAACACTAAGGCACATATACATAGTAACATAGTTTATAAGGCCGAAAAAAGACATCTGTCCATCCAGTTCGGCCTGCTTTCCTACAAGTTGATCCAGAGGAAGGCAAAAAACCCTGTGAGGTAGAAGCCAGTTTTCCCCACTAGGGAAGAAAATTCCTTCCCGACTCCAATCAGGCAATCAGAATAACTCCCTGGATCAACGACCCCTCTCTAGTAACTATAACCTGTAAGATTATTACCCTCCAAAAATACATCCAGGCCCCTCTTGAACTCTTTTAGTGAACTTACCATCACCACCTCCTCAGGCAGAGAGTTCCATAGTCTCACTGCTCTTACCGTAAAGAATCCTCTTCTATGTTTGTGTACAAACCTTCTTTCCTCCAGACGCAGAGGATGGCCCCTCGTCACAGTCACAGTCCTGGGGATAAATAGATCGTGGGAGAGATCTCTGTACTGACCTCTGATATATTTATACATAGTTATTAGATCTCCCCTCAGTCGTCTTTTTTCTAAAGTGAATAACCCTAATTTTGATAATCTTTCTGGGTACTGTAGTCCACCCATTCCAGTTATTACTTTAGTTGCCCTCCTCTGAACCCTCTCCAGCTCTGCTATGTCTGCCTTGTTCACAGGAGCCCAGAACTGTACACAGTACTCCATGTGTGGTCTGACTAGTGATTTGTAAAGTGGCAGGACTATGTTCTCATCACGGGCATCTATGCCTCTTTTGATGCAGCCCATTATCTTATTGGCCTTGGCAGCAGCTGTCTGACATTGGTTTCTGCAGCTTAGATTTCTGTTCACTAAAATTCCTAGGTCCTTTTCTATGTCAGAGTTACCCAATATTTTACCATTTAGTATGTACTGGTGACTTGCATTATTCCTTCCCATATGCATAACTTTACATTTGTCAGTGTTAAACCTCATCTGCCACTTCTCTGCCCAAGCCTCCAGTCTATCCAGATCCATCTGTAGCAGTGTACTGTCCTCTTCTGTGTTAATTACTTTACACAGTTTAGTGTCATCTGCAAAAATTGATATTTTACTGTGCAAGCCTTCTACAAGATCATTAATAAATATATTGAAGAGAATAGGGCCCAATACTGACCCCTGTGGTACCCCACTAGTTACAGTGACCCAATCTGAGTATGTGCCATTAATAACCACCCTCTGTTTTCTATCACTGAGCCAGTTACTTACCCAGATACAGACATTTTCTCCCAGGCCAAGCATTCTCATCTTATATACTAACCTTTTATGTGGTACAGTGTCAAATGCTTTGGAGAAGTCCAGATATACGACATCCATTGATTCGCTGCGGTCCAGTCTAGAACTTACCTCCTCATAGAAACTGATTAAATTGGTTTGACATGACCGATCCCTCATGAAGCCATGCTGATATGGAGTAATTTGCTTATTTTCATTGAGGTACTCCAAGATAGCATCTCTTAGAAAACCCTCAAACAGTTTACCCACGACAGATGTTAAACTTACCGGCCTATAGTTCCCAGGCTCTGTTTTTGGACCCTTTTTGAATATTGGCACCACATTTGCTATGCGCCAATCCTGTGGAACACTCCCTGTCAGTATAGAGTCCTTAAATATCAGAAATAAGGGTCTAGCGATGACATTACTTAATTCTCTTAGGATACGGGGGTGTATGCCATCCGGTCCTGGCGATTTGTCTATTTTAATCTTTTTAAGACGTAGCTCTACTTCTTCCTGGGTCAGACAGGGCACTTTTAATGGGGAATTTACTTTTATATTCTGCATTTCATCTGACAGTTCATTTTCCTCAGTGAATACAGTGGAGAAAAAGATATTTAGTAGCTTCGCTTTCTCCTCATCGCTCTCTGCAACTCCCCCCTCATTACTCTGTAAGGGGCCGACACCTTCAGGTTTATACTTTTTACCATTTATATAATTAAAGAACATTTTAGGGTTAGTTTTACTTTCTTATAGTAAATTTCTTTACTATATGGTATACTGTACCATTACAGTATAAAAAATGAAACGGCAGTTACACTTTAAGTCCCAATTCCAAGACTTGATCTCGGGGACTGTGTACCATATCTGTTCGTGTAGCTACATGGTGGGAGTTATATACATAAAAATTCATGTCCAGAGTGCTGGGTGAGTGAAGGTATGTTGTACTCCTCAGTATCATCACAGGACCACTTAAACAAGCGTTGGGTCACACACATCAGCTGAAGATTACAGCATGAAATAATCATGGGTTGCATGCTTGACAAAAAGGCTTGTGTTTGGAGGAAACCTTCAGAGACAATTATGATGTGGCCCCAGGGATGTATTCAGACTTAGAAAATAGCCTTGCTTTATGAGGTAGGTAAGGGAAGTTAAGACGCAGAAGGGTCAAAGTAATATCTATAAGTGTTCTGTTAAACTGTTTTGTGGAACATACTGTGTCAATGGTCAGTTCTGCAGGGAGCTGCACATCTCCATCAAATCGAGCCCATTGCTGTCGAAAAGCTCTGTACAGATTGCGGGCCGTCTGCTCCGCAGAGTTCACGGCTGTGGAATCAGTCCTGGAAAACACATTTGCAGAAGTGGTTAGTCGTCCTTCCCGTACCGCTCCATCCAAATGAGGCTGCTTTACAATCTGACCGTACCTTTCTCTAGTGTCATCTGGCTTATTTGCCGACAGCTTCTCATAGTCTTCCATTTCTGTAGAGAAAGAGGTGGACATTTTGGTTACGGCTACACTGTCCACATGAATTTTTTCAGTCCTTCATATGCCATGTTATATGTCAGAGGCATAAGGGTCAGGCAGTTGTATTTCAACACATCCAATCCTTTAGTTCTTTGGGAATAATTTATAATGACTGCCAGCAATCTGTCCTGGAATAGGAGACGGACTGGTTGCCACCACTTGAAGAGCTGCCTGGTAGGTGAGGCGTGGGGTGGGCCCTCACTACGTTGCTCTACAATAGATGGTAATGATCTGACCTTGCCTACAATATGCCATCATGGCTGAGCAGCCTGACAAGAAAACTCATCAACACGTAGTATATGCAAGCGCAAGAGGGTAGTGTGTAGTGAGGCTCTGCCCCCTCACCGCCCTAGGCAGCTCTGCAAGTGGTCGCAACCAGTCCTACTCACATACTAGGACAGGTTGCTGGCAGAAATTTTAAATAATTCAGAGAACCCTCTAAAGGAGATGAGCCACCGCAACAAGAATCTAGCAGTGGTTTTCCCTCTTATTCGGGTTCAGGGCACACTCGGCAAATAAAATCATTCGCACTGTTAATTCTCATTTTCACGTGGCAATTAATAGGAGGGGTTCGAAGAAATGATCACTCTAGCTATCGTTCCTTCAAACCCGTCCTCCACAGAGTTACACTGTTGACCCTTGTTTACAAGGGGAGATGTGGTGCCGACAAACTATTTTACATTAACATAAAAGATGAAATCAGCGGACATACTATTATTTTCTCATTGTATTGCAGGGCACATTTACAAGCCCTGTGATCCAGGGCACACGTTTAGCCCATCATCGGCCCATGTAAAAGGGCCTTTACACTCAGTTTCATTGCTAC
This sequence comes from Rhinella marina, assembly GCA_900303285.1. Lineage (NCBI taxonomy): Eukaryota > Metazoa > Chordata > Amphibia > Anura > Bufonidae > Rhinella > Rhinella marina. The sequence continues at coordinate 441,040 of ONZH01000178.1, read as the reverse complement.
AGTTCATGGTCAGTTTATCACAATGTACCTATTATCACAAATTCGTCACTGTCCTCAAAGTTTTCACAGGTTGCAGGGCATTTATATTCTTCCTCCTCAAATATAGTTTCAACAGGAGAATTCTGCAACACAGCTAAGCCTGTAATTCAGATAGAGAACAAATCATTATATCTCTTGTAATATTATTTCTTACAATGACAGACAAGGTCATAGTCATAAACTTCCCTACAACAAACCGGCCTCCTGACGTTCTTAAGACTTAGGCTTGGGGCTCCGGCAGGCTGTTCCGGTGGGTGAATGTTGTATTTTCGTTCCGGCGGCCTCTCGGCAGGGGTTGCCGTGCTGCGGGCGGATCTGCGGCCCGCCCCCATTACAGTGACTGGGGCCGGAGCGTAGTTCCAGCCCCACACGTGCACCTGCGGCAGCATGGATCCGGCGGGCTGTTCACCCACCGGAACAGCCTGCCGGAGCCCCGTGCCGCATGTGTGAAAGGGACCTTACACACAGCACCAATCACCTTATGATCATGATATGGCCTATACCAGGACTGGCCAAATTGGTGGCTAGTATGTTGATGGTAATCAGGTTTCTACACCTTCTCTGTATGTAAGTGAGCAAGATATGCTTACACCTACTGCCTGATGCAAACAGCCAGATACCCAGAATGTCACCTACAGAGATAGTCACACCCTAATGGACAGGCATTGACTGTAAAAAAAAATGGCTGGCTACCATCACAAAGAAACATGGGGGGCTAAAAGATTACCCAGTGGTATTATTGTCACAACACACCTTCTATCTCATTCTTCTACGTACAGTATTAGATATTAGAGCTGGCTTCTATTCACAACAAATGATACAATGCCTGGAGACACCGTCACATATGGTTTAAAAACTGCACTCTCTGCCCCTTACCTTAAGGAGGGGTATTCCCATGTCAGAAATTCATGGTCTTATGTGGTTGGCCAAGGTGGCAGAGAAAGCCAAGCGGACTGTGCTATGCCATTTCCATCGCTCACATTCACTACTATAGTATGTACAGGAAAAAGCGTACCCTAAGCTCTTCTATAGCCACACGGCCACCGCGCAAGACAAGTAGTACTCCCATCTCAACCATAAACGGCTGATAAAGGAATTCCCCTTTAAGACAATTTATGCAAGTAAGTCATATATAGACAACCCCAGAGCACAGAAAGAAGTTTTTGAAGGGAAAAAACAAAAAGCATAAGAAATTTATTTTTATATGCACAAGTGCTGGGGCATCAGTCTTGTACCGCCTAATACTGGACTATCAGATTGATGATTTCTAATTTTCCAGGCTAATGGAATTCTTGTATTCAGATGCTCTATAATCCACAGGACAAAGTTTAACCAACATGTCTGTATGTGTAATATCATAAATACAGTATGCTATGCTAATCGTGTATGCAATTTGAAAATTGTGAGTCTGTTCTCTTCTCTATAAGGTTGTTCTGTGTCTCTCTATTCATTTTCATGTTAATGCATTCATAGACATTTATTACAGATTTCTATACAGTTTAATATATACCCTCGTAACCGCTATCAACAGAAGTGGCAGATTCGGAGTTAGCCTTGCATCTCCGGTAGCAGGTCTCCTCTGCATCTTTCTTCAGCCATTGCATCCCTCCTTCTGTCCTCCACTGCTCATACTGCCAACTGCTCTTCATCACCTCAACCAGAGACATGAACAGGTCGGCTGCCAGAAAGTGATCGTTTTCCTGTAGAAAAGCAAGCAATGAGTCACCTAACAGCTACAGGACAAAGCTCATGCACCCGATTATATACAAAAATATACAAGGACAAAAAACGGTGTGCTGGTGAAGAGAACATGGCGTGCGCGGAGAACGGCGCGTGCCATGTTCTCTGATAATAGGCTGCGCAGTATAAATAGTAAGACCCATTATCTACGGATCTGGGTCTAAAAGTATCAATTGGGTATGGATACTTCGATACCCGATCTAGATGTAGACCATTTTGTACATCTAAATCAGGTGTAGAAAATGACAAATGAGACGGAGCTACCGGCCTGCCCTTTTTCCTGCCCATGCCCCCTTTTTATTTTTAGACCTAGGTTAAGCGGTGGAAAAGGGAAAAAAGTTGCAGATTGTGACGCAAATAACCCCTTTGTGTTGACTGAATGCACATGCATTGTTTTATGATTGTATTAAAGCATAAATGTTCCCTTTTTTTTTTCCCCGCGCCAAGTGTACACGGTAACGTCCTAAACAGAGAAACGTAACAAGGACCCCACTGATTATCTGAATGCATGTAAAGAGGATCAGTTCTTACTTTCTCCAGGCTCACGGTTGGCTCAAATAGGTTTTCTTGGGAGTGGTGAAGGGCTTCTGTGCTCGACGTCGGTGAATTCCCACTAACCGCTGCAGAAAAACAACAACGTCAATTCTGATGGGTGAAACCTTCAATCTGCACAAACATGATTATTGTCTTTCATGTAAATGCACTGCACATGGCTGGTGACCACTGCTAGGTAAATGGTGAAAGATTTCAGCAGTCCATACACAGTGTTCATGGCTATACTATCTGTAGGATTTCCTGAAGACTTTATCAAGAATTCCAGGTTTGGCTTTCAGTCTGACCTGATTGAAGAGCAGACATGCTCAATTATGACTGAATAGGACAGAAATTGATACTAAAATTCTACTGACAGAAATTGATTTTAATATCAGTTGTGGCTGGAGGTATTCTTTCAAAGCCTGGAAAGCTCATACACAGCTATAGCAGAAGTTCAGTCGCTCCCGCCCAGGACGATCATACACCTTAGACAGCCGTCAGCTAACATCTTTTGCTTTCATATACATGCATGCTCGGTAAAACATGCATGTGTTGTCAATAGAGAGAAAGGGGAAAAGGTGCTGCCAGACTCCCCTTGTGGTGGTGATTTAGGCTACTTTCACATCAGCAAAAACACTCCCATCATGATAATACAACCGTCTGCATCCGTTATGTATGGATCCGGTTGTATTAAAGGGGTTGTCCCACAAAAAATATTCTACAGTTTTCAAACCAGCACCTGGATCTGAATACTTTTGTAATTGCATGTCATTAAAAATTTTGTATAGCTACTGAGTTATTCAATAAAATGTATCTGTATAGTACCACTTAATTTCTTATTTCTTTGACCTATTCACTGAGCAGGCCGCACATGCTCAGTTTCAACTTTTAACTGTCTCCTGAGCTATGAAAGGCAGAGCATGGACACGCCTCCTGAGCCGCAGCAGAAAAGACACTCCCCCTTGAGCTGTCAGCTTGATATGAAACTAGCAGAGCAATGAATGGGGAGATCTCTGGATCCATGTGAGGTACAGGGCTGGTTCTAGCTTTGTTAAAAAGAGGTTGTCATGTACTATATGATGCCTGATTTTCATTTTTTACATTATTCGTGGGAGAACCCGTTTAACTAAAATAGCCAAGACAGATCCATCCCTAAAACCATTGTAAGTCAATGGGGGACGGATCCGTTTTCTATTGTGTCAGAGAAAACGGATCCGTCTCCATTGACTTACACTGTCATGACGGATCCGTCTTGCTCCGCATCCCAGGACGGACTCAAAAACATTGCTTGCAGCACTTATGTGTGCATCATGGGAACGCAATAAAACAGAAGGGAATACATTCTGGTGACTCCATTCCCTTCAGTTCAGTTTTGTCCCATTGACAATGAATGGAGATAAAACAGAAGTGTTTTCCTCCAGTATTTAGATCCTATGACGGATTTCAATACCGGAAAGCAAAAACGTTGATGTGAAAGTAGCCTTACCGCCATGAGAACAAAAGGATACGATATGCTAAAATCCAACATGCTCAACCCCCTTCTTTCAGATGACATCCGCCATCAGGAAGAGTCAGAGGCTCCCCATGCACATTACGGGGGGGTTAGCTGGTCTAAACCAAAATTGTTAGGGTTCAATCACAGGTAAATAAATGAAGGCCAGAAGTTCTTACTGTCAGGCGACAAGTATAACATGCATGTGCTCTACCTTTGCAAACAGCACTTCTCGACAATTTGTACACAAAAAACCCTCTAAATCCTGTTTGTTATAAAACCATGTAATACTAATAGGACCTGTAAACACTGTGTGAGATGACGTAAGAGAATCCAGCATTGTGAAACTAATGTGACTACACCGGTTCTTCTGGAACTCAGAATCAAGAGAACGCTTTGTTTTGAGGTTTCATTTTCATTTTTTTGATCATAGAATTATTTTGGTTCTAACTGCAAATGAATAGTATGTTCCCGTAGGATACTGTTTCCTCCATGAGGTCAAATTTCACTTCTGCCCCCCCCAACTTCTAGTATGTAAATATCAGTAAATTACAATTTATCCACTTTTGAGGGAGCCTGTCTGCATTTATTACCATGTTAAACTGCTCTAGGTAGGGGAGAACAGACAAACATAACTTTTTGGCAATTTTCTCATCAGAAGTAGCGTTAAAGAGGTTTTACGGGATTGTAATACTGATGACCTGTTCTCAGGACAGGTCATCAATATCAGATCGGTGAGGGTCTGACTGTCTGCCCCACTGATCAGCTGTTTGAAGAGAAGGCCACCCTCCATGCGAGCGCTGCCTTCACTTCACTGTTTACCTGCTTGCTGACGGCATCACATCGGTAAGCAGGTGTAACTACCAGCAGTCCTATTCACTTATATGGGACTGCTCTGTAGTATACACATGAAAAGGAAGGAGCCGTCCCATAGAAGTGAATAGGACACCTGCTCGCCATCAACGTCGAAGGCTGTGCTCGCATGGAGTGCGGCCTTCTCTTCAAAAGCTGATCGACGGAGGTGCTGGATGTTGGACTCCCACCGATCTGATATTGATGACCTATCCTCATAACCTATTCTCATAGGTCATCAATATTAAAATCCCAGAAAACCCCTTTAATATGAAGTTTAAAGGTCTTTCTCCACAAACCAATGTTTTAGCAATAATTTAGAGCAAGCCAAATGTTCCATATAATTGGCTAAATATCAGTGAAGATGAGGGCTGCATTTAGATACAGCAATCGCCTCGACTGTGTGAGAACTAGCGATCACTTGTCCCCATCAAAAAATCATGGTTTCACTCAGACCAATAGAACTCAGTGCAGACAGCTCTTCACAGTGAAGCTCCACCCTGGGCACTTTCCGGAATGACCTCATATTCACTATTTCTCATGAGAAAAGCATTGCTAAAGTATAATTGTCCTGCTGTCCCCAGCCCCTACCTAGCGCCATCATTAGGTTAGAATGGTCAGGCAGATGACAGACTCTCTTTAAAGGGCTTTTCTGGTTCACAAAACCGATTGGTTTCAAATGGCACCATGTAATGCAGTAGCACTACAGGGAAATGAAACACTCCCATGCCGGGATCCCAGCAGTTAACAGCTGATCACTGCAGATGTGAACTTATTTTTGGGGGAATCATTTAGCAAAAAGAGAATGTCAAAAGGGATAGCGTCTTTAAGCTGCCATTATACATCCTCCCCGCTTCGGCATTACTGCTCACTGTTCCCTGCTAATCGTTGTTTACTTCCTTGCACTCACAACATATCATACATGCATGTGACCACTGCAGCCAATCACTGGCCCCAGCAGTCATATGACTGCATATACATGCAGAGACCAGTGATTAGCTGCATTGGTCAAGTGCATGTACAGTATATATTATTGCTGCAGGAGAAACACAGACTGTCCAGGGAATGAAAAGGTATTTTTAATATTATTATTTTAATCAACTTTAGTACTCTGCCAAATTTTTCATATCCTGGACAACGCCTTTAAAAGATTGGTAATGAGCATCTGACATTCAGAGAAGGAAACCAGTCCAGCTCACCACTTCTGTAATTCCAATATATCGTCTAGGATGGTGCACAGGAATTCGCTTCGGCTATGAATGCAGCATGCCAAACAAAAAAATCCAGCAGCACATCCATAAAATCTTCACCTTTACTGGCTCATATTAAAAGCATAACATCCAGCGTGGTACATTATGACCTGTGCGTTTTGGATACACGTATGTTATCCAATGTCATGATTAAACGCTATTTACACCTTTGGGGCAATTTTTTATTATTGCATTATACTTATTTTGAGCCAAAATATTTTTTTCAATTTGTCTTTATTAAAAATATGGAGCCCTTTTTCTATACAGAGCTGAGATGCTCTAGAAGCAGCCTCTGGATTTTCTGCCTTTTCCGTCAGTTGGGAGCTGACGGGCGCTAATCTCTGACATTATAAACACACATATAGCTCAGTTCTTACTGATAAGAATGTGGCTTGAATAAGCGTTTACTACCTCTTAGTAGTTTAGAGATAAGGTTTATTAGATGACCGGCACAAAGTGACAGAAATTGTCAATATTTTTAATAAATGCCAATTGAAAATATAATTTTTAGCCAAAATGAGTAAAATACAATCATAAACATATATTGCCTCTGAAGGTGTACATAGCCTTTAAAGGGGTTCTCTGGGAATTAAGAAAATGAAAATACTTAAAGGGAGTCTGTCACCTCCACAGCCCCTATAAAGCATTTACATAGCCCCATAGCACAAATAATGACAAATGTAACTGTACCTGGGGCGCTTTCCTCTGACTTGTAGAAGCTGTAAAAACGTACTTTAATCCATATGTAAATTAGCTGTTGGAAGTGCCCGGAGGCGGAGCTCACCGCACACAAAACCTGTCCTAATCACACAGCAGGACAAGGTACTTCACATCAATGAGAGAAAGAGCCGCCTCATCCTCCTCTCTGCTCTATTGTCAGGAATTATGATCCTGACTACAGTTTAATATCGTATTTAGCTGAATCTTTGTGGGAATGGAGTTCATCAGGAGACACAATGTACAAAGATAATGGACAGGACAGAGCTGCTGCTCATTAGCCACATCTGCTCATGAACTGAATTCCAACAGAGATTCAGCAAAAGATCTTATCTGTATTCAGGATCATAAGCCCTGACATGCAGAGCAGAGAGGAGGATGAGGCAGCTCTTTAAGTGTTGTGAAGTAACTTCTGTGTGATTAGGACAGGTTTTGTGTGCACCAATAGGGCGGCGGTCATTTTGTTTCTCCTAATGATTGCTCCCCAGACAAAACGAGCCATTATAACTAATGTAAGGTATTTGGAAATATATTTATAATGAAGTAATAGTTAAGTAGTTTCATTTTATTAAGTCCCGGAGAACCCCTTTAAGGATAGCATGCATCTATCTGAAACACGTAGTCCATGATGTACCACTCTGGATGTTATGCTTTTAATATGATCCAAAGATTTTATGGACATGCTGCTGGATTTCTTTGTTTGCCAGAAGACGTCTGTTACAAGACTTGTGTGTAGAGCCATTTAATAATATACCACATTTCCCAAACTTCAAGACGCATTCTCTTTTACCCAAAAGTGGGGGGGGAGGGGAATGGTGGTGTGTCCTATAATGTGAATACTAATAAGTGTTTCCATTATGGAAGCACTCATTTCTACAGTAGGGCCAGGGAGCGGATCAGTGCCCGCTGAAGTCCAAGGAGCTGGCTTTACTCACTGCTCCTTGGACTTCTTCGGGCACTGTGCTGTGTCCTGACAGCGTACAGCAGCCGTACATAGTGTCCGTAAGGGTTTACTATGGCCTAACGTTGTGCAATGTCAGGTCACACTGCAGTGCTGCAGAAAAGAATGGGCTGCATCTCCCGAGTGGCAGCAGTATCCAAAGGAGGACAGATAAGCGGTGTTATTTTTTTTTCCTTTTTTTTATAAAGATTAGGGTTCGTTTTGTCTGGGGAGCAATCATCAGGGGAAATAAAATGGCTGCCATCCTATTAGTACACACAAAACCTGTCCTAACCACACAGCAGGACACGTTACTTCACAACACTGAGGTAAAGAGCTGCCTCATCCTCTTCTCGGCTTGTCAGGGGTTATGATCTGCGCTTGTGAGGTACATGTCGTCCACCTGACGTCATTGCTCCAAAGCGCAGGCGCACCTGAAGAATCCGAGTGTGCCTGCGCGAGAACGGAACGAGAGTTCCAGACGCAGCAGGATGACAGGTTCCCTTTAAGTAACTATGAGCAAAACTATGTACAAACAATGCAAATAACTGGGTGACAAAGTTCCTAAATGTAACCGCACTCTGTAACTGTAACTATTTTGAGGTTTCAGAAAGTCAGCAATTTTACTCTAAGCATCTGACTTCCTCTTCCACTTGTGTCATGATTTTCTGGACACTACAAGTGAATGTCTATATATAATAAAAGAGAATACATATATAAATTACAGCGTATATTGGACTAATATTATTGCCCTATAATTAAGAATTCTTGCACTTTTGCCAGCGATAAAATATTGTGGCTAAGCCGACAGCAAACACACATAACCTACGATATACTTGTACAAGTGCCACATTCTCCACAGCCTCGCCCCATGCCATTTTATCACCACAATATTGGTAAATCATTACATTCCAAAAAGCAACTATATTTCCTATCACCGATCCATTTTCATAAGTAATATCTGATCAGAAGTAGCTCATAAGGCTTCAGTGCAGAATATTACCTTTAAAAATATTCGAATAGGACCACGATCTCCGATGGAAGGACTTATTGTCTTCTACAGTGGGAGCCTCCGTAAATTGTTCTAAAGGGGGATTATGCAGACTTAAAATATTGGGTGCAATACTGGGAGAAGAAAATCGTCGATTCTCCTTCTGCGAGTTCACATGTAAGCTCAGTGGTGAGGTAAATTCGGATCCGGGTGAAATTACTTCACAGCAGGTGTTGCATTTCAAGTAAGGTGCCAATTCCAGTTCAGGTACACCTTGCGTGCTTGTGATAGGATCACAGGGCGGGGATGCAAGTGAGTCCAATGTAGGAGTAATAGGAAAGTCTGACTGGGAGTTATCCCAGGCTGCCATGTGTCTATTAAACCGGATGTCATTTTGTGTACATGGCATTAAAGGAATACCATCAGAATCACTATCTGAATCCCCATTATGGCCACCGGTGCTGCTGTCCTCCCAGTTCTCTGCGTCACTGTCCTGGAGATGTGCATTCACAGACAGCGTGGATTTAATACTGCTTGGTATTTTTAAAACTGAAGACAGGATTTCTTTAATTGCAGACGGAGTATCGGTATAAGAGCCATAGCTGCCTCCTACTCCAATAACTGCTGGCCGAGGTAGTTCAGCTACAAAGGAAGAAAGTCTTGAAAATGAGAATATACGGAACAATACAGTATAATTACTCCATGGAAAATTCCAGTATAAGAAAATCAAAAAGGTACAGAGTATAAAGAGAACACAGCTCTCGTACAAGTGCTGTGTTCTCTTCACTGTTTACCTGCTCAAAGTCGACATGAAGCGGCGATCAGGTGTAATTACAGCTCCTCCGGTGGGACAGAGTGTAACTACAACCGCTCCTTACCACTCAACTGAATGGGAAGGAGGAGCTGTAATTATACTGCTAGCCACTGCAATGTCGATGGTGAGCAGGTAAACAGAGAAGGGAACAAAGAGTTTGTACAAGCACTGCGTTCTCTTCAAACAGCTGATCGCAGGGTTACAGGGAGTTGGGCACCCACCGATCCTGAGGATAGGTCCTCATTATAGCAAAAGCAGAGAACCCCATTAAAGTAGGCAATTGCACAGCATGACAATACCTTCTGGAAATAGAATGGTAGGGATCCTTGGCATCGGGCTCGGAGGAGGATCGGGAACGTCTGTCGGTTTTAAGGCAGAGTGCCATTTATTATCATTTACCACCTGAGGAGGTGAAAACACAAACAAGTAAATGCAACGCCAGCCTGACATATACCCTGCCATATTATGTAATCCAAATCATCCAAGTAACTGTACGTAAAACAATTACTAAACCACAAGCACCACCGCAAAAAACAAGTGCAGGGGTAAGAAAACAAACATGTCTATGGAATGAATGTGTTTTGGCTGCAACTTCCTTCATGGCAGCAGCTATACACACACCTTCATATACCCAAACAATAGCAAATAATAGACATTAAGAACTGCCCGCTGATACAGCCATTCATACCTGCGCCGCCCTTGCACAATTCTGAACTCGCTTTGTATTGTAACTGGTCAATGTCAGGGCCTGTACCGACATCTCTGGAAATTCAAGAAGTTTGTTACCTAGAAATAAACATAAAGGAAATGTTAAACTAGTCACATACAGCACACACAGTCCATTATTAGGACAAGTAATGGTGGCTTTCCTCCAGGCTCAGTGTGGTCCCATTCACCTAAACAATTCTGGCAAGTTAAAGGCAGTCTCTAGAACTTAAAGTCCCTTTACACTGTACGACGATCTATCAGATTGTCAGGGAGGAAGTGTTCCTTTCCGACAATCTACTGATCGCTAGGGAAGGGGACTGATGCATTTACATGCAGCGATCTCCTCCACAGTATGGGGAGGAGCGATCACTAATGCCATCGCTCTTCCCCATACATACTCATTGTTTCCTGGCAGCAGATTGTGTTTACACAGCACCATCTAAGGCTACTTTCACACTGGCGTTTTTAAATTCCGGTATTGAGTTCCGTCATAGGGGCTCAATACCGGGAAAAAACGCTTCAGTTTTGTCCCCATTCATTGTCAATGGGGACAAAACTGAACTGAAGAGAACGGAATTCTCCTGAAAGCATTCTGTTCCGTCTTCAGACCGGAGAACAAACCACAGCATGCTGCGGTTTTCTCTCCGGTCCAGGCATCCGGAATGACCCCCAATGCAAGTCAATGGGGACGGATCCGTTTGGTGTGACCAACATGGTAAACGGATCCGCCCTCCATTGACTTTTCAAGTTCAGGACTGATTCGTCACCACATTCATACAGACAGACTGACATACATACACACATACATACTGCCTGCCTGGACTATGTAAGTATGTATGTGTTTGTGTGTATGTGTGTGTATGTCTGTATATGGTACTGTGTGACATGTGTGGGGCCAGAACGCGGTTCCGGCCCCACACATGTCCCTGCGGCAGTCCGGATCCGACGGCACCCTTCACCTGTCGGATCCGGACTGCCGCTAGTGTGAAAGAGGCCTAACACCGGGAAACAATCTTTTGTACTTCACAAAAGATCCAATTACCCAATGAACAAGTGTTTTGCTCATTCATTGGTAATCAGCAGTGCATTAACATCTCCAGATCATCTCTAACGAGTGTTACTAGTAACGCTCGTTAGCGATAATCTGTTCAAATGTCAGTATGTGCAAAGGGGCCTTAAAGGGAGTCTTTCACCTGTTTTTCACCTATATAACTAACAGCATTACACCACAGAAGATTGCAGACACATCCCAGACATACCTGTGTGCACTGTGTGTCTGTATTCCATGTCCAGGAAAAGCACTTTTATTTTGCTGGAAAACAGCTCCCAAGTGCCCAGCTGAAAGTGAAACTAAAATGGTAAAAAAACATTTTTCTATCTGCTCCAATCCCAAGATATGAGCAGCTAAAGCAGCCCTCCCCTCTTCAGTCTGGTTTTCTTTGGGCACTTGCAGCAGCAGAGCTGGGCACTTGGGAGCTGTTTTCCTGCAGAATAAAAGTGCTTTTCCTGGACATGTAATACAGGCACAAAGTGCACACAGGTATGTCTGGGATGTGTCTGTAATCTTCTGTGGGGCACTGCTGTTAGTTATATAGGTGAAAATGAGGTGAAAGACTCCCTTTCACATACGGATGACCTATCATCAATATCTAATTGGTGGGGGGCTAACACCTGGCACACCCGCCAATCAGCTGTTGGAAATGGCCACATGGGACTTAGTAAACCAATTACAGAGATGTACATTGTACAGTGGCTGTGCTTTGGTACTATACCTCAATATAATTCAGTTGAATGAGAATAAGGTGCACATATAGCATGCGACCAATGGATGTGACATCAAACGGGGCGGACTGGTAACTTCCCTGTTAAGGCTAAGGCTCCCAGAGATAATTAACACTGGTAGCGTCAAGTACTTTTGCTGAGGAAACTGGAGTAGGAGGACAGAATATGGCAGCTGCTACTGGCCACTATAGTGGGGCACCTTCAGTGGAACTACTGTATATTGTTCCCCGCCCCTCCCCCCAGGGCTACTTTAAGTTTCCAGTCCACCTGTACGTCACAGGCCAAGGAAATGGCTGCAGCAGTTGTTTGAACATCACAGCACTTCCAACAGCTGACTGGTGAGGACGCCAGGAGTTGGACCCCACCGATCAGATATTCCTGACCTATCCTGAGAGTAGACTGTCAATGTTTAACTCATGGAAAAAACTTTAACTGAATACCTATGATATTAGCCTGAGACACGGAAATGAAACTGTGAGCCCCATGTGGCAAATGTGAAGTTCTGTGAGGAGCTAGCGCACACAAAGCTTAGTTCTCCTTCCGAACAAGAAGACTTTGTTTGTGGCAGTGGATCCCCAGCCATTCACAGTTCTATTACGACACTAATTCAGCTGCTTTGGCTTAAAATAAATGGTAATATCAGGTTCCTCCTTTCCAAGTACGAGACTCCTAAAAACAGTGCGGTCAGCTTTTGATAAATCCCTTTGCTTTGTTCTCCTACAGAAACAGATGACATCAGCTCACATGATCCAAGGGGCCAAAGCGAGTTCACAGACCTTGAAATGTGACTTTAATATAGAGCGGAAGGGAATACTTTCATATTCAGGCATTTCAGGTCACCTTTGATGATTGAGACATAGTTCTGGAGAACAGTAATACTGAGGACTTCTGCTGCTAAATGTGATTGTCAGATCTCATAGTCCTGCTTATAACCACTGCATATGAAGATAGAAAGGACTGAATTAACTAAATGTAAATGAATAGGCCAACAATAACCAGAGATGTCAGAAGATAAAATTGGCGGAATTTCTCAGCTCAGACCAAAAGTTATTTCTAACACATATGGGACACAGCTTTCTGCAAAGTGCCCGATCTTCATGCCCTGCTCTAAAATTTCTGTTACTTAAAGAGGACCTTTCACCACTCCTGACATGTCTGTTTTAATAGCTTCATTCATTCCCCATGTAATAACAATTCTGAAGCATCTATTCTTATGGCTCTATGTTGTGTCATTCCTTTATTATTTTTACTAGAAGTTATGAATGAATTGCTAGCAGTCTGCAGTAAGGGTACAGAGGGGAGGTAACAAGTTGGGGGTGTGCACCTGCACAGTCTGAGAATGGCAGCACTGATTGGATAGAGCAAGACTGTGCAGGTACACACCCCCAACTGGTTACTTCTGCTCTGTACCCTTACTGCAGACTGCTAGCAATTCATTCATAGCTTCTAGTGGAAATAATAAAGAAATGGTACAAGACAGAGCGAGATGAGAATAGATGCTCCAAAATCGTTATTACATGGGGAATGCATAAAGCTATTAAAACAGGAATGTCAGGAGCGGTGAAAGGTCCTCTTTAAATGGGTCGTCTAGCTTCCAATATCAATGAGCTATCCTCAGGATGAGTTATCAATATCTGATTGATATAAAGTTTTCTGAGAAAATGTTATGAATTACACTCTTAAAGGGGTTCTCCAAGTTAAATTTATTGATGACCTATCCTCAGGATAGGTCATCAATATCAGATCGGCGGGGGTCCGACACCCCCGCAGATCAGCTGTTTGAAGAGGAGGTGTGCGCCGTACCAGCGTTGCCTCCTCTTCACTGTTTACATGCTGGCCGTAACGTGTAGTGGTGAGTAGGTGTAATTACACCTAACCGCCCCATTCATTTCAATGGGAAGCATTGTGGGTCATGACGGACCAGTCTTGCTCTGCATCCAGTACAGAAAGCAAACTACAACATGCTGCGGTTTGCTCTCCGGTATGAAAAAAGTAGCCTATAATTCAGGAATGTGCCAACATGGCAGCCAGATGTATCGTCATTATGTATAATATGTATTATATTCATCTTTCTCCCAAATAGGGGTAGGTTTTTATTTTCTTTTTCTTTCTAATACCAGTTCTTTCCATTTTTTTGGATACATTTGATAAGAAAATTCAAAAAGATGTTCTTGAGGGCAAGTTCCAATTACAGGAGTATTTATCTTTGTGGGTAGAATAATATGACCCTGACACGAGAACAATTTTTAATTAGCATGTCTCGTTATTGTAAGGTTATTGTGACCCAAGACTATGAAGATTCAGGTTTAAACAAAAATTATACAAAATTATGGCTGGTTTTCACGTGTGCGTTTTAAAGGGAACCTGACACTTGCACAACACTGCCCTTACGGAGGGCAGCATAGGGTAGTGACAGACCCCCTGAATTTAGTGGTCTGTCACTTCTGAGAAGGTAGTCAGTACTTTTAGAAATCAGCGGGTCTGTCACTACCCTATGCTGACGTCAGTAAGGGCAGAACCGTGCAGGTGACAGATTCCCTTGGTGTAATTGGTGATTATTGGTGTAAGCTTATTTTACACCCTATTTCTGATACTGTTTATCTATAATACAGTCATTAATATTACTACGAAAATAATTGGTACGTCGTCATATTACACTGTACTGTAACCAGTATAAATGAGTTAGAGGGGTTGTCTCATCTTAGACATTGGGGGAATATCACTAGCATATGCCACCACTGTCAGACTGGAGCGGGTCTCAGAGGTGCTCTCACACTTGACGTTGGTGGTATATCCTAGCTATATGCCACCAGTGTCTAGGATGACACAACCCTTTAAATGGAAGTTTCCCCCAAGGAGAGAAAAGAGACAGTACTCTGACACCTTTGATATATGATATATTGTCTAGGCTTGATGCAAATCCCAAAATTACAAGCATAACAGCCAAATTATGGGAAGAAACTTGTCCATTCCATATTCTTAAACGTTATATACAAATTATTTCATACTTACAAAAATGTAAACAAAAACACAGACAAAACGGAATCTTTAATTTTTGGTGAAAAATCTGGATCAAATGTATACCATAACCATAACAGAGACTTAGGATGGCCATACGCAAGATATTTATAAGACCAAGTTCACACACCAGTTATTTCCACCAGTTATTATAAGCCACCTGGTTTTGGCTAACAATAACTGATGGAGATAACAGAACCAATAACTTAAGTGTGAACTTGGCCTAAGCTGAACGCTCCTTTGGGTAACAGCTATCTCTCCTGACCCCCCTCCCCAGACACATTCACACCCAGACGAAGGCAAGGATATACTTATACAGTGCACAGGGTTGGTCACAACAGCATTCTGACAAGGTCCTTATGTGGTTATGAGGAAGAAGAGATCACAAGAACCCATAAAAGCTGTATAATAAATCCAGGTCACTCAGATTTGGGGAATTTGAAATGAAGCCAAACGATTACCGGTATATACCAACCAATACTAGATATGTCTAAACAGATAAAGACTCACCTGGGAGACTAGCAGAAAATTCTTCATAGTAATATAAATTGCAATGTAAAGCAAAAGAATACATCATAAACTGTGAAGCGAAGTATACATGGAGGAGATCGAGGAGGAACTGGTAGAAACTGCTTCTCTTAGACTCATACTTTTTGCATTTATTAAAAGGAAGTTGATGTCACTGTGGAGTAAGGATTGGGTTTTTTTTTTTTTGTAGTGCATCCAAAGGAAAAGAAGGAACTAGAACGGTCTGGGCGAAGCTCAAGTGAATGAGGCTGAGCTGCAATACCAAACACAACCACTAGGCAACAAATGGCACTGTGCTTGGTGAGCTGCGAGGACGTGGCGCTCACCGCTGCCTCTTCAAACAGCTGATCAGCGGAGGTGCTGGATGTCAGACCCCATAGATGTGATATTAATGATCAGTCCTGATGATAGGTCATCAATATCACAATCTCACAAAATCCTTGTAAGACGAACCTTCATATGATGTGCACAGGCTACAGCCCCAATTTAAAGTGAAACTTACAGGGGTTTTCCGAAACTTAGATTAGATGCCTCTTCTGATAATACAATGCACAACAGCATTCCCCTATCTGGACGGGTGCTATAACACCATTCATGGGTGTCTTCATATACAAATGTAATACTGGAGATACTGCAGAGCCTCCAAATCTACTATAATACACAGAGCAGATTTAGGAATGTGACTTTGTACAATACCACAGATATACATGTCATTCAGGATGTGGGGAAAGCTGGATAATAAGATCTACAAATAACCCAAGGCCTATCATTTTTGCTGTGACCTTTAAACAAAGAAAACTCACAGAGGCTGAACAGTAACTCAATGGGGTGTCGCACATGAAGACGCGATTCACCTTTAAATACGAAAAATAAGCGTAGGTAAAAGCTGCACATCTGAAATTCTTATGGTGTCCAACAGCATCAGCCGCAGCACTTCCCATAACTCTTGTGCTGCCGTCCTGGCTTGCCGTAAAGGTGCCCATACATTAGTTCGATCAACAGCTATTCCTCCCGATTCCCACACACAAGCTTGGATCTGCCCATATATGTTTTCAATGGCAAAATAGGAAAATGCCGCTGCCAGATACCTCTGGTGAATCTGTTGCCAGAACAAAAGGATTGGGTGTTTTATCTGAACTTCCATGATCCTTCTTGTCGGGCTATTCATTTCTATGGGCATTCTAGAGACAGTTTAGTATAGCACTCTGCTGTTTACAGAACTCCCATAGAAATGAATGGAGCAGCTATGCGTATGCCAGACCAGCTGCTCTGTTCATTTCAGGGGTCTCCATGGGGTACAGGATCACCGTTCTTGTGATCGGTGGGGTTCCCAGCGGTAGGACCCCCACCAATCTAACAGTTATAAAACCGGAATAGCCCTTTAACATGTGAGCACCTATTTCTGTTTCAGAGAAGGAAAACATCTGCATCCCAGATGTCTTCAGCTGGGATGGAAGAATAGACAGGACCCATAATCTGGGACACACCACTTCCAAAGTCAACTTACAGTTAAAGGGGTTGTCCAAGTTATGAAAAAAAATATATAGCACTGTAAATCTGATGGGCAGCAATATATAACTAAGTTCAGCAAGTTTTAGGCAAAAAAAAAAAAAATCTATATTTCCTCATTTCCCTGGTTCACTTCTGGCCTTTGTTTCCATGCAATAACAACAATCTCAGCCCCTCCCCCCTCCCCTGCAAAGGCAGTGAATACAAGTGCTGAGTGACATGTCTGCCTGCTGGGATACTCAGCAGCATGTTGTTTGTGTAGGACTACAAGTCCCAGCTGTACAATGACACTGCTGATACACACGGGAAATTCTCCCTACCTGTTCTTGTACAATTCCTCTATAGCTCATTGCCCAGCATTTGTCTCCTCTCACTGCTGCAGCTACTGTTTGTTGTAAAGCCTTGAGCCCTCAGTGTGTTCTGGCTGAAGGGGTTAATGTTTTATCTGAAGGAAACCAGGGAGAGAGCAGATAGCAGGAGCCCGGCAAAGAAAGGGGGCGTGGCCAGTGACCTCTTGTGTACAGAGTGTTATCTGAACCAAACATCACAGACCAGGGAGATAAGCTGACATCACAGGTCATGTGACCTTCAGTCAACTCTGAGAAACCAGCAGCTTTGGAAACACAAAGTATATGGGAAAGTTGTTATACCTGACAAGTTAGAAACATATAAAGAACAAAAAAATAACTCGGACAACCCCTTTAATATTTTCTGGTAAATCTTCTGAATAGAAAAGCTGAAGTCTCTAAATGTTCATCTTTCACTTTTTCTCACACATCACATGATGCTCACCGCACATAATGGCCCACATTTACTAACCCTGTCCAATTCATAGACAGCCTGAAAATGTGCCAGATTTATCATAGTGGTTAAAGAAGAACTCCCGCAAAAAATGTTATTTTCTGACCTGTTAGAAAGGTGCATGATATAATCTGTAGTGAATGTCATTTTCTTATCAGTGACTGTTTCTGTGAGTAAAAACCGCTCTTCTTATTGTGGCTGGGTCATGTGACCAACTCCCTGACCTCCAACTGACCCAGGACAGAAAGCCAGTAACTGCTCTATTCATTCCTATGGGAGCCTCACTTTCAGTCTCATAGGAATACATAGAGAATTAGACTTCCTGTCCACACATAAGGTGCTGTGTGAGTTGGTGGGTCTAATTGCTGGTCACATGACACAGATAAGAAACTTCAGGATGATATAAGTCAAACATTCAGACACTGGTAAGAAAATGACATTCACTACAGATTATATCATGTACATTTCTAGCAGGACATGGAATAAAATTTTTGTCGGGAGTTCTTCTTTAATGCTGGGTGATCTGGTGCATCTTTAGACTGTCTATACCTATTTGTTAGCATTGTGTCCATATCACCTCAAAATCTGCCACAACGTGCCAAAATTCTGTCTCGGAGACAAAAATGTGTCCCAACATACAAATAATCAGTCCACCAAAAACTTCAGACCAAACCTAAGACTAGGGCTACACAGTGACGCTGTCGTGGCCAGGACTTCTGAATAGAGGTGATCCCATAGAAACGAATGGGATCGGTGCGGCAGTCGCAAGAAATCTAGCCATGTGGCTTTAGTTTAAATTTTTATGTGCACCTTTTATGCACCAGAATAGAAGATTGTATATGTATCTAGAAGATAGACAAAAACAGCCTGTATCTACATTCTGCTATAAAACCAGTTTTGCTCCTTCATTGGGAAATTGTCGGTGTAAATTTACATTTACACCGCCAGATCATCGCTATGAACACTCGTTAGCCCGCGTTAACTTGTTAGCTCAATTCTGGGCCCGTGCAAAGGAACCTTTAGTGACATGTCATCAATGTCTGAGATGTGCAAACCCCTTTAAATTCTACATTACCAATTTTAGGGACCATCCATTCAACAAAGCCTCATGTAGGCACCTTGTATGGTGGCACACAGAAGACGCAAGAGTCTGTATTATGTGCATCTAGGGGAGGACACCATCACAGCATGACATGCAGTGCACATTTTTCCCACTGTTTCATATAGTTTTATGAATGCTTGTTATGGATCGGTAGCACAAAGATCTATATTATGGCTCTAGAGCATTTCCTCTGTTGGTTACATTTACTAAATGAGTGAATAATATACATTCTTGCAGTCTTTTTTATATCTACATCTATATGGAAGATCAGTGATACTAAACAGTTAAAAGACTGGTAACAGAACTTGCCTTAAACAAGTTCTGCAACTCATCAATAATTGCAGGATTTGGGGATTCAGGTCCTATCAGATTTCAGGCTGGTCAGATTCCTGGGACTGATGTCCAGCCGTTCTGGTTCTTCTTTTACAGATTGATGTGAATGCCAATCATTTACTGATCAACCGCGTACAGTTATTTTATGTTTGGCTGATTCTAAATTTGAAAAAGTTATTAACACAACCTCAGCAGGAAAGTCTGTATTATAATACTACATTTAGGTAAATTTCAGTTCAACATGACTATTTGCAGAATGTTTAACATTTGTCAGTTCCATCTCAGATTTTTTTGGTCTTAGACTTTTTTTTACTCTGACTTCCATAGTTTCTCTTATTGTCAGTTTGTTGGAATTTGCAAGCAGGATGTGTTTAACCTTTTTATAGGCTTTTCCTGACTCACAAGAGTCTTCATGTCAATCATGTCCTTCACACATCCTCTTTTTGATGCTTTAAAAGCATTTTTTCCCTGTAACACTTCACTAAACATAACATTTTTTTCAGGCATTTTTCCCCATAGGCCTTTCTATATGAAAAAATGCACATCTAAAGCATTCTGCATAAACAAAAAAAACAAAAATTCGGTACTACGTCTGATATAGTGCCTTGCAAAAGTATTCGGCCCCCTGGAACTTTTCAACCTTTTGCCACATTTCAGGCTTCAAACAAAAAGATATAACATTTTACATTTTTGGTGAAGAATCAGCAACAAGTGGGTCACAATTGTGAAGTGGAACGAAATTTATTGGATCATTTAAACTTTTTTTGTAATAATAAAACTGAAAAGTGGGGCATGCAAAATTATTCGGCCCATTTACTTTCAGTTCAGAGAACTCACTCCAGAAGTTGATTGAGGATCTCTGAATGATCCAATGTTGTCCTAAATGACTGATGAAGATTAATAGAATCCACCTGTGTGTAATCAAGTCTCCGTATAAATGCACCTGCTCTGTGATAGTCTCAGGGTTCTGCATCATGAAGACCAAGGAACACACCAGGCAGGTCCGTGATACTGTTGTGGAGAAGTTTAAAGCCGGATTTGGATACCAAAAGATTTCCCAAGCTTTAAACATCCCAAGGAGCACTGTGCAAGCGATCATATTGAAATGGAATGAGTATCAGATCACTGCAAATCTACCAAGACCCGGCTGTCCCTCTAAACTTTCATCTCAAACAAGGAGAAGACTGATCAGAGATGCAGCCAAGAGGCCCATGATCACTCTGGATGAACTGCAGAGATCTACAGCTGAGGTGGGAGAGTCTGTCCATAGGACAACAATCAGTCGAACACTTCACAAATCTGGCCTTTATGGAAGAGTGGCAAGAAGAAAGCCATTTCTCAAAGATATCCATAAAAAGTCTCGTTTACAGTTTGCCACAAGCCACCTGGGAGACACACCAAACATGTGGAAGAAGGTGCTCTGGTCAGATGAAACCAAAATCCAACTTTTTGGAAACAATTCAAAACGATATGTTTGGCGTAAAAGCAACACAGCTCATCACCCTGAACACACCATCCCCACTATCAAACATGGTGGTGGCAGCATCATGGTTTGGGCCTGCTCTTCATCAGCAGGGACAGGGAAGGTGGTTAAAATTGATGGGAAGATGGATGGAGCCAAATACAGGACCATTCTGGATGAAAACCTGTTGGAGTCTGCAAAAGACCTGAGACTAGGACGGAGATTTATCTTCCAACAAGACAATGATCCCAAACATAAAGCAAAATCTACAATGGAATGGTTCAAAAATAAACGTATCCAGGTCTTAGAATGGCCAAGTCAAAGTCCAGACCTGAATCCAATTGAGAATATGTGGAAAGAGCTGAAAACTGCTGTTCACCAACGCTCTTCATCCAACCTCAAAGAGCTCGAGCTGTTTTGCAAGAAAGAATGGGCAAGAATTTCAGTCTCGAGGTATGTCTCTATCAGTTTTGCACATCTAAAGCGACTTGCAGCTGTAATCGCAGCAAAAGGCGGCGCAACAAAGTATTAATGCAAGGGGGCCGAATAATTTTGCACGCCCCACTTTTCAGTTCTATTATTACAAAAAAAGTTTAAATGATCCAATAAATTTCGTTGCACTTCACAATTGTGACCCACTTGTTGTTGATTCTTCACCAAAAATTTGAAATGTTATATCTTTTTGTTTGAAGCCTGAAATATGGCAAAAGGTTGAAAAGTTCCAGGGGCCGAATACTTTCGCAAGGCACTTTAATATACCATCTGGTCACATAAAAAGCCATCAAAAACAATGAGATAAAATGTTAAAAAAACACCATGCTATGGCTTTTTTCACGCAGGACTTTTGTCTCCGCTTCAAAAATCTTCCTCCGAGCATTATAGTCTATGGGGTCCATAGGCTCCATTCAACTCAGTTATGTGCCGAAACCCATCCTTTCCGTTCTTCAGCTCCTATAACTAGCAGGAGAACGGAAAAAGGCTGAACGCTGATGTGAAGTCAGCCTTGGGGGTTTTTGGGGACTTACAAATTAATGGCCTCCTACAATAATAGGAACAACCTCATGGCGCGGTGCCTGGTAAATAATGAAGGGATCAAATTGCTTTTTGAATTTAGTGGTTGCTTGAAGTTTCTATCCTTGTTGGGATGAAAAAAAAACTGTATACCAACAGAATCCTGGAAAGCTTGTAATTACACACAGTAACTAATCTGAGCAAACATAGCTGCAGTATAAAGCATGGGGGAGGGGCAGTGCAGTACCTCAGATCTTTGAAAGCACCAACAAGTTGGTTTCAGACTATATAACATTATGTCTTAAGACAACAGAGTTGCATGGCACCAGGATCAAATCTTATATGTAAACCAACGTGTGTTAAACTATCGATTTACACCAGTTCTCGAACAATTGCCAAATCTGCATTAAATAATAAAAAAAAAAAGAAGTAGTCGAGATTCCCACATTTTGCAAGCTGAAATTTTGTAGATCTCAGTGGTGATCAGTGATGGGCTGTGATGTGAGTCACTGACAAGGAACCACAGAAGGTCACAGGTTCCTGTTTCAGACCCTTTGTTACACACCACAACTGTACGTCAGCAACCAGTGCACCGACATAGGAGAAAAACTAGTTCTATAGCGTCTGGGAAAGCTTACATAGTCACAGGGGAACAATAAAGGGGTAGGTGCCTATACCTTCCTTCCAGTAGGCCTCACTTCTTTTTTGACTCCTCAGTTGACTTGGTCACATGGATTCCTTGTGTACAGCAGCAAGGACCTTCTTGCCTCACATCTAGAAAAGACACTCTTACATATGTAGTAGGTCATATCCATATAGCTCTGTATAAAATGCTTATATTAGACTGGCCACACACTGAAGATGCCTCCTGACCCCATATAGACGCTCAGCCCGGCCAAGTCTAGATGGGTACTGAATGGCAAGATGGTAGAACGGCTCATCTTCCCAGTTACAAAAAGGATGCAGCATGTTGAAATCCAACTTTTTGATCCTACTTTCCCCCAACATCTGCCATCAGAGAGAAGTTGGGACATCCTCATACACATTGGATTGTTGGCAGGTTGCTCAAAAAGTAGATTTGGCCAACATTATAGTGGTTCTCCGGGCCTGTACCCAAAAAGCCTTTTTCCAGGTATCCTGTGGAGAGAAGACACTTTGAGCATTACTTATACATCCGTTCCCCCGCCGATTCCAGCTGGGATCATCTGACAGTCCTGTTCAGTAAACGTGGACGTAGGTGAAGAGCCCACAGCCAGTCAGGTGGTCACATGATCCCAGCCAGGATCGGCAGAGCGATGGAAGGTAAATACTGCTCAAAGCGTCCACGGGTCAGCCAAAGGAAGCTTTAATCTAGGGAGTATGGCCAGCATGGGATCGGATTGTGAGAAAACAAACAATACCATCATCTCCACTTTGCCCTGCCGAGATTCAATACTGTTCTTGGCAGTAATGCCACCGTATCATAATAAAACTCGTCTAACTGGGTAAAGTACAATTAAGTGCCATGGTTTTATTTTACCATACGCCTCATCATAAATTGCTCCGGCATTCTGTGCTCCTACACTGAAATCTACAGCGGCTGGTGTAAAAGCAGATACATTCACAGGACCCTATGACCCAGCCCCCTTACCGTTTTGTGGGAAAGTGACTAGGGCGGTGTAGAAACGCCACTTGCACCTACATAGGCACAATGGCAGCTAAAAGGTTACCAACACGAGAGAGATGGAAAGGATAAATACCTCCTGTGTTTCTTGTGGAGACTGACAAGTTGGCGTAGGGAGACTTATAGGACAGGCAATGCTTCCTGGGAAAAAAGGGAATGTAAATTGGCTCTCTATGGCCATCTATTCAATAGTTAGCCTCGTCAGATGCCTCTCACCCAGCCAACCTGCACTGATGAGGGTCAAAAACCCTGGAACAGTTGTTTGCAGATGGGCGACTTTTTCTTATGGAATATATTATGGTTTTGGCCTACATCCTAAATCACAGCTCCAAGGCCTATTTTAAAGGGCTAGAGATTTGTAGGGTAGATGACCTCTGCTGATGGTGGAGAATCAGCACACATTGAGGACAGCGCACCACCATGGAGAGGAAGCTGATGGACAGTGCTGAGTTATTAGGTTACTAGGCGTTTCCTCTTTACTGATGTATCATTTAGGACAGGGAGGAAGTTCAGCAAATTTTCTTTAACTTCGTAGATTTCACTTACATTTTAGGATCTTTCCTGACAATGTATTATCAGCTAGATCTATAATGTATGACGTTCAAACTGAGGAGTTAAAGGGGTTGTCCAGGTTCAGAGCTGAACCCGGACATACCCTTAATTTCACCCAGGCAGCCTGCCTAATGTTAACATCGGAGCATCTCATGCTCCAATGCCCTCCCTTGCCCTGGATTGCGCAGGGCAAGAGCACTTTTGTTTGTACACACACATTGCCGTTTTACTGGCTAGGGCAGCACTAAAGCCCGCCCATCAGCGCCGGTGACATCACAGGAACTGGGCTAAATGCCTTTGCCCTGCGCGATCTAGCACAAGGCAAAGGAGGGCATCTGAACATGAGATGCTCCAATGCCAACATCAGGCAGGCTGCCTGGGTGAAATTAAGGGTATGTCCGGGTTCAGCTCTGAACCCAGACAACCCCTTTAATGAAAGACCCTGTAATACAGAACATTATCAACCCAAGGCATGTCTCACACAAACAATATGGATTGTGTCAGGATGTGTTCAGGAAAAACTCATGGTTTTCCACATACATTTAGTCAGTTTTGTCTGCGATTGTGTTCAGTGTTTAAAGAAGAACTCCCGACAAAAATTTTATTCCATGTCCTGCTAGAAATGTACATGATATAATCTGTAGTGAATGTCATTTTCTTACCAGTGTCTGAATTTCTGACTTATATCATCCTGAGGTTTCTTATCTGTGTCATGTGACCAGCAATTAGACCCACCAACTCACACATAGACTTGTGTGGACAGGAAGTCTAATTCTCTATGTATTCCTATGAGACTGAAAGTGAGGCTCCCATAGGAATGAATAGAGCAGTTACTGGCTTTCTGGGTCAGTTGGAGGTCAGGGAGTTGGTCACATGCCCCAGCTACAATAAGAAGAGAGGTTTTTACTCAGAGAAACAGTCACTGATAAGAAAATGACAATCACTACAGATTATATCATGCACCTTTCTAACAGGTCAGAGAATAAAAATTTTTGCGGGAGTTCTTCTTTAAGTTTTCTCCACGTGGGTGCAATTGGTTTTTGATGTGTTTTTAAGCGCATGAAAAAAAAAAACTGAAGAAGAACAACAACCTACATCTCCTAGCAACCATCAGTGAAAAATGAAATGCATCCAGATTGCACTGAATCCTGACCTATTCATTTCAAAGGGTCTGTGTACAGGTCATTTTTCATGCATCATTTCTGCCTTCAGAAAAAAATAAATAAAAAAATAAAAAATAAAAAAAAAATCGCAGCATGTTTAATATTCTGTGTTTTTCAAGCAGCTCTGGATCCATAAAAGTGAATGGGGCTTGAGTAAAAAAAAAAAAAAAAAAAAAGATTGCATCCGGATGAAATGTGTTTTCTCACTGATGGTTGCTAGGAGATGTAGTTTGTAATACTTCAGTTTTTTGACGGTTGTGTGCATGACGGTGTAAATACCAATTCATGCCATAAATCAAGAACAGAACTCTTGTCAGTTTGATTGTGTTCCCCTTCAGGAGTCAACATCTGCCAAATGACAAATCAATAAAATCCGCCAAACTAATCAATATGTCAGTTCCATCGCCCACAAGCTTCACAGCAGCAAAGTCTTATTAATTTAAGTGGCGGTATAAGCTATTAACACAGTAAGCGTGCAGTGCTTCTAATCTGAGCCAATACTATTCTATGCTATTACAGAGAGAAACAACAGTGAGTCATCGACAGACATCATCTACAGGCCCTGCACAGGACAATGTTATAAGACAGAGATGCCCAACCGGCAGCCCTCCAGCTGGTGCAAAACTACAACTCCCAACATGCCCTGATAGTGTGGCAAGGCTTGGAAGGCTCTGCCCTATACACAAAACATAATCAATGACCTTGCCCAGATGCAACCAGAATGCCTGCCGGCTCCATTAAGTATAATGAGGTCTGGCGGAGATTTGGTCACATTCTGGCAAAAATGCCAAGAATCAGCTGGGCACAAACCGTTGCATGCCGTGGTATGTGTCCAGCCGATTCCCAGCAGTGACTGCCGGATCGTAGTGCCGCAGGCATGAAAGTAGCCTTACACTGGCCGATAGTCGGGCTGATAACAAGGGTTCGTAGGGACGCTCATTAGTGATTAGACTACTTTCACATCTGCGTTGGGCTGTCCGGTTCAGCACAACGCTTCAGTTTTGTCCCCATTCACTGTCAATGGGGACAAAATTCAACAAACCAGAAGTGAGTGAACCAGAATGTATTCCGTTCCAGTATGCTGCGTTCCCATGCCGGACACAAAATCATTGTAAGCAGCATTTTTGTGTGTGGCATGGGAAACTGAAGCTGGATCCAGCACCAAAAACCATGTAAGTCAATGGGGCCGGATCCAGTTTTTTCGGACAATTGTTTTAATGCCGGATCCGGTTTCTTCATTTTCAATATAATACAACCGGATCAGTTCTGAATGGATGCTGCCGGTTGTATTATATTATCATATATATATATATATATATCTCCATGCTGGATCTCAAAAACAAGATAGCAAGAACGCAGATGTGAAAGTAGCCTTACCTGATGTATGAGCAAACGATCGTTCATCGGGCAATCAGAATCTTTCAGCATTCGGCGGCAGATAGCGCCATCTAATCACGATCTGCTGCCGGCAAACAACGTTTTACCATGGGGATGAGCAATGACCATATTTCATAGGCCATCAATATAAAAATCCTAGACAAGTAATAAATGTCAGGACGCCTCTATATGAAATCAGAGTCTTATACAGTTACACATCTGGCCTATAGATTTCTAGAAATAATACGGTACCCATAAAGATCTATGGGGCAGTGCTGTACCTTCAGCTGGAGGCCGGACACTGGTGGACCTGGAAAAGACGTGAATCTCCGGAGCAATCTGGATGAAACAATATACCAGAGGATCGCTATATGGGTAATTCTCAGAGGTAATTAAGACCACAACATTCATCATGACAGCAACTTGATGGGCAGAAAATAAAAAGATAATAAAATGGTATTTTCACACCTAGTTTACTCCATAAATGTCACCTGGACAATGAGAACGGTAAGGGTTAAAAGCCGCAGCCTCTAAAGCGCATTACCATATGAATGGATCCCTCCCTGATGACAGAGAAAGAATGCAAGCTCTTCCTACAGCAGCAACACATGGGTCAGCAGCTGCCCCCAGGACCTGCCAGCACTCTGCTACCCAAAATAGTGGAGGGGGAGGGGGTCGGAACTGAACAAAATCCACACTGTCAGCTCCATGTAAAATCATTGATGTGTGGCCCAGCTGCAGCTTATGTAACACTGGCCTGTAAACACCCATTACATACATACCGCCAGCATAAAGGTGTCAGTCTGGTGTATGTTAAGTAGTGGAGATAAGCGGCACGCCCTCTCCACTCCCCAGTGCCGATGATGGCGTAAAAACACAGCCTGCAACAAAATATTGTTGTGTGGGTATTAAAAGGTTGAAAAAAGAACCTTGCGACTTTTTTTTCTTACGCCAAACTGGCGTTAGTAACTGACCCCCAATGTGTATGGATAGCAAAAAGACACTGGATCAAGGCATAGGGTTGGTGACCTGGGCTCCCAGCAGCCACGGCTCATTTAGGGCTCATGCACACGAATGTAAAGGCTCCGTGCTGTGGACCGCAAATAGCTGTCCTCAATGCACGGGCACCGGATGTATAAACTCCATACTGCGGTGTGGACCCACTGACATGAACGGGTCCTTGATCCATAAGATACAGCAAAATATAGGACATTCCCTATCTCTTGCGCTGTGGAGGCATGGACCCGAAAGCCCATGGAAGCGCTTTATAGCGTTTCTGTGGGCTTCCGGTCCGCAAAAGATAGGACACATCCTTTCTTTTGCCGTATCTTACAGATTCCAGACCTATTCAAGTCAATGGGTCGCCATCGGCAGCCGTACAATTCCACTGAAGTCTATGGCGAAGGCCACTATATATAAGGTGCGGAATCGCACAAACAACCATTTCACACTCCACACAACAGGTCAATTTCCACCTTTAGATATGCAACATGTACGAGATATTTTCAGATCTCAGTTACTTTGCTGGTTCTACACGAAAATCGTAATACAGAACCAGCTACGAGGATGTACACGGTGCGGAAATTGACCTGTGGAACGGATTTTGAAATCTGTAGCTTGTCAATTGATTGTGCGGATTTTCCGTGCAGGTTTCAGAGAGAGAATATGGAGCAAATCCACAAGTAAGTGGATTTTGGTGCAAAAATGCAGCAAAAACTGCACGAAAATCCAAATAATCTACAATACCACGAGCATGTACCCTTAGGCCCCATTCAGACGACCGTGTTTCACTGTACGGCGGCGGCCTCAGGAAGCGCACGGCGTCATAGCAACCAATGACGCCGTGCGCTCCCGTCCTCTGGGGCAGCACAGGCCGGGCTTTCACAGCCTGTATACGGCCGTGAAACACAGTCGTCTGAATAGGGCCTTAGGGTGCGGATTACACTTAGATTCTTGAGTGGAAAAACCACTGCGTAAACCATATACATGTTGCTTTTTTATTTCCCTGCAGATTCTGAAATCCGCAGCATGTCAATTGTTTGTGTGGTTATTTTGTGCAGATTTCACTTTTCTTCGGACAGGTCAAATCCGCACAGAAATCCACACGGAAAACCTGCACCTTTGGGGTAAGGACACATGTTGCAGATATACTGAGACATTTCTGCAGTGGAAATCTTTAGCGATTACAGTAGCAGAAAAAGGGCATGACATTTTA
Organism: Rhinella marina; assembly: GCA_900303285.1. Lineage (NCBI taxonomy): Eukaryota > Metazoa > Chordata > Amphibia > Anura > Bufonidae > Rhinella > Rhinella marina. The sequence continues at coordinate 412,447 of ONZH01000178.1, read as the reverse complement.
AAAAAATTCTCTGAACAAAAACTACACACACCCTGACCGCCGCTCCATTTATACTGAGGATTTCACCAGCGGTTTCCCCACCATTTGCAATACCCAGTGTGAAATCTGTGGCAGATCTACAGTGGACAAGCCATAAGTGGCCCTACTTTTTTTTTTGTAGATTTTTTTTCATGTTAAGAAATTTAAAAAAAAAGTTAAAACTAAAACCTGGCCAAGTGCATGCCACCATTTTTTTTTTTAACTTCTCTAAAAATGTCCCATCGTTGCCCACAAAACAGACAAGAGTAGAATATGTTCTATTTTGCAGTGCTGGATAGTGGGTGTGCTGTCCTCATCTATCAAGACCCCAATGAGATGAATGAGTTTGTATATGATCCGCCAAAAACGCGTATCAGATACGGACTGAAACTACAGCCGTGTGCATGAAGTCTTAAACAAATGGCAGGTAACCACCAGCGGAGAAGAACTGATCAGGCACATGAGGGTTGCCAACCATTCAGAAATTTTTCAACAGTCCGTAAAAATAGGTGACTTTAAAAAAAAGAAAAAAATATAGATTTGTCCGTAATTTTTTATTTTTTTTTTAGGCTGGTGGTACTTGACCAGATTATTTTGGTGGTAATCATCATTTTACAGCTCACAGTATGTGCTGGTAATGAGTTAATATCAGTATATTGAGCCATATGCATGCATTACTTATAATTTTATCATTCATTATGGTTTTCCAATTTGTCCGTGATTTGGGTATAAATTGCCCAGAAAAATTAACATTCTGGTTGGCAGCCTTGAGATTTTTGACTATAAACTGACACTATGAGCTGGCGCAGGTCTCTGCATACAATACCACGATGTGTGCACTGATGCTATGGACACCGGCATTACACTGGATTACTACAGGCTGATAATTCCTGCCCTCAGCCCGGGACTGAGCGCACAGGGACTCCTGTCCCGCCTCTTACCTTGGTAACCGGCGGCTGTAAAGGCCGTGTATAACACTCCGGTGTGCGCTGCCTCTCCTGCAGATAACCCGGCGGCGGCTCCGTGTATCAGCGCAGTCTCCACACACAGCACAACAGGCGCAAACTGGACCTCCCAGCTTCCCACAACACAGTAGTGCCGTGTGCCGGCCTGCCCCGCCCACAGCACCCATCTGGCCCCGCCCACTGCACGCGTGTCCCGCCTACCATCTGCCTATCCCGTTCCTGGGGTCAAGCGAGTGCCGAGGTCGCCTGGTGTCTGAACCTAACACAGGAGCAGCGCCCATAGACAGCACTGATGTGCCGAGGGGGCGAAGAGAAAAAACACACAAGTCCTATGGAATATGTCTTGTCCAGCATTAGAACCTATTCACACAGTGCAGTGAAATGACAGTTTTGTAGCGGCTCTTGCATGTGAATAGACGGTCATATCTTTTGGTAGCCAGGACATGTGCCGTCTCTATATACTCTTTGTTCATGGAGCACGCCAGTCAGTCATTCATTTCATTGCTATCTGTAGGATTAGTAAATCTTCCCTAGTAAGGCCTCGCCTCCTCATTTTCAAGTCTGTGAAAAAGTGTCCTTTTTCTTCCGTGAAAATGTTAATGAAGGATCCATGTTTGGTCCGTGTGTCATCCGTAATCTACGGACGCTGCTCAGCTGAAATTGAATTTCCATAGCATTTTCTATGAGTCTTCTGTGAAAAATGGATGCCATCCATGTTGTGTCAGTGATTTTCATGGACCCATACACTTCAATGGGCATGCTTTGTCCGCATCACGGACTGAAGTAGTGCATGTCCCCATAGTCAGTAAAAAAAATACTGAAATGTGAACAGACACATTCAAATCAATGGGCACCTTTGCTGTCGGCAGAAAATACAGACAGCACATGTCAGTGAAAAACGGAAATGTGGACGAGGCCTAAAGGGCTTGGCGAAGGACTAGTTTATGACAGGATGTGCGCTTCATCATAAATTAGATGCCCCTTCAGCAGTCCAAGTGCCCAGCAGAAAAACTAGACCAGCCCCTTGCTGGAGTAGTTTTTTTTCGCCAAGATTTAGGCCCCTTTTCACACAAACGAGTTTTCCATAAGTGAATCCTGACCCATTCATTTCTGCTTTAATCCAAAAACAGCGCCACACCTGTCCATGGGTTGTGTCTGGTATTGCATCGCTGCTTCATTGCAGTCAATAGGACAGGGCTGCAACACGAGTTTTCACGACACACAACCTGTAGACAGGGGTGGTGTTGTTTTTGGAAGAAGGCAGCAATGCTTTTCTAATCCTGGATAACATATTTAATAGTTGAAATCAATCTTGTATAACTACAAGACATAGCAGAGCTGGAGAGGGTTCAGAGGAGGGAAACTAAAGTAATAACTGGAATGGGTGGACTACAGTACCCAGAAAGATTATCAAAATTAGGCTTATTCACTTTAGAAAAAAGACGACTGAGGGGAGATCTAATAACTATGTATAAATATATCAGAGGTCAGTACAGAGATCTCTCCCACGATCTATTTATCCCCAGGACTGTGACTGTGACGAGGGGCCATCCTCTGCGTCTGGAGGAAAGAAGGTTTGTACATAAACATAGAAGAGGATTCTTTACTGTAAGAGCAGTAAGACTATGGAACTCTCTGCCTGAGGAGGTGGTGATGGTAAGTTCACTAAAAGAGTTCAAGAGGGGCCTGGATGTATTTTTGGAGGGTAATAATATTATAGGTTATAGTTACTAGAGAAGGGTCGTTGATCCAGGGAGTAATTCTGATTGCCTGATTGGAGTCGGGAAGGAATTTTTTTCCCTAAAGTGGGGAAAACTGGCTTCTACCTCACAGGGTTTTTTTGCCTTCCTCTGGATCAACTTGTAGGAAAACAGGCCGAACTGGATGGACAGATGTCTTTTTTCGGCCTTATAAACTATGTTACTATGTTACAAAACCCTAGCAACCAATCAGATTCCTCGTTTCATTTTCCAGTGGAACTCTGAAAAATATATGGTGGGATCTGATTGGTTGCTATGGGCAACTAAGCTAGTTCTACTTTACATCAGTTTGGTAAATCTCCGGTGTGTAGCCTCAATGTCCTTGGGTCATGTGTAGAACACGTAATACACGTTTTCCTTCCCTCTTTACCACATGTATCTGTGTCACAACTGCAATTTCCTCAGTAGTGTACTAAAGTAACGCATGTATCAATCTGGCCCTCCCCCCAAAACTACCACGTTGGGGACAGGCACCTACCTTTAGAGGACAGACCCGCCGAGTCCGTGGACACGTTATGAGATGGGTATATCCCTGTAATGATACAGTAACAACAAGAACCACAGTATAAACTATACAAGACGTTATAGTTCTATTATCTCTTCTCCATGTGACTCCTCCGCCATGCTGTCCATTATATAAATCACAATGCAGATTGGTAACACGAGCGAAGAGCAACTGCAATGCCTCTTTTACACGTCCATGATAACATCCGTGATAAGATGGTTGGTGGATGTGTGAAGGATCCATGTGTGGTGTGTGTCCCCGTTTGTTGCCCTCTGTCTGTCATCCGTATTTCACGTGGACTGCTAGGATGAAAATCAGTTTCCAGAACATCTCCTATCAGAGGTCAATGTTCAGTAGAAAATCATTGGCGTGTTAATAAACACATTAAAATCAGTCAGTACGTGTGCTGAGCGTGAAGAACATGGACAGCACAAGTCCGTGATTCACTGACATGAGAAAGAAGCCTAACTCTTAGAGCATTGTAAGAAATCATATACTGTAAATAACTACATATATGTAGATGGCGATTAAGAACAATATAATGAATATAATAATATAATAAATCCTAGAATACAGGTACTCACACCTCCCAACTTCTGAAAAGGAGAAAGAGGGATATTTTGTGCGCCCCCTTCACAATAGTTATGCTCAAATATGTGCCCACTTCATGTACATTTTTTACATAATATCCTCCATAGTGGCCCCCACTTAAAATAATGCCTCATAGTGGCCCCCAGCATAATTTTTTTTTTTTTTTACTGCGGGGACACTCGCTCCTCACCGGAGGCAGTGTGATCATGTGACGTCATTATGCAGGTTGCACAGGTCCTGCTGCCTCCAGTGAGCAGTGAGTGTCCCCGTGCTTTCAAGAGGTTGAGGTGAGTATTTTTTATCTTTTTTTATTATTTTAACCCATGAAATACCAGTTTTAACAACCGTTAGACGAGTTCGCTCATCTTAAAACACTCTCACTGATTTCACGGCCAAAAATACAAAGTGTCCTGCTTTCTGACAGCTGCTATTCTTTGGCCATTAAAGAAACAGTCATATGACCAGCCCCGTAGACTTTAATTGGTTAACAAAATGGCCGTGGGACGACTGTTACTTAAACTGCCCTCACACTGCCATTTTTCTTGTCCATGTGCATATAGACTGAATAACATTGCTCCTCTCCTTTCAGTCCCTCCAACATACAGTCCCATGTAAATAACATCACTCGGTATCTATAGCCTTCTCCAATATACAGTTCCATGTAAATAGCATAATTCCCTCCCCCCAGCTCCCTCCAACATTCAGTCCCATGTAAATAACATCACTCCCACCCCCAGCCTCCTCCAATGTACAGTCCCATGTAAACAACATCACTCTGTACAGCCTTCTTCAATGTACAGTCCCATGTAAATTACATGACTCCCTCTCTCCAGCCCCCTCCAGCATACAGTCCCATGTAAACAGCATCATTCCCTCCCTCCAGCTGCATGCAATATACAGCCCCATGGAAATAACATCACTCTCTATCTACAGCCTCTTCCAATGTACAGTCCCATGTAAATAACCTCACTCCCTCCTCCAATGTGCAGTCCCATGTAAATAACACCACTCTCTGTACAGGCTTCTTCAATGCACAGTCCCATGTAAATTACATGACTCCTTCTCTCCAGCTCTCTCCAATATACAGTCCCATGTAAACAGCATCATTCCCTCCCTCCAGCTGTCTGCAATATACAGTCCAATGTTAAATCATCACTCCCCTCCTTTCAAATCTACAGTGCTGAGAGCGGGACATACCTCAGCCGTTCCGGGACTGCGGTACAGCCACTGAAATCCGGGAAGGTTGGGAGGTATGCAGGTACCATCCTAATCAAATGTTAACTAGAACAAATAAGCATAGAAGATTAATTTGATACAGGAGTAGGTTAACCTTAAAGGGGTTGGCCCATCTGGGACATTGATGGTATATCACTAGGATATGCTATCAATGTCAGATAGGTGCGGATCCTACGTCTGTGACCCGCTCCTGTCTCCAGAATGGGACCGCTCTAGTGAACAGAGAGCAGCTGCACATAAGCACCACTATAACAGGTTGTTCCGGCACACAGCAGCCTACCGTATCCTCTGCTTTACCTCTGGATCCCCATTGGCTGCAATTGGGTCCGGCAATGATCCGGCAAATGTCTGACAAAAATGCCAGGTTTCGGACGGATAAAAACATTGCATGCAGCGGTTTATATCCAACTGAATCTCGGCACTTATGCCAGAAATCAGCCGGATCCCATTGCAGTCAATTGGCATCCAGCAGTAAAGTAGATGATCCAGCAGGCTGCTCTATGCCGGAACACCATGCCGGATCTACAAACGGAGAGAAGAACGAAGCCTATGATAGTTCTGAAAATAGCCGACCACTGACTTTGCTATTTCTGGCAGTCCCATAGCCGTGAATGGAGAGGTATTTACTTGGTCTCAATGATATATGGTGAAGACCAATCAGGCCAGTGATTGTCTGCAGTAGTCACATGGAGTATACGGCATATCACCACTGCAACCAAAAAAATAAAGCCCTGGTGGGAGGAATAGAGCAATGGCGCTAGAGGTGAAGGGGGATGAACTGGGTGAGTATAGGTTCCTGTCTTCGGGGAGCCCTATGAATAACTTTGACCTTTGAAATCAGTGCTGACAGTAGACAAAAAAAGATTACTAATGACTATATTTTTTACTAAGATGACCGAGATGACCAGGATCCTTACTATTGTATCAATTAATTAATGCCGACTTTTACCTAGGAACTAATACCCAATTAAAGGGGTTACTCCATGATTAATATAGAAAATGAAATAATATAGTACAGGACATTCTCTTTCTAATAAAGCTAGAACCAGCCCTGTACCTCACATGGATCCAGAGATCTCTCCAGTCATTGCTTTAATTGCACTACAGGATTTATTTCCAGCTGGCAGCTCAGGTAGTATGTCCTTTTTAAGGGGGTATGTCCTTTCTGCTCCAGCTTCCTTCCTATAACAGTCAGTTTCAGCAGTAACAGTAAATACAGCAGGTGGCAGTTCAAGGATACAACTGAGCATGTGCGACCACCTCAGTGAGGTGGCCAGAGAAATTAGAAAAAGAACAAGCAGCAGATGGCGCTATACTGATATATTTTATTAAATAATTCGGCTATACTCTGTCATTGGGGCAGTAGATCGCTGTGTAGACCACATGATCTGCCGCCTAGAAGCCATGATCAGCATAAACAACATGACCACTCGAAGAACAAGCGTTTTTCTCTTTCATCGGGTGAACGGCGGCTCATTTACATGGCCAGATTATCGCAGGAACACAGGATTCGCGGTCCATGTAAATGCACCTTAAATGCACTATTGGTGACTATGATTTCAATACTTTGTAGAAATAGGCCTCAGTCATGAGGAATATCCAGATATACAAGTCCCTGTCCCCAGGGAACTCCAAATGACTCAATGGAATGTGAGCATCTTACCAGTAAATTGGTAACAGACAACCACATAATTATAGAAATACTCTTCCCCCTACGTGGCAGATACAAATTGTTTTCCAATACAATATTATCATGGAGTCTCATGTATCAGAGCTAGGCTGGCCGTGCTACCCACTGAAACCCATCACGGTAAAGCCTTCATTCTCCAGCAGCAGTTTAAAAGGGTTATCCCATCTTGGACAATGGGGGCATATCACTAGGATATGCCCCCATTATCTTATAGGTACGGGTCCCACAGCTGGGACCCACACCTATATCGAGAACGAAGCGGGGGAGCTCTGAGCCTCTGACCACCACCAGGCTCAGCCCCCAGCTGCGCTCATAGAAATGAATGGGAGCGCACCGCGAAAGCACGGCCACCGCTCCCATTCATTTCTATGGAGCCAATGGAAATAGCCAAGCCAGCGCTCGGCTATTTTCGGTGGCTCCATAGAAATGAATGGAGGGCAGCTGCGCATGCGCAGTGCACCCTCCTTCTCTTTTGGGTCCCCGTTCTCGATATAGATGCGCAGCCGCCCTAAATTCATTTGTATGGGGCCGCCGAAAATAGCCGAGCAGTGGCTCGGCTATTTCCGTCGGCTACATAGAAATGAATGGGAGCTGGGCCACGCTTTCGGGGTGCGCTCCCATTCATTTGTATGAGCGCAGCTGGGGGCTGCGCCTGGTGGTGGTCAGAGGCTCAGAGCTCCCCCGCTTTGTTCTCAATATAGATGCGGGTCCCAGCAGTGGGACCCACACCTATAAGACAATGGGGGTATATCCTAGCTATATGCCCCCATTGTCCAAGATTGGATAACCCCTTTAAGGGCTCATGCGGTCGTGTAAATGCGCCCTTAATCTGGGGAAGGTTTGGACACCTGTCTAAGCTTACACCATCTTTATGATAACTAAATCTACTCCAATGTCTTGTAGGAAAAGCTCAGATGAATGTAAGGGCCCTTGCACACGACCGTGGAGCACAGTCCGGGACAGTCCATGAAAACCCGGACCGTGCTCCTTCTGAGGGCAGTGGCCTCAGGAAGCGCATGGCATCATAGCAACCAATGACGCCGTGCGCTCCTGCCCTCAAGAGGAGCACGGTCCGGGTTTTCACGGACCGTCCCGGACTGTGCTCCACGGTCGTGTGCAAGGGCCCTAATCAGAGGCGTAGCTATAGGGGGTGCAGAGGTAGCAGTCGCTACCGGGCCCAGGAGCATGAGAGGGCCCAAAGACCCTTGTCCCGCATAAGAAGACATACAAAATACTGAGGGTAGGGGGGCCCAAGCTGAACTCTTGCACCAGGGCCCATGAGCCTTTAGCTACGCCTCTGGCCCTAATGATAACTTTCACTTCCAATCTGTTTCATCAATTTGGAGAAAAAATACATTTAATCCATATGCAAATGAGCAAACCGGAGCAATTATCCAAGGACACCAGTTCCCGATAATTGGCCTTTTAAATGATGATCACCCAACGTGTAAACAGGAATGTGCTGCCAACAAAGGATCAATCAGGGGAACTGAATTAAGCAGAATTGGATTTTTTGCCACTCTGGGGTCCTGGTCGCGGCTATAGGACCCATTGAATTGTAACCTGGAATGGGTAAAATAGTACAAAATAGACACCTGGACGGCTCCCTTGTATGTTCCAGGAGAGCTCCCAGCAAGCTTTTACGTATTTGCATCATGAACAATGGAACGGAGTGTGTATTGTCATTAGCATCCAAAACCAGCAGCTTGACCATTCATGAAAAGAGATCACTGAAGCATCACACTAATGCAAGTGTTAATAGACTGGGCAACCAGGCAATGTGTGTAAAGAAGCGTGTTGTTTCTTGTGCAATTTTCTGTGTACGATTTTCCAATCACAAAAATCGTCTGTGATAAATTGATTGCTTGGGCTTCTTTGGGCTTTGTTTTTTTCTCACTCCAATCAGTAGAAAGAGCTATTCTGATCCACAAAATGGACATTAAGGCCAGACACACACGAGCGAATTGAATGTGATAAACTTGCAGTGTGTGCCAGTGAGATGTCCTGTTCTGACCTCCATCCTGACAGGATCACACAGTATTATATTGGTTTATAATGCTGTGTAACCCTTACAGTCCTGGAATCTATTGTATTACACAGACAGCATTATGTCAGAGTAAGGGTCCATTCACACGGCCGTTCCACAATTTTATTTCAATGGTGTGCTGTCCGCATCCGTAGTTCCGTTCCACGGCAAAAATGATAGAGAAGGTCCTATTCTTGTCCGCAAGATACGGACAAGAATAGGCATTTCTATCAGACCGCACATGGCTGGTGTCTGTGTTTTGCAGATCCGCAATATGCGGACTGCAAAACACTTGTGGACTTGTGAATGGTCCCTAATTCAGTAGATTTCAAGACTCTTAATATTCCTTTACACGGGACAATATTACAGCAGATTGTCGGGAAGGAAGCGTGCCTTCCCAACAATCTGCTGATCACTATTAGAGGAGATCAGTGCATTTACAAGCAGCAATCTCCTCCAGAGTATGGGGAGGAGTGATTGCTAATGCCATCCCTCTTCCCCAAAAAGACTCGTTGTTTGCCGGCAGGAGATAGTGTTTACAAGGCACGATCTGCTGCTGGTAAACTATCACTTTTGCGTGTGCACAAACAATTGTATTACAATGGTGGTTACACCGCTTGATCATCGCTAACGAGCGTTACTATGAACACTTGTTAGCGATAATCTGTGTGATTCTCGACCTGTGTAAAGGGCCCTTAAGGGTTACACAGCATTATAAATCAGTATAAGGGCTCATGCACACGGCTGTAGTTTCTGTCCACATCCAATCCACATTTTTTGCAGATCAAATGCGGAACCATTCATTTCAATGGGGCTGCAAAAGATGCGGACAGCACACCGTGTACTGTCTGCATCCCCACATCTGTTCTGTGGCCCAGCAAAAAAAAAAAAAAAAAAAATCCTATTCTTGTCCATTTTGTGGACAAGAATAGGAATTTCTAACAGAGGGCAGGACGTACCAATCCAAAAAATGCGGAACACACACTGTCACTATCTGTGTATTGCACATCTGCAATTTCCAGACTGCAAAAATGAATACAGCCTTGTGCATGAGAACTTATGCTGTGCGATCCTGTCAGAGGGATGGAGGCCAGAATGGGACCTCTCACCGGCACACGTTGCAAGTTTATCGCATTGAACCGTGATGCTAGGCATGCACTTTGGACTAAAATGTTGGTGCAGAAGTGCTCAGAGTGAGTTAAAACTACGAGTCAGAATTCCCACCCCACTGATCCCGCTCTGATTCCATTCTGATGCTTACCAGGTCTGAACTGGTCTCTACTACCTGGTTCAGTTTGAAAACACAAGAAATGCCAGGCGTTGTCCACTCAGCCAATCACTGGTTGTAGCAGTGACCCATTTCCTGTTGTTTTCTGCAAGACATGACCAAGAAGTGGAGACCAGTGGGGACCCAGCAAGTTTACACCAGCAAGAGAAAATATGCAATCTGTGTGACTTCAGACTTTGGCCCCGAAGGTCAGGATAGAACAGGTGCTGAGAAAAAATATGCAAACACTTACTGTTCAAATAAAGATATGTAGTTGTTAAAAATATACGCGCAAGGGATATTTACATCTGCTAACATCTCTTTTTTTCCTTTCTGTGCATGCATTGTCTATAGACTCCCACTGCAAAAAAATACAGGGGCGTAGCTATAGGGGGTGCAGAGGGAGCAGTCGCTACTGGGCCAAGGAGCCTGAGGAGGCCCAAAGACCCTTGTGTCGCATAAGAAGAAACTGGTATTATAGAAAGTGCATGCTGGTCAAGTTACACCACTGGCTGGAGGGAAGGGGTTAGGTCAATGATAGATTGTTGGGGGTCTCTGTAGCGACTTTGAGAAGACGGATCCCTGGGGAAAGAGCACGTTGGCTGGTCTGCCTCTGCACCTACAAATGATATCAGCCATCCAGTGGCGTAACTATAGGGGTCGCAGCGGTCGCAGTTGCGACCGGGCCCCTAAGCCACGTACAGAGCGCCCTCTGACCTGATGCTGCAGGAGGTCAGGTGACTTCAGCGCAGGCCCCTGGAAGAGGAGAGAGCTGGGACACAGCCAGGACCGGACGTAAGTTTATTTATTTTTTTGTCTTGTCTGATCCGAGGTCTGAAGTGGGGGCCAAAACAGGGATCTGAAAAGGTGGGGGCAGAATGGGGGATCTGAAAAGGTGGGGACAGAATGGGGGATCTGAAAAGGTGGGGACAGAATGGGGGATCTGAAAAGGTGGGGACAGAATGGAGGATCTGAAAAGGTGGGGACAGAATGGTGGATCTGAAAAGGTGGGGACAGAATGGGGGGATCTGAAAAGGTGGGGACAAAATGGGGATCTGAAATGGTGGTGACAGAATGGGGGGATCTGAAATGGTGGGACAGAATGGGGGGATCTGAATGGTGGGACAGAATGGGGGGGGGGGATTTGAAATGGTGGGACTGAATGGGGACCAAAAAGGGGAGTCTAAAATGGGGGCCAGAAAAGGGGTTCTGACATGGGGCCAGAAAGAGAGTCCTATATGGGGGCCACAAGAGTATGATATGGGGCCAGGAGGGGGGGTCTGATTGGGGATCTACTTAGGGGTCTGAAGGAGGTCTGATTAGGGGCCTGAAGGGTCTGACTGGGGGTCTAGAGGGGTCTGATTGGAGGTCTAATGGGGGTCTGGAGGTCTGATTGGGGGTCTGCTTGAGGGTCTGGAGGTCTAATGAGGGGCTGATTGGGGCTTTGGAGGTCTAATGAGGGTCAGATATGGGAGTTTGGAGGTCTAATGGGGGTCTGGAGATGGGGGGGTCTCATCTGGGGTTTGATATGGGGATCTGATCTGAAAGGTAAGGGGGGTACTGTTTTTCTGTGTGGTGTCAGTATTTTTTAGGGGGCTGTTTCTGTAGTATAGTATGGGGAGTGGCCAGGGTGAGATGTTGAGAAGGTGAGAGGATGATGGAAAAGTAGGAAAGTAAGATGTCTGTTTGTTGAACTCTTCAGAGACGAGGCGCTGCTGAAATAAGTCACCATGGCGGTCTGGTCTGACAGAAGAACAGGAAAGAAAATGTCATCAGAGAAGAGAAGTCACTGGATGTAAGAGGTATATATGTGGCGCTGTATGACCCTGTATGGTCTGTAGTGCTGTATGAAATGTTTTCCAAGTCTGTCTTTGAAGGGGTCGTCTTTTTTTTTTTTTTGTACGAGCGCTGCTTTCTCTGCTCTGTTTACTGCTCTTCACTGCAAATTCTATGGTGACCAGGTGAACAGAGCAGAGAAAGCAGCTCTCATATGAGCTCTGCCCTCTCTTCAAACAGCTGATCGTCAGGGTGCCGGAGGACCCCAGCCGATCTCATATTGATGACCTATAGTGAGGATAGGTTATTAGTAGTAAAAAGAGGACAACCCCTTTAACAGTAGGACTGGAGGGAAGGGATTAGGTTGAGAATTTGGCATGGGGGGGTGTTTCAATATTTGCCTTGGGCATCAGAAAAGCTAAGTGCACCAGCGCCGGGGGGAGGGGGGGCCCAAGCTGAAATGTTGCACCAGGGCCCAAGAGCCTTTAGCTACGCCCCTGCAGCCATCTGATATATCTATAATAATACACTTGGTAGTTTGTTAGATACATCTACCCAGTTTTCTTACATGGACATATAGGCTGTTTGGGATGCTGCCTATCTGTATACAGTGCAGTCAGTCTACTGTCACTTGTGCCACTTGTGTAGGGGACGGGGAACTAGGGTCCCACCTTGCTTAGGGGCCCACCAGGGGATTCACCTGTTCGCCTGTGGGCCATTTCAAGCATGAGCATGCCATTTCGAGCAAAAATTTGGCATGGGGTTTGGCATAGTTTCATTTTTTGCCTCGGGCAGCATATATATTTATACAGTATATGTATTTTACTGTGTCCAACTGTATAGGAAATCGCCCAGTGTATGCCGAAATGTCACTTTTTGGTATTCATTGGCTGCACAGTATATATGGACATTTTCAGTGCATGTACAGTGAATATGCAGTGTGGAGCATGGGAGTGGTAGTGGCCCTGATGAAGTGTTGCGTCACTGTGTATTCTCTCAGGTTGTTGCTCCCTCTCAAAGATCACAACCATCCTCATTCTTATCTTAACTGTCCAGTATTTGAAGTAGCAAATGGCCCCTTAGTTTAATTACTTTGTATACATTTCGTCCGTGGCCAGCTCCCACTTCCTGCTGGAACTCAATGATTTGCACTTTTATATACAGCTTTATCAACAACAAGTCATTATCACACTCCAGCAATTGAAACAAAGTCAATTGTAAAGCTGTACATCTCTCTCGGTCCTCCCCTACATATTCAAGCTGAGAGGGGAGTGACTTCTCCCTGAGAACAAAACAATCGGGCGTTGACATCAAACGTGTCCAATCCTTATTTCTTTTAACATCAATTGTCATAGGAGAGTACACATTAGATGGGCCATCCTAAGGGTGTCCTCACAAGCGGCAGATTTTGCTGCAGAAATTTATGCTACTGAAAATCAGTTCCATTCATTTGAATGAGGTTGTTTTGGTGGCAAGCACATGGATTTCTGCAAGCTCCACTCAGAATGGAATTGATTTACCATGTGTGGAGGCACTCTAATACAGTGGTCCCTCAAGTTACAATATTTATTGGTTCCGGGACGACCATTGCATGTTGAAATCATTGTAATCTGAGTCCTTAAAGGGGTTGTCCGAGTTATGAAAATAATATATATAGTACTGTAAATCTGGTGGGCAGCAATATATAACTAACTTAAAGGGGTTGTCCAAGTTATTTTTCTGTTCTTTGTATGTTTCTAACTAGTCAAATATAACAACTTTCCCATGGTTTCTCAGATTTCTCTCAGGGTCACATGAACTGTGATTTCAGCTTATCTCCTTGCTCTATGATGTTCCGTGCACAAGCCTCAGAGATCAGATAACAGTCTGTACACGAGATGTCACTGTGCTGGCCACACCCCCCTGCACTGTGGCTGCTATCTGCTTTCTCCCTGGATTCCTTCAGATAAAACATTAACCCCTTCAGCCAGAACACACTGAGGGCTCAAGGCTTTACAACAGTAGCTGCAGGCAGTGATGAGACAAATGCTGGGCACAGGAGCTGACAGAGGAATTCTGCAAAGTATTGCACAAGAAAGGTAGGGGGAAGTTCCTGTGTGTATCAGCAGTGTCATTGTACAGCTGGGACTTGTAGTCCTACACATACAACATGCTGCTGAGTATCCCAACAGCAAGACATTTCACTCAGGGCAGCACTTGTATTCACTCCCTTTGCAGAGCAGGGGGAGGGGCAGAGATTGTTGTTATTGCATGTAAACAAAGGCCAGAAGAGAACCAGGGAAATGAAGAAATATAGATTTTTTTTGGCCTAAAACTTGCTTAACATAGTTATATATTTCTGCCCATCAGATTTACAGTTCTATATTTTTTTTTCATAACTCGGACAACCCCTTTAAGCAAGTTTTAGGCAAAAAAATATATATTTCCTCATTTCCATGGTCTGGTTCTTTTCTGGTTCTTTGTTTACATGTAATAATAACAATCTCTTGGCCAGCCCGAGTAAAGGGCCCTTTAGGTGGGTTCACATCTCCGTTGTGAGCTCCGGCAGTCTGGCATAGCTGGATACCACCATCCACCACCGGATGGATCCCCATTCACTGTAATACGATCCATTGGGGATTTGTCCACTTTCCAGCACATATGCCGACGTAGCGTGTATTATTTTTTTGTCCAGCTGAAAGTCGGCATGTACACTAGATACAGTGAATTCCAGCAGTCTGTTCCTCTGCCGGAGTTCACAGCGCAGATTTGAACCCAGTCTAAGCAGCCATGGTATGAATATTTTTACTTGATGATCATCTTATGAGAATAAATATGATTGGTTAATGTTTTATTTTTATTTTTTTTAAGTCAGCCATTCATGTTATAGGAACCATGGCATTTTTAGATGTTTGACTCACCTGCCATAAGGTTTAACATGACTTAACATACCAGCAATGATTTACAGGTGGATTGGAATCTGTGGAATTTGAGAAATCAATGACTATCTCTGGAATCAGGAACACCACCTCACATGGATTGTGCTATCTGAGGTCATCTCTTGTCTTCTTTATGTAACAGACAGTAAAGCTCTACATACATAAGTTAAAAATGATACACAAACAATAATATGTAAGTTGGAAACACCAATTGTTATGTTGGATTATTTTTTTTCTAGAGGGGTTTTGAACTTTTTAGATTTTGATGAACCATTCAGAGGACAGGTCATCAATATCAGACTGGTTAGGGTCTGACACCTGGCACCCCCATCAATCAGCCGTTTTCAGCAGCCCCGGCGCTGGAAACTATACAGGGTAGTGTACAGGGCAGGAATCAGAAGGCTTAGGTTACTGTGTAGTAACGTTCAGGTGTACTGCAGATCAGCTCCCATTCAAGTGATACTGCCCAGTTTTGACCATTTTGGTTGACTGCAGTTTGAAAGTTTGTCTGCCAAAAATATGATCTGTCAGATTTAATTTTGTTTTTTATTTATCAGCTGAACCTACAGCATGACTGGAGAAATATGGCTTATCCTCTGTAACTGTGAAAGTCCAGTTGATTTTACAATTCTTTTTCTACCTAATCTGCCAGTTTGATGTGACATCAGAGGCAGGCATAACGTTGGCGTAGCCTGTGTAATTGCAGAGGGGGCTTATAGGTAACAGGTCCTATGCCACTACTAAAAAAAGGTAACCAGGGTCCCCATGGCTGAAACTTACTAATAGAGTCTTATCTATAACATGACTAAAGAGTCATAATTCGAAGGATACAGCGGGGGTCAATTATCAAACTGGTATAAAGTAGAACTGACTTAATTGTCCATAGCAACCAATCAAATTCCTCATTTTATTTTCCAAAGGAGCTGTCCAAAATGAAAGGTGGAATCTAATTGGTTGCTATGGGCAACTAAGCCAGTTCTACTTTACACCAGTTTGAGAAATGACCCCCTATATCTCCTTATGGAGATGGCCTAATCAGCATGAGGAGTCTTATAGCTGAGGCAACACACCTCTGGAATTCTGAGAAGAGCTCATTTGTATACTGTCTTTCTAAAGGTCATAGTAAAACACAAGGAAAACTATGGTGAGGCATTCACTCTTGATAAATTAACTGTTAAACAGCAAGAGGCCACATAATGTTTTGGATTTTTTTCTAATGTCTATGTTTGCCCCTGTCTGGCACGTTGATGGTTTGTGCGATTTTGTCATTTGTACGAACACCCCGACGTACGATTCATTGGCTGCATTTTATGTGTACAGTCTCCTTGTACTGTTTTCTAAAACACTATATTATACACAAAGTTTTAAAACCACTTAAAGAAATATGATGCATATAATATACTTTTATAACAGTTTCTTACACCAGGTATTAGTGATAGCTAATTTTTTCTAACCATAAGATGAGCACTATTCTACACTATTGTACATGCTATAAACTATTTTCCTAACATATTTGATGGCAGTACTAATACAGTTGAGTAGTAATGAGCCAGAGGGCAATATCACACTGATATTTCTATTGTTCAATGACTGACAATGTTTGACCCTTAGAGGACCTTCTGTTTTTGTGTTCTCTTTTCTCACTCCCTGCCAGGACCACCAATCAGACCTCAGATAAGAGCCCGATGCCTTTCAACAGCCCCTTATATGGCTCTCATCAGCCCCTCATATGCCTCTCATCATCCCCATATCAGCCCCCATGCCTCTCATCACCTCCATATTAGCCCCATGTGTCTCATCACCTCCATATCAGCCCCCATGCCTCTCATCAGCCCCCATGCCTCTCATCACCTCCATATCAGCCCCCATGCCTCTCATCACCTCCATATCAGCCCCTCTGCCTCTCATCAGCCCTCATATCAGCCCCTATGTCTCTTATCACCCCCATATCAGCCCCCATTTCCTCAGATCAACCCCCATATCAGCCCCCATGCCTCTCATCAGCCACTATGCCTCTCATCACCCCCATTGACTGAGATCAGCCCCCAGCAGCCTCAAATAAACCACTTACCTATCCTGCTCTTGGACACCGCCGCTCCTCATCGCCCGAGATCTTCTTCCTCCTGCTGTCGGTTATTCTATGAAGCAGGGCGCACTGCGTGAGTTCACAGAGCGCCCTCAAGCTGTGCGCAGCCACTGCACAGCCAACAGCTGAAGAACTGGAAGCTGTGAGCAGGGATGCACCACAAATGAGCCAAGGTAAGGCGATCGCCTCAGGCACCACCGTTAGGGGCAAAAGGGGGCAGCAGAGGAGCCATGGGCAATTTCATTGTGGCAAAGGGGTAATGGTCAGAAATTGGAATGGGGGGACGCCGTTTCAGTTTTCACCTCAGGAAGCAGAAAGGCTAGGTGCACCCCTGGCTGTGAGTACAGAGCCTTTATCGTTTCCCGGTCCTCTGGTACTAATGAGTGCTTCCATAATGGAAGTGTTCATTAGTATTCACCCCATAAGACGCCAGGGCATTTCCCCCCCACTTTTGGTGGAAAAAATGCGTCTTATGAGGCAAATAATACGGTAGTTTCCCCGGCACCTCCCCAACGGCACTGACAGGAGGGTGCTCCCCGCCTCCAGGACAGGAAACAACACGGAAGCTGAGGTTTAAAAGGGCCTCCTCCCCCTACGAATCCAGTGTTGTTTCCTGTCCAGGACAAGCATGGAAGCTCTCCTGCCGGTGCAGGTACCTCGCGCAGCCTGTCCTTTTCCCCGTTCTTCGGGAGGGCTGTGCAGGGTCAGGGATCCCGGGAACGCGCATGCCTTCCTCCCCTATACCTTCGACATAAGTCCTCTTCAGGCAGCCCCGGTCTCTGCGCCCCCATCCGGAGTAGCGCTGGAGCGGTGGCACGCTCGTAATGGCGGCGGGTTACTAAGGCCGGCGGAGGCGGGGGGCGTGGTTGCGGCGTGACGTCATGACGCCGACGCACGCACGCATCACGTGACCCGGAAGCCGGGAAATTTAAAAGGCAGAACCCTCTCGGAGGGTTTGTATGCCTTTCTCCTGTCTCCTCTCCCTGGATGTCGGCCCCTATGGACCAGGATACCGCCCGCAAGCCTGTGGATGCACCAGCAAGCTCCATGAGTCCGGTAAGCCTCCTCTCCTGATGCTCTTTTTTACTCTGTGTAGCAGATGTAATTCACCCTATGCGCCTGGTATGGGCAGAAGGTTTTCTCTAGTGACGGACCCCTACTTATATTTTGTAGGGCAAAGACACTCCCACAACTAAAGCTCCGGGTTCGGATTCCAACCGGAAAAAATGCTCTATATGTAGAAAATCATTTGTTTCCAGTTCTAAGAAACTGTTATGCCCTAAATGTGCAGAAAAAGTGGTGGCAGAGGAATCTCCCTCCCTATTGGATTCTATGCGTACTATGATCCGTGAAGAGGTCAATGCGGCGGTTGAATCCAGGCTGCCCCCTCCCGCCTCATCCCCACAGGCTTCCACCTCCCTTCGCTCTCAAATAATGGAGAGAGAGATGGATGAAGGGGAGATCGAATCTGATTAATTATCCGAGTCTTCAGATGACGATCAGGGCAGACCGTTATTTTCAGTAGAAGACACCGATACCCTCTTGAAAGCTGTAAGGGCAACTATGCATTTAGAGGAGTCCAAAGAAAGCCGATCCATCCAGGACCAGATGTTCCAGGGATTAGGAGAGAGGAAAAGACGGGTCTTTCCTATTCACAATAATGTAAAATCTTTAATATCCAGGGAGTGGAGAGATCCTGAAAAACGTACCCCAATTACGGGAGCATTTAAGCGTAAATACCCATTTTCAGAGACTGACGCCAACCTGTGGGATAAAACCCCAAAGGTTGATGCGCCGGTAGCTCGAATATCAAAAAAATCTGCCCTCCCGTTTGAGGATATGGGACTGCTCTGGGATCCCATGGATAAAAAATGTGAAAGCCTTCTCAGAAAATCCTGGGAGATGAACACGGCTATACTCAGACCTGCTATAGCATCTACATGTACTGCCAGGTCCTTATCGATGTGGTTGAAGCAGTTAAAAAATCATCTGGCGGCGGGTACTTCAAGGGAAGAAATTCTGGCCTCTTTACCTACACTTAAGCAAACTTCTAATTTCCTCGCGGACGCCTCAGCTGAGACGGTCAGGTTGGCTGCAAGATCTGCCACAATTTCTAATGCTGCACGCAGAACAGTCCTGGTCGGGAGATGCAGGATCTAAAAACCGCCTATGCTCCATCCCATGCGAAGGGGATAGATTATTTGGTTCGGTGCTGGATGATGTTTTGGAACAAGCATCGGACAAGAAAAGAGGATTCCCTACTGAATCCAAACAATTCTTCCATAGGCGCTCCTTTTGGAACCAGAGAAGGCCCAGACAGGAGCAAAAGAAAAAGGATTTCCAGAATAAGTGGAAGTCTTCTAGGGGAAGGAATAGAGGATTCCTCTTTAACCAGGACAATTCAACAAAATCATCCCAATGACGCCAGAGGTCAAGTAGGGGCAAGGTTACAAAGGTTTGTCCCTCAATGGCAAAGAATAAATGCCTCTCCCTGGATCCTATCAGCTCTTCAGCAGGGCTTCAGACTGGAGTTCAGCACATATCCTCAAAACCATTTTTCTATAAACAAACCACTGGCGAAGAAAGAGGAACAATCTGCGTTGGAATTGGAAATCAGAAATCTTCTCCAAAAGAGAGTTGCAGAGCTCCTAATTCCTGTTTCAGAAGATCAGCAGCAACAGGGATTCTATTCTCCGGCCTTTCTCATAAAAAAACCAGGGGGATCATACAGGCTTATAATAAATCTAAGAGCCCTGAACAAAAACCTTGCCTACAAAAGATTCAAGATGGAGACTGTCAGCTCGACTATAAACCTTCTTCCCAGGGATTGTTTCATGGTGACAATCGATCTACGGGATGCCTACTACCATGTACCCATATTCAAAGAACATCAGAAGTTTTTAAGAATTGCAGTCTTCCTAAACAATCAGCTAGCCCATTTTCAATTTCAGGCTCTGCCCTTTGGCCTGGCATCAGCACCCAGGATTTTCACAAAGTTGGTAGCAGAGATGACCTAGTACCTCCATTTACAGAGCATTCTCATCGTCCCATACCTAGACGATTTTCTTCTGCCAGCGGATTCAATGCACCAGCTCCTAAATCATCTTCAGGTTGTCAAAAGAACCTTTACAGATCTAGGCTGGATCACCAACTTGGAAAAATCCAATCTTAATCCGACTCAGGAAATAGTTTTCTTGGGAGTGCTTCTGGATTCCAGAATTCAGATGTCCTTCCTTCCAGAAGACAAGCAGATATCGCTACAGTCAAGGGTGAGTCAATTCTGTTCCCTAAGAACCTCTTCCATAAGGAATGTTATGTCAGTCCTGGGTACATTAACCTCAACCATCCCTGCGGTCAGATGGGCGCAATTTCGTACCAGGCCTCTACAGCAGTTTATTCTAACCTCCTGGGATGGGAACAAGACCACCTTAAACAAAAGAGTCCGCATCCCAGGGTCTGTAAAACAGTCCCTAACTTGGTGGAGGTTGAGAGGTCACCTACAAAGAGGGGTCTTCTGGCATCAGACAGATCCTCTAATCGTCTGCACGGACGCCAGCTGTCAAGGCTGGGGAGGCCATACGGGAGACCTAGTAGTTCAAGGATCTTGGGATCTCCACATGAAGAATGCCTCCTCAAACAGAAGAGAATTATCGGCGGTCTACAACGTCCTGCGTTCTCTCCACCAGACAGTCTTTCAACGTCACGTGAAAATACTTTCCGACAATACCACCACGGTGGCCTATGTAAACAGGCAGGGAGGCACTCGAAACAGATCCCTAGCAGAGACCTCAAGGAACATTTTTCGCTTTTCAGAGAATTACCTGCTCTCTCTATCAGCGGTACATCTAAAGGGAAGCGAAAACACAGTGGCAGACTTCCTCAGTCGCCAGACCCTAAAAGAGGGCGAATGGGCCCTAAATTCACATGTTTTCCAGATGATTACCAACATGTGGGGTCTTCCGATTCTGGATTTATTTGCAACCCAAAAAAACAGGAAAGTGGAAAAGTTCTGCTCTCTTCTTCCTCAGGAGAACCCGGTGATAGTGGACTCGCTATCTCGTCCTTGGCCCGAGGGCCTGCTGTATGCTTTCCCTCCGTTCAGTCTCATCTCAAGAACCCTGATGAAAATCCTGGAAGAGAAAGCGCAAGTAATAATGATTGCCCCTCATTGGCCCAAGAGATCCTGCTTTCCCCTGTTGCTAAAGCTATCAAGGGGCATCTCTTGGACACTTCCAGTTTCTCCGTAACTTCTCCAGCAGGGTCCAATAAACCATCCAGGAGTGGCCCAATTGAATCTGACGGCCTGGAAATTGAATGGAGAATGTTAAAGGAAAAATGACTGTCTCAGGAGGTCATATCCACCTTGTTAAAAAGTAGGAAAGAAGTGACCTCGAACATCTACCGCCGAACTTGGAGAGCGTTCCTGACATTTGCGGAAGGTAAAGTCCAGGATGATCCACTACTTCACATTCCGGTAATACTGGACTTTTTACAATCAGGTCTCTCTAAGGGTCTTAAGCCATCTACCCTTAAGGTTCAAGTCTCTGCCTTATCAGTATTCTTGGACACCTGCCTCTCTGAGAATCTTCTGATCAAAAGATTCATTAAAGGAGCAGTCAGAAGCCTCCCAAGTATTCGATCTTCGATCCCCCCTTGGGATCTCAGTTTGGTCCTTATGGCCCTCATGGATCCACCATTTGAACCTATTGATAAAATTCCCCTTAAGTTTCTAACACTAAAAACCTCCTTGCTCTTAGCAATAACTACGGCAAGGAGGGTGGGCGAAATTCAGGCTCTATCCTCTTGTCCTCCATACCTCAGAGTTCTAGAGGATAGAATAATCCTGAGACACTGCCCAGGTTTTCTGCCCAAGGTAGTATCTAAATTTCATTGTGATCAAGAAATAAGCGCTACAAAGAAACTGGCTCACATGAGGACCGCCCCGGGAAAGGAAGACCAAGAGTCACCTCTGCTGCAGAGGATAAGTTCATCCGAGTCACCAGCCTCAGAAATCGCAGGTTAACAGCAGCTCAGATTAGAGACCAGGTCAATGCCACACAGAGTTCTAGCAGCAGACACATCTCTACAACAACTGTTAAAGGGGTATTCTCATCTTGGACAATGGGGGCATATCGCTAGGATATGCCCCCATTGTCCTATAGGTGCGGGTCCCGCCGCTGGGACCCGCACCTATATCGAGAACGGGGCCCCCGAAGTGAAGAAGTGCGCACCGCACAAGCGCGGCCCGCTCTCCATTCACTTCTACGGGGCCGCCGGAAACAGCCGAGCTCTGGCTCGGCTATCTCCGTCGGCTCCATAGAAATGAATGGGAGCGGTGGCTGTGCATGCGCAGTGCGCTCCCATTCATTTCTATGGAGCCAGTGCTCGGCTATTTCCGGCGGCCCCATAGAAGTGAATGGAGAGCGGGCCGCGCTTGCACGGTGCGCACTTCTTCACTTCGGGGGCCCCGTTCTCGATATATCGTCCTAGCGATATGCCCCCATTGTCCAAGATGAGAATACCCCTTTAAGATGAGACTGTATGCAGCACGCCTTCATGGTGGAAACCACTGCTAAGGACAGGCAACAAGCAGAAGAGACTTGTTTGAGCTAAAGAACACAAGGAATGGACATTAGACCACTGGAAATCTGTGCTTTGGTCTGATGAATCCAAATCTGAGATCTTTGGTTCCAACCAGTTGTCTTTGTGCGACGCAGAAAAGGTGAACGGGTGGACTCTACATGCCTGGTTCCCACCGTGAAGCATGGAGGAGGATGTGTGATGGTGTGGGGGTGCTTTGCTGGTGACACTGTTGGGGATTTATTCAAAATTGAAGGCATACTGAACCAGCATGGCTACCACAGCATCTTGCAGCGGCATGCTATTCCATCCGATTTGCGTTTAGTTGGACCATCATTTATTTATCAACCGGACAATGACCCCAAACACACCTCCAGACATGTCACTCAGCACTTGTATTCAATCCCTTTGCAGAGAGGGGGGAAAGGGGGGAGGGGCAGATATTGTTGTTATATGCATGTAAATAAAGGCCAGAAGAGAACCAGGGAAATTAGAAAATATAGATTTTTTTTGTCTAAAACTTGCTTAGATTAGTTATATATTGTTGCCAGATCAGATTTACAGTGCTATATATTTTTTTTCATAACTCGGACAACCCCTTTAAGGCTCTCTAATTTATTTTTTATATCCATATTTCAGATGCCATAATGTTTTATTTTTCTATCAAAATAGCCATATGAGGGCTTGTTTTATGTGGGGCAAATTTTTTAATGGCAACATTTTGGGGTTCATCACGTGAATTGTGTAACTGTTGGAGTTACAGTGTGAAAAAAACAATGCAATTCTGCCATTGTTTTTAAGGTTTCATTTTTATAGCCTTCACTGTGCATTCACATTTTAACTTTATTCAGTTGCTCAGTATGATTATGGAGATTCCAAATTTATATGGTTTTCCAACTTAACATTTTTTTTTTTAAAAAAAAAGACTTTTAAGAAAAAAAAAATGTATTACCATATTCTGACACCCTTTTATTTTCATTGTCAACGGAGATTGGGGAGGCAAAGTGATCAAGGAAAAACAATTCTGGTATTTTACTTTTTTGCAAAATATAAAAGTTTATTCAACTTTTCTTAATCGCTTGTACTATACACTGTAATACTCCTGTATTACAGTGCATAGTCAGTCTGACAGGCAGGCTATTACTTCCTGCCAGAGGATGTACATCCTGCCCGAAGCACAATGTCAATAGCCCTTCAGATGCCCCTGTTTGCTATGCCAAGTACTTGAAAACCTGTAATTGTGTTTGTGGGGTGTTGTTCAGAAGACAGAGGGAGCTTCCCCTTTCTAATCACTTTGATGCCGTGGTCGACATTGATCGCTGCAGGTTTAACCTGAACCTGATAGCGAGAGCTGAGTGCCTTTATAGCCAACAATCTCATGCGATGGCGTGGGCTCAGCTCCTGAGCCCATGCTATTGCCATGACATACTATTATAGCACAGAGCGTGAACTACTAGAGCTCTGTGACATAAAAGTATTTCAGAGAGGGGGACTGGGTTAATGACCAACCATTGGGCACACATATACATATGGTATCATGTTGGCATGAAGATACAGTGCAAAAAAAAAAGTCTTCATACCTCCATGAACTTTTCCATATGTTTTCATGTTACACCCACAAAATGTATTTTATTGGGATTTTATGTGATACAATACAAAGTTGTAAGTATGTGTGAAGTGAAAAGAAAATGTTACATGGTTTTACATTTTTTATAAAATGGTCTGAGCCACTACTTTGTAGGACCACCTTTCGTTGCAATTACACCTGCAAGTCGTTTGGGGTATGTCCTTACCAGCTTTGCACATCCAGAGGCTGAAATGTTTGCCAATTTTCCTTTGCAAAATAGCTCAAGCGCAGTCAAATGCCGTAGTCTCAAGTCTTTTGCAGCCTCTACCAGGTTTTCCTCCAGGATTGCTCTGTATTTAGCTCTATCCATCTTCCCACCAGCTTCCCTGTCTCTGCTGATGAAAAGCATCCCCACCACCAAGTTTCACGATGTGGATTAGAGATGAGCGAATCATTCAAAATTTTATTTGCCCAATATTCGCCGAATTTCTGACAAGATTCGTATTTAAACTAACTTATTCGTCGAATCTACGTAAAAAAAAAACAATCGTTGTTTTGCGAACATTCCTGCGTAAATTACGTACGTACAGTCAGCGTAGTTAAAAGTACGTAATACATAAGCATTAGCGTACAAAAGTGCGTACGACTACTTAGCGTACCATTGACGCACGAGGCTAGGCCGCGGCCTACAGTCTTTAGAGGCAGACTATATGAACTAGAAAAATAAGGTGCTCACTGCTGCTAGCTTTCAATAAGTTAATAATTTACTAAAAACACTATACAATAAGTGCATTAATAAGACACATTGCAGTACCAGAAAAAGAATACACACAATGGGCTAAAGTGCTGTACCATTAAAAACAGTGTAGCTAAAATACAGCCAAGACATAAGTATACAAACATTTTAGTGCAATCAATTTCACATTTGCAAGCATAAAAGGCTCAGATATACGTTTGAGTCTCTCCTTATGGCTCCTAGTTGGCTTGGCAATGATAAAACAGTCTGTCTGGAACACATATTCCAAAATTCAATTGTAATCCATGTGAGGTAAAATTGTAATACAAACAGGTAATGTGTAATCCACATGGATAATAGAGAATAGCAGCAAATAGAGAACCCTTTTTGCAAAAGGGGCACCCAAATAACAAGAGAAGAGGGGAAAAAGGAGAATAGGCGCACTTCGGCGCAACAGGGAATTTTCTGCAGAATGGGGGGAGTCCTGACAGCCATGTCCATCTGGGTGAGAGTCAAACGGGGGGCAATACAAACAAACACACAAACATAAAAGTGCCAACTAGCTCTCACCCGTCAGGTGCAGTCCATGGTGTGGCTCACATAGGTCCTCCTACAGTCCTTGACAGCAGCCAGTAGTAGGTTCCTCAGATGAGGGACCTGAAGTCCTCCTTGTTTGAGCTGCTGCTGAAGCTCATCAGAGGACGCTCCTGCCTCTTGAAGGCCACGCTCGCTGCGGTGGTGGTACTCCAGCCTCTTATTCCTTCAGTTGGATTTGACCAGGTCCGGGTGGTGGTCACGCTGGTGAGCGCTGCAGCCACTTGCGCTTTTCCGGATCCTCCTACCGGGACATCAGGGGTAAGGACTTCCGGCTGCAGCGGTTACGGAAAGGTTGCATCCAGGGAAGAAGGCCCAGCTTCCCCGGCTGCTGCTGGCTTCACCTTCCACGGAAGCTGGTACTGGTGGATGACCGTTGATTGGAAGGTGAATGATGATTTAGTGAGCTGACCCAGCTGAAAGGACTGTGGTGGTGGTGGTGGTGCTGGCAGTCCAA
Source organism: Rhinella marina (assembly GCA_900303285.1). Classification (NCBI taxonomy): domain Eukaryota; kingdom Metazoa; phylum Chordata; class Amphibia; order Anura; family Bufonidae; genus Rhinella; species Rhinella marina. The sequence goes on along the minus strand of ONZH01000178.1, from coordinate 386,675 downwards.
GAAACAGAGGCTCCGGCTGAGGCTGTGGCTTTTCCCTGAACCGGAGGACGCCATCTGGGAACTCCTGCAGGCAGCACAAGCGTCCTGGAGCTAGTGGTTCATCCGGCCACACTTCTGGTTCCGTTTTAGGCACCAGAGGCTTTGACAGGAGGGTAACCCCGGTCGCAAATGGACCTTTCAGGGACGCCATGGGAGTGTACTCCACCTGATCCCCCACGTACAGGCTATGATGATGTTGTGGCAGGTATGGCCGTTTCACCAACCTGCGGCCCACAAAATATTCCCTTCCATCTTCGTCATCCTGCAGGAAGCCAGATCCTCTCCCAACCGAGAACCAAAGCACAGTTCCCTTCCTGCGTTCCAACGAAGGATCTCCCGACCTAGGGTGGTCAAGAACTTGTATGACCCAGTCCTCCACTGCGGTTTTATAGTCCCAGAGAGTTTGTGCATGGGCCGTTGCAGATGGTGGAACAATTGGGCTCTGGTGTATGGAAGGGGTGGATCTCCTCCTGGGCAGAGAAGTGGATGCTCCAGCCGCCTCTGCCATATGAGACTTAGCAGACATTCCAGCTGCACTAGATGCTCCAGCCGCCTCTCGAGTCACAGGCGCAGCACCTTCAGCAGGTGGTAAGGACACAGGCACTGAAGTTTGGTTTCTCTGGCAGAGTTGAACTTGTGACATCCTGATGTCTGGAGCAAGCGGTGGTACAGGGAACTCGAACCCAAAGCACCTTTCATCCCAATTTGGGCGCAGCTGTTTCTTAGCCATGATCTAGAGTCAGCCTCAGCGCTGGTCTAAACAGGTTCAGAGTGGCTTCAGAGGAGGGTGGAGTACTGAGGGAGGAGTCTTCACTCCCTATACGTGCAAAATAGTTAGATCCCGGTGGGCTGTTTTTTTCCAGTTTGGAGGGGGGCCTATCTTCACTTTCCCGCTCTTGCGTGGACGTATCGTCATTGTTCCGCCTCAGGCATAATGCGTACGTTTCGTACGTTTCATACGTATCGTATGTATAGTTATCGTGTAAAATTGTGCGTACATTTACGAATAATACGAAGCGAATCCAAGGAAATTTGGATTCGCTTCGCAGCTGAAAATTTCCAAGATTCGATACGAATCAACGAATCGACGAATCACTTCGCTCATCTCTAGTGTGGATGATGTGTTCAGGATGATGTGCAGTGTTAGTTTTCCGCCACACATAGCATTTTGCAATTAGGACAAAAAGTTCAACTTTGGTCTCATCTGACAAAAGCACCTTTTTCCACTTGTTTGTGGTGTCCCCTATATGGCTTGTGGTGAACTGTAAATAGGACTTTTTATGGCTTGCTTTCATAAATAGCTTTCTTCTTGTCACTCTTTCATAAAGGCCAGATTTGTGGAGTACCTCATTAACAGTTGCCCTGTGGACAGATTCTCTCACCTGAGCTGTGGATCTCTGCAGCTCCTCCAGAGTGACCATGGGCCTCTTGGCTGCCTCTCTAATTAGTGCTCTCTATGCCTAGGCTGTCAGTTTAGGTGAACAGCCAAGTCTTGGTAGGTTTGCAGTTTTGTCATACTCCTTCAATTTTTGGATGATAGATTGAACAGTGCTCCGTGAGATGTTCAGAGCTTGGGCTATTATTTTAATAACCTAACCCTGTTTTACACTTCTCCACAACTTTATCCCTGACCGGTCTGGTGTGTTCCTTGGTTTTCATGATGCTGTTTGATCACTAATGTTCACTAAAAAACCTCTGAGGCCTTCACACAACAGCTGTAGTTATCCTGAGACATTACACACTAGTGGACACTAATTAGGTGACTTCTGAAGGCAATTGGTCAACCTGGATTTTAAAATACATTTAAAGGGATTCTGTCACCACGATTTTGCCTATTAAGCTATTTACACTACTGGATTCAGCTGATCATAAGGATTTCAAAAACGTTATTGTTAGAGGTCACAGATGAAGATTTGATGCTAAAAAAAACTTTTTTAACAACTGCCAATCACTTACTTAAGGAGCCCGAGGGGATGTGCCCAGCGCCGTTGGAGCCCGGCCACGCCGATTCCGTTGGCGCCCAGGACCGCCCACCTCATTAATATTCACTTCACTGCTTCAAGCAGTGAAGCTCCATCATGGCTGTAATCCCGGTCTGCGGGCATCGGCCTCAGATGATGGTCTGCGCATGCGCCGGCTCTCTGCGCACTCCTTCCTTTCCGGGTCGAGCGGAGAGCCGGCACATGCGCAGAACATCCTCTGAGGCCGATGCCCACAGACCGCACGGGCGCAGACCGATTGAGGTACTGCGCCTGCGCGGGATTACAGCCATGACGGAGCTTCACTGCTTGAAGCAGTGAAGTGAATATTAATGAGGTGGGCGGTCCTGGGCTCCAACAGAATCGGCGTGGCCGGGCTCCAACGGCGCTGGGCACATCCCCTCGGGCTCCTTAAGTAAGTGATTGGCAGTTGTTAAAAGAGGTTTTTTTAGCATCAAATCTTAATCTATGACCTCTAACAATAACGTTTTTGAAATCCTTATGATCAGCTGAATCCAGTAGTGTAAATAGCTTAATAGGCAAAATCGTGGTGACAGAATCCCTTTAAGTTTGTGGGTGTAACGTAAAAAAATGTGGAAAAATTCAAGGGGTATAAATACTTTTTCAAGGCACTGTATCTTGTTATCAAGTAATTCCATCATTTTTTAGAATTTGCTTTTTGGGTTTCATTTCTATGGAGTTCACCATGTGGTATCAATTACATGATAACCTTATTCTGCTGGCCATTATAGTTAATGAGATACCAAATGTATATAATTTTCTATGTTTTAGTACTTTTGCACAGTGAGTACATGATGCAACTTTATGATCACTTTTAGTTAGTATTTTAAGGAGGACTAGAAAAAGCAAATCTGGTATTGTCACTTTGTTTCTTTTTACAGCATCACTGGTATAAATACATTAATAATTCTCCACCATACATTTTTAAATCCAATTTCCTTTTACAAAGTACATGATAGAAATGTCTACCTGCAGTTGCCACTAAGAGGCGCAAAGTGCATAGAAATTTATACCACTGCCACTGAACTCAATGAAAGCTGTAAAAATCTCTATGCACATAACTCTAGAGGCAGCGGCAGAGAAACAATATAGCTCTACATTTGGAAGCAGGAGTGGAACGCTGGCTCCCCACTCGCCATGGGCCCCAATGATAGTGGCATGTTCTGCCTCCATGTGAGGATCAGCTGCTCTGGCTCATGACAGATATACATGTCATAGAGCAGGAAGAGATTAATATATTAATTTTTTTTTAATTATAATTTCTTTTTAGGGGGGACATTATTGATTAATTTATTCCTTTAATTTTATATTACATGTTTCCTTTGTACCCAGGGCTGTCATATGTCATACGTGACATTTCTTATAATCAGTAATGTTCTGGGTCTAGTTACTTCCAGCAGCACATTCATTTGACTATTTTCCTAGCAATCACATGATCTTCATTACTAAGAGCAATAGCAGCACTGAACCTGCTCATAATACACAGCACTCAATGAGAGCTGTTTATAGAGAGATTGACAAGGCAGAAACAGTTTTAAAAAAATGCCTGCCGTCTCTGCCGGAATAGCTGTTTTTGACCGCTGGGCACCAGAATACAGCGCATTAACTGCAAAAGGCACTATTTTGTGTAATACTGCCCATATATTACATAGTGCACATTTTAATACTGCATACTTAGAGAAGCAATACTAGGAGACTGTCTGGATTCTGCATTCTTAGACGCTTTGCCTTAGTACTATAAACACACTTTATGAGAGTTTATAGTCAGACAGGTATTCTGGGTGGAGTCATATGCAATAGTTAAACCTCTACGAAAAACTATTGGCTACCTTCCGGATTGCCACAGTTATTACATAAGTGTCATAATCTGTAAATAAAATGTAATATTAGAGTAGACAAAGAGTAACCTACCCTTCAAACATTTACTATTATACTAGAAAATGGTAAGAACAGCAACCAAACACTTCCCAGAATTTGTTCAGTTTTTCACTCTATTGTTAAAAAAAGGTTGTTTCATGAATACATATGTCCTCTCGGGACCTCTCTCTCGATGATATTCTGCCAGGACATTCAATAGAATGAAGAGGTGCTGTGGAATTCCAACCTTGTTTCTCTGAATTAACACCCTTTAACGTCTACCTGTGGGGAACCCTAAAGGATGCTGTATACCATAGAAAATGTGCTACACTGGCTGCACTACGGGAAGAAATTGAAATGTTGTGCAGAGTAATCCCTGTGGACACTGTAACTAAAGTTGTTTGTGCAGTATTTTGCGGAAATCAGAAATGTTTGGATGTTAATGGTGACCACATTGAGCACCTAATATGATTTTAGAAGTCAGGCAAGACTTAACAGTAACCTCTACAGCACCCACCCCTTAACACTGACCATAGGTTACCATCCCCTTAACTAACCGCCACAATTCCTGACCCCCTTGAGAGAGACCTCCACAGTGACTGCCCCTTTAACAGTGAATGTCACAGTACCCCACTCCCTTAACAGTGACCTCACAGTACCCCACTGCCTTACCAGTGACCTCACAGTACCCCGCTGCCCCTTCAATAGTGGCCTCCACAGTCCCCTCCCCTTTAACTGTGACCTCCACAGCAGCCTGCCCCTAGGGTGGCCAGAGGTCCGGTTTTAGGCCGGACAGTCCGGCTTTCAGAATCCTTGTTCTCAGTCCGGCGCAGGGCCTGAATGGACACAGGGATGTCCTTTTGAACAACTCACTCTCAGACAGCAGCACTGTGTAACTTTCTCCCTGCAGCATAAGGGAGAAAGTTACCCTTCCCCTGCAGCTGACAGAAGTTGATCTTTACCTTCATTTTTTCATTCCCAATTGGCTGCGGAGTGGGAGGGGACGTGGCCTAACCAGATCAGGGGTGTGGCTTAGCGGGACCTGGGGCAGGGCTTTTAAGTCCTTCTTTTGAGGGCCTCAATTACAGGTCGATGCCATGGTAATTTATGAGGAATCACAGTGGGTAGCAGTGGAAGAAAACATCTTTTATTACTACTGAACGTTAAATATGTGAAATTTACATTATATTAGGTAATGACTGATGATGAATTAGTCTAAAACATAAGTTATATTTATGGTAACCGGAATACTCCTTTAACAGTGTCATCCACAGCGCCCTGCCCCTTTAAAACTGTCCTACAGCAGTGAAGAAAAAAGGCCTGTGAGCTTCTATTGGCTGATAAGGGTCATGTGACCAGGCTTCTATTGGCTAATGCATTTTTTTGGGAATATCTCAGGAACGGTACGTCCTAGAGAGCTGAGACCCAGTCTAAAACCTTCCTGGACACCTGATGTACCTGTATGCCAAATTTCGTGATGTAAATGCAACAATGCGGATTCCTTTAGCGAACACACATACACTCAGCTTTATATATTAGTGATATATATACATATATATATATATATATATATATATATATATATATATATTTGTAGGATAACAGTTTAACCCCTGCTCGACAAGCGATGTACATGTACAGTGCTGGCTGGGACTTTAAACATCGCGTCAGCTCGAGCGTAATGCTAATCTCGGACTTTTAGCCCTTCAGATGCCGTGGTGAAATGTGACCACAGCATGTGAATGTGCTAAAATCTGGAAGTTTGTGCTTCTGGATGTGCTCCAACTCCCCTTGGTGGGAATCAGAGATCAGGGGAGCCGGATGCATTGTTCAGCAACTTCAGTCCTCTGGAATGAACTGAAGCTGCCTCACATTGTAAGGCCTCATTCACACATAAATGGACCACGGTCCATGAAAACCCGGTCTGCTCTCTTGCTGAGTGCACGAGCGCACAGTGTCATTGGTTGCTATGATGCCGTGTGCTTTGTGCCACCGCCGATGTACAGTAATACACTTGTATGTTCTATAAGAGTGTATTACTGTACATCGGCGACAGCACGAAGCGCACAGCATCATAGCAAACCATGAAGTTGTGCATTCAGCAGGATGGCAGGGCGGGTTTTCAAGGACCGTGGTCCATAGATGTGTGAATGAGGTCTTACTCGCATACACTTCAATGCTAGCATATATGAGAAAAACAATCTTATGATTACTTGTTATAGTTTCCTATGAAAACTATAAATTAGTGCAAATTTTTTAAAAAAATAATTTTTTTTAAATATAAAAATGCGAATACCCAAAATGTAAATTAAAAAAATGCAAACAATAAAAAAATGCACACATCATGGGTAGAGATGAGCGAATCTATTCGCCGCTTCGTAGATTCGTATCGAATCTTGAAAATTTTCAGCTGCGAAGCGAACCTGAATTTTACGAGATTCGCTCCGTAAGATTCAAAAATGTTCCTAAGGCTTTGTATGCATTCGCTACATACTTGTCTGTTAAAGTGTACGCTAATGCTACGTATAATATACTATATACACTGTTGAGTACGAATTCAAGTAATTAGCAAACTTTTACTGTTAGTTCGTTATTTGTGCGTCAAAATCCCGGGAAGAAAGCGGGAACCTGACCTAGTGGGCAGGGCTGCTCTGCTCTGGCTCAGGCTCAGTAAGCCAGTGACGCATCACTTCTGATGCGACTGCTGAGGCGAGCGGAAGCACTGTTGTGAAGTTCTGAGAGACTGAGACCTGTGTGTTGTTGAAATTGGGGTGTAATCGTTCTGGAAATCGATATTACACATCAGGGATACTGCAGGGCAAGTGCAGGGCTAGTAATTAGTCAAGCAGGGAGAGAGACGGAGAGAGAGAGAGGGAGAGAGACAGGGAGAGAGAGAGGGACAAAGACAAAGAGCAGCTGCAGGGCCACAGTGAAGTGAAAAATGTCTGGAATGGATAAGCAAAAGGGGTCCAGTTCCAGCCAGACCTCGAGCTCTAAAAAAAAAGGAGAAGGTGGCACAGGACAGCAGTGCCAAAGGACCTGTAGCTGGAGCTTCTACTTGTAGAATTCATAATAGTTGGCCACTGTTCAATCAGGCTAACTCACAAAGGAGCAAAATTGTAGTGGAGGAGAAAGTGGATGAGGTAGTGGAGTGGATGGCACACTCATCTCAGTCTCAGCCGGATGATCTGCTGTCATCTGCTGATACAGTATCCATATGTAGCCAGGGGTCAGACTCGGAGCGTTCCTCCTGCTCCACCATTCCGCTCCAGCAAAGCCTGTCATTTTCTGCACCTCTCGGGCTTCAGTACCCCCTCCTAGTGGTGTCCCTTGTGAGGAGGGTTTGATCTCCGAGGAGGAGGGTGGTAGTAGTAGTGGCAGCAACAGAGGGCAGAAGCGAGTTAGGCCCAGGGCCAGTCCTTCCTTGGGAACTAGCGAGACCCCAAGTATAGTGGGGCCGACACCAGGGTGTAAGCATGCAAGGGCTACAAGCTTGGCCAGCTGTGGAGGGCACACATCGAGTGTGTGGAAGTATTTCACCACTCTGCCGGGGGACATCAGCATGGCCACGTGTAATTTGTGTAAACAGAAATTGAGCCATGGGAAATCCACAATTGTAGGGACCACTGCTCTGTGGAACCATCTGAAGCTGCATCATGCCGCCAATTTAGAGCAGCGCATTAATACTGAAGAGCTGGTTACTTCTCCCAGGGTCCCTTGTGTCAGGCAGGCTGCATCCAGGGCCGTAGCTCAGCCCGCATTCAGGGGTGTAACTAGTACATGCACCTCATCACCCACTGCGTGCATGTCTCCACCTCCTCTTATTCGCCAGCCGTCCATTGACGAGTGTGTGGCCAGGAAGCAGTTTTACACCACAAGTAATCTGACAGTGCGCAAACTGAATGGTCACCTGACAAAGTTGCTGGCTGTGCAGTCTCTGCCGTACCAGCTGGTTGACTGCTCGGCTTTTAGGGAGCTAATGGCTTGCGCTGAGCCATGCTGGCAGGTCCCTAGCCAGCATTACTTCTCCAACAAAGCTATCCCCGCCCTTTACTCCCACGTGGCAGACAATATTGGACGCTCCCTGCAGCTGTCTCTCTGCAGCACCGTGCATGTCACGGTGGACACCTGGAGCAGTGCTTACGGCCAGGGGCAATACATATCCTTTACTGGCCACTGGCTGAATATATTTAGTGGTAACGAGGAAGGAACCTCGCAGCAAACGGGTCAATTGCTGTTGGCACCTCCACGCGCTTTCCAGCCAGGATTGTGGCAGACCACCCAACAACTATCCGCTTCCACCTCCACGGGCAGTCCGCCTGCTGGAGCGTCAGGGCAGAGAGTTAACCCCCCTCCTTCATATCATATGTGCCAGGTGAAATGCTGTCACGCAGTGTTAGACTTAATTTGTCTTGGCAGTAGCAGCCACACAGGCCAGTGCTTGCTGCATTACATGAAGCAGCAAATAGCGCGCTGGCTGTCTCCGCGCCAGCTGGAAGTGGGCAAGGTAGTGAGTGACAATGGGACAAATATAGTGGCAGCGCTGAACCTGGGTCAATTCACGCATGCTCCCTGTATGGCACATGTCCTACATCTAGTGGTGCAGAGATTTCTCAAAACATTCACTGGCCTGCGCACAGTGCTGGCAAAGTCGCAGAAGCTTTGCACTCATTTGAGCCATTCGTACATGTATGTGTCTCGCCACGCTCTGCTGGAACAGCAGCGGGAAAACTTCCGCCACACCGCTTGATAGGTGATGTGCCAACCTGGTGGAATTTCACTCTTCATATGTTGCAGCGACTCCTTGAGCAGCATAGATGAGTGGATGATTTTGTCCAGCAGCAGCCAAAATCTTCCACCATAGGGAGCAGGTGCATCAGTGGAGGCTGGTCCGAGATGCCTGCACTGTTCTAACGCCATTTGAAGAAGCCACTAAATTGGTCAGCCGGGACAGCTGCGGTGTGAACGACATAATTTCACTAATATTTGTCCTGGAAAAGACACTCACGCTCATGCAGCAGGGGGCAATGGGGGAAGGAAATACGGGCCATCTCTCTGCACGCCATACTGTCACTGTAGGGGAGCCCCAACGCCAAAGTTCCCTTGCGGTGCAGGAGGAGGATGAGGAGCTTCAGTTAGAGGAGGGGGGGGGAGGAGGATTTTAATGAGGATGATGATGACCAGGAGGAGGAGGATACACAGCTGGAGGATCTGGAGGATTAGGATGATGAGACTTTCAGGGACACTGAAGTGTCTCAGAGAGAGGCTGAGATAGAAAGAACTGGCTCCTCGGGCACGCTGGGCAGGATGGCGAGCTGTATGATCACATGCTTACGCATTGACAGGCGTATCCTAAAAATAAGGCAAACAGACGAATACTGGCTGGCGATGCTTCTGGACCCACGGTATCAATCCAACATGGGGGATTGTTTTGCTCCCCAGGAAAGGGAAGAGAAATTAGCATCATTGCAGGAGAAGCAATGTAGTAACCTGGCCACAGCTTTCAGCCAGCCCCTGCTTGCTGCCAGCGTGTCTGAGAAGGAGTTTCGGCAGAGTCATTCACCTCCTGCCACAACCAGTAGCAGCCAGTTAAGCCTAATGAGTATGATGCAGCAATTTTTTTCTGCCTCCCAACAGCCACAGCCAAGTGAGCAGGCCCAGACCCATTGGCGTAGCTAGAACTGACTGGGCCCCACAGCAAATTTTTGTACGGCCCCCCCCATGACCCTCCTGGCATCGCATTTGTTCATATGTAACAGTGGGTTCACATCACGTTTTTCCTATCCGTTTGAAGTATACATAGATAAAAAAGGTATCATATACAAATATGCAGCTCACCACGTTTTTGTATCCTGCAGAGTCCAGTAAAAGAAATGCATACGTTAACGTATATGTTTTTTTTCAATGGAACTGTATGGCGAACAGACGCCACTGTGTAGATCAGTCTGAGGCATCTGTTAATGTATACATTAGGCTCAATTCACACGTCCTGTTTTTCTTTCCTGATTCGATCCTGATTTTTTCAGGACCCATTGAAATGAATGGATCCAGATCAGGATCAGGATCAAATCAGGAAAGAAAAACAGGACGTGTGAAAGGAGCCTTAAACTGATGGCAAAAATGTGATGTGAACCCAGCCATAGTGCCAGAATAAGTACCAGTACACAGCGGACAAGAATAGGCATATAGAATGTGACGGGCCGTGTGTTACGCGAATTGTGGGAACACACACTGGTCGGCATTCATGGTATTGCAGATCCACATTTTTGCGGATCCGCAATACCATGGCCGTCTGAACGGCCTCTTACTGGGTAACACTTCCATACAGTGACTGGATAGTACTGTCATACATGGACTGGCTAACGCCACCATACACTAGATAACACCTAGGGTATAAAAGGGCACATTACAGGGAATGACTAGGGGCACTTTACGGGGTATGGTAAGAGGGCACGGTACAGTGAATGACTAAGAGCACAGTACAAGGTATGTTAAGAGGGCACAATGCAGGGTATAATGGAGCAGAGTACGGGGTGGGGGGGGGACAGTCACATGACCCTGAGACATTAGAAGGACACCACCATAATGAGAGGCAGAGGAGTGAGACAGGGGCCAGGTCTCTGGATGGACAGGGTGGGCATAGCAAGTAGGTGGAAGGGGCTCTGAGGGGGATTTACAAGAATTAGGGGCTGGAGGTCTGTGCAGGGCAGCAATAGGAGAAAGGAAGGTGGAACAGGAGCTCTCCATACATGATGGAGGAAAGGAGACAGCAGGGGCTCCATGAGGATGAGATAAAAGAAGGACAGGATATGGGGGAGGGGGGTGCAGGTGTTATGGAGGCAGACTGCTTTATGAAGCAGTAAAACAACAATAGCATGAAGCTGCTGGTCTACTACAGCACCCAGCAGTAGCTGGAAGACTTCTCTGACATTCTCCCTCCTGCCCCACACAGCAGACTCACTCACCCACTGTCTGCATCTCTTCAGACTTCTCCAGCCCTGCCGTCTCTCTCTTCCTCCAGCAGCACGTCCTGTGTAGAGGGGGCGTGTCTAAGGCTGGTAAGCCAGGTCCTGCTCTGCTGGAGTGAAGAGGGGGCGTGTCTGAAGCTCGCAGCACAGGAGCTTGTAAGAAGGATAGTGGCAGCCGGCCTCTGTGGCTGTATCCTGCTACTGCTCCCGGGCCCCTTCTGCCCTCGGGCCCCGAAGCAGTGGCTTCCCCTGCTTCCCCGATAGCTACGCCCCTGCCCAGACCACCCGCCTCAATGAGCAGGTTCAGGCATACCTGCAGTCTGGCTCGCAAAGCCTCTTCTCAGACCCCCTGGACTTCTGGGCAGGCAGATTACAACAGTAGCCGGAACTGTCCCACTATGCACTAGGGCTTCTTTCCTGCCCAGCCTCAAGCGTCAGAGAAGATTTTTAGCACCGCTGGGATGAGGAGGGGGTAAGACCCAAAAAGACCAAACTGTCACCAGGCAGTGTGCAAAAAAACACCTTTATAAAAATGAATAAAAGCTGGATTACATCCGAATTTCATACTCCTCTTGCTGAGGCAGATAATTAGATCAGCCCTGGGGGGCAGAATAGTCTGATTGTCTTCCCACTGTTGCTGTCAGCCATCCCATAATGTTACTGCCAAACTTCTTGTGTCATGTCATGGGCTGTGCGAACACGAAGTCTCCAAACCAAAACCCTTTTAAAAAACAAAAACTGTTGTCTACCTCCGCCTACGTTTTCTACGCTAAGCAGGAGTAGCTGTTGTTATACACCGTTATTATTAATAGTTCTATTTAGTATTCTTAAATTTGTTTTGGAGCCTCAGCCTTTACTCCCCTCCCTCAAAAAAAAAAAAAAAAAAAAAAAAAAAAAATATATATATATATATATATATATATATATATATATATTAAAACAAACAAAAAAATCAAAAATAAAATTTTTACACTGTTGTTGTTACCTCCTCCTCCCGTTACAAGTTACATTAGCAGAGATTGTTATACTCCACCGCAGTTTGTTGTATTTACTAATCACTCTCTGCTGATATACCCCATTCCCCACTACTACTGGCCGGGGCACCCATGTAAAGGCCATATATAATTTTCACTGCCTATGTTTACAAGGTAGAATGTACAGGCTTGTTGTCCAAACAAGCCAAGCCTTTATCTTTTACTATAAATTGTAATCGGTGAACAGGAGTGTGTGTAATTTATTAATACTTCGGCTGGCAGACACCGCTGTGTTCATTAATACGGGAAAATGGCCGTGGGAAAAACCCTGTCTTCTTCACACTATGTCAGGATCAGGAAGGTGTTAAAGGTTTAACAAAACACTCAAAACACAGGTTTTACAAGAATATTTTAGGCTACTTTCACACTTGCGTTTGCAGGATCCGTTTGTGAGATCCGTCACAGGCTCTCACAAATCGTCCTGAACTGATCAGTTTGGTCCTAATGCATTCTGAATGGAAAAGGATCCGTTCAGAATGCATCAGTTTTGCTTCAGTTTGCTTCAGTTCAGTCTCCATTCCGTTTTGGAGGCGGACACTAAAACGCTGCTTGCTGCGTTTTGGTGTCCGCTTGAAGAAACTGATGCAAATGGATCCATCATGACTCACAATGTAAGTCAATGGGGACGGATCCGTTTTGTCTGACACAATAGAAAACAGATCCGTCCTCCATTGACTTTCAATGGAGTTCAAGACGGATCCGTCTTTGCTATGCAAAAGATAATACAAACGGATCCGTTCAGAACGGATGCAGACGGTTGTATCATCATGACGGATCCGTTTGTGAGAGCCTGGACAGATCTCACAAACGGATCCTGCAAACGCAAGTGTGAAAGTAGCCTTAGTAATAAATAAAAACTTACTTTTAACAAATAATAAATAATATAAGAAACAAAAGAAAGGAACAAAAAAAAGGTTACGGCGGCCTTTGTCGACGTCGGGCCATCATGTCCTGCAGCTCTTGGAGCTCCAGCTGCAGGCTGCGAATAAGCCGGGAGGCAGCATGGAGCCTGGTCCCGAAGCGCCGTAATGCTGCCTCCACTTCAAAGTCAGTGGGGATGTCTGTAGGGGTGGAAACAGTAATATATAGTGCCTTGCGAAAGTATTTGGCCCCCTGGAACTTTTCAACCTTTTGCCACATTTCAGGCTTCAAACAAAAAGATATAACATTTTACATTTTTGGTGAAGAATCAACAACAAGTGGGTCACAATTGTGAAGTGGAACGAAATTTATTGGATCATTTAAACTTTTTTTGTAATAATAAAACTGAAAAGTGGGGCGTGCAAAATTATTCGGCCCATTTACTTTGAGTTCAGAAAACTCCAGAAGTTCATTGAGGATCTCTGAATGATCCAATGTTGTCCTAAATGACTGATGAAGATAAATAGAATCCACCTGTGTGTAATCAAGTCTCCGTATAAATGCACCTGCTCTGTGATAGTCTCAGGGTTCTGCATCATGAAGACCAAGGAACACACCAGGCAGGTCCATGATACTGTTGTGGAGAAGTTTAAAGCTGGATTTGGATACCAAAAGATTTCCCAAGCTTTAAACATCCCAAGGAGCACTGTGCAAGTGATCATATTGAAATGGAAGGAGTATTAGACCACTGCAATTCTACCAAGATCCGGCCGTCCCTCTAAACTTTCATCTCAAACAAGGAGAAGACTGATCAGAGATGCAGCCAAGAGGCCCATGATCACTCTGGATGAACTGCAGAGATCTATAGTTGAGGTGGGAGAGTCTGTCCATAGGACAACAATCAGTCGGACACTTCACAAATCTGGCCTTTATGGAAGAGTGGCAAGAAGAAAGCCATTTTTGGAAACCATGCAAAACGATATGTTTGGCATAAAAGCAACGCAGCTCATCACCCTGAACACAGCATCCCCACTGTCAAACATGGTGGTGGCAGCATCATGGTTTGGGCCTGCTTTTCATCAGCAGCGACAGGGAAGATGTTTAAAATTGATGGGAAGATGGATGGAGCCAAATACAGGACCATTCTGGATGAAAACCTGTTGGAGTCTGCAAAAGACCTGAGACTAGGACGGAGATTTATCTTCCAACAAGACAATGATCCCAAACATAAAGCAAAATCTATAATGGAATGGTTCAAAAATAAACGTATCCAGGTCTTAGAATGGCCAAGTCAAAGTCCAGACCTGAATCCAATTGAGAATATCTGGAAAGAGTTGAAAACTGTTGTTCACAAACGCTCTCCATCCAACCTCAAAGAGCTCGAGCTGTTTTGCAAGGAAGAATGGGCAAGAATTTCAGTCTCTAGATGTGCAAAACTGATAGAGACATACCCCAAGCGACTTGTAGCTGTAATAGCAGCAAAAGGTGGCACAACAAAGTATTAATGCAAGGGGGCCGAAAAATTTTGCACGCCCCACTTTTCAGTTTTATTATTACAAAAAAAGTTTAAATGATCCAATAAATTTTGTTCCACTTTACAATTGTGACCCACTTGTTGTTGTGTCTTCACCAAAAATTTAAAATGTTATATCTTTTTGTTTGAAGCCTGAAATGTGGCAAAAGGTTGAAAAGTTCCATGGGGCCGAATACTTTCGCAAGGCACTGTACTTAGTTAGTATTATCGAGTTAAAGTGGTTGTCCCACAAATAAAAATTCTAAACTTTCAAACCAGCACCTGGCTCAGAATATGTTAGCAATTGCATGTCATTATATGTTTGGTACATGTACTGGAGCGAGTTATTCAGTGACATGTATCTGTATTGAGCCTTTTTTTTTGTTTGTACTTACTGGACACCCATACTGCGTGGTTTTCCCATGGTCCCGGGGAAAACTTCTCCCTGACGGTTGGATCTACATAAGATAAAACATACATTTAGCTTATATTTTGAAGACAGAAGGTCCACCCATTGCACTTTTTATTTTACCTACCTTCTACCTCGGGAAGTTGGGCTGGTGGAGTTGGAGGGGCAGGTGGGATCCTCTCTCGGTCTTGTGGAGGAGGGTGATAGGGGCTCCTCTGTGGTGAGGCAGCAGTCAAAAATCATTAAATAATGGCCTTACATTCAACGCTAATGAACAGTTGTAGCTTCTGACGTTGATATGTCTGAATAGTTTGGGGCTGGAAGATCCCATTCCTAACCACTAGTGCTCTTATATCACTGCAGCTGCACTCCCACGTAGCTTGGATTAAAAATAAATTAAATATCTTTACACTTACTAGAAGCTGCAGGTACTGTAGAGGCCGTCCTGCCTCGACGGTGACCGTGGTGACGCCGTCGTTGACGGTGCTCTGCAACATGAAAATGTACACAATTGTTATATGATGACTCTTTTTAATAATAACACTGTATACTACTATGAAGATATTATGGGTGAGAGGAGGGCCATATCCATTTTTTATAATATGGTATATACGGTTTTCATTATTAGCACTGGTATATATACAATACAGTGCACTAATTTTTTAACATGTTTTTACTTTTCAAATATTTTGTTACTCACCCTGCGGTATCTGTGCGCGGATCTCATTAAGCCGCTCTGGGCACTTAAACTTCAGATCGGACCATTTCCGCTGGATCTGGCCCGGGGTCCTCACAGTGTCGATGATGGTGCAAGCCTCGGATCACCTGCTGGATCACCTCCTTCTTATGCTGGTTCGGGTGTTGGTGTGTGCCATCGTAATCCTTCCGGTCCATCAGCCGGATCATGTATTTCAGCTCTGCAGAGCTAAATGCTGAGGATCACCTGGATGCCATTTTCAAAACTTCGCTCTGCCTCTGAGGAGTGCACACCGTGGCCTAGCGTCGTGCATTCCTGCGTATTACGTAATCACTAAACAATAGTACGCTGAGGATTCGTACGGAATTTGTACGCTCATGCGTACGTGTTCAAGAAGTTGCGTACCTTTTAAAACTGAACGTTCGTTATTAGTGTGCGAATGTTCGCAAAACGCCACGTAATAACGTATGATTTGTACGCAGATTCAGCGAATAGATTTGTCGAAGGTACGAATCTTATGAAAAGTTCAACAAATATTCGGCGAAGCGAATTTTGAATGATTCGCTCATCTCTAATCATGGGTATCGCTGCCTCCAAAAATGCATATACTATTCAAATATAAAAAATATTTTTCCCATACTGCAAGCAAATTAAATAAAAAGTGATCAAAATTTAACCCCATCTGAAATTTTTTTCCAGCTCCCCACTAAATCATATTCAATATAAAATGGTGGAATTAGAAAGTGCAACTTATCCCGCAAAAAACAAGTCCTCATACAGCTATGTAAACTGAAAAATAGAAAAGTTATCGCCCCAGAAAGGCAGAAATTAAAAAACGAAAATGCAAATATTAAAAAAACCCTCCAGGGCTGAAAGAGTTAAGAACTTTTACACAATAAAAATATGTTTCATGGGAAAAAAGAATTTTTGTGTTATTGAACAAAATAACTTTTTTGTTGTCTTTCAAATGCTGATCTATCTATTGATGCTTGATTTCATTAGGGGTCTTGAAGCTGTGATCAGTTGTGCAATTAGTGCTTTGAAATACTAATTATTCAAAAAGCATTATGGCCTGACATCCAGCCTCCCTTGCATGCGCTGTGTCAAATTAGTGTAGGAATCCAAATGAAAGAGGACGCCATGAAGTGGCAAGTAGGCTCTTGCTGCTGTTGTTGTTGTGGTGCTGTGCCAAAAACATGGCAGCAAAAGTGCTATTGGGCTCTTGGCACATTGATGGTTTAATTAGGTGTGGTGTGTTTATTCAGGTTCTCACTGACTACAAAAATCTTTGTATAGCATAATCCTGCATGCCATCCATCTGTACCCTACTCATGCCTCACAAGTGTCCCTTCTTCAGACGGCGACTGGTTCCCACAGCACCACAGTTCCTGCTACTATTCTGAAATTACTGTGAATGCTGCTCAATCACTGGCTGCAGCAATCACCCGCTTCAGCAGATCTTTCACAAAATGAGCTGTAAGTGACCACCCAAACAGTGGGGTCTTAAGTCCTATTTATGTTAACCTATCACAGGTAAGGGACGTACAAGGCCCAAGAAGGCAGCACTGATTGAAAATGAGGTAGTTCATTCCTAATCATTACTAGTTCATTAGCAGCATTCACATGCAGCAACGACCTCTGCTGTATGGGGATGAACGATCGTTCCTACGATTGTTTGTTCCCTTACAGCTCCATTATTTGTCAGCGGCACATCCGTGTTTACACAGGGGGATGGGATGCCAACAAATGATTTTAGGTGCTAGATAAAAGATGTGACAAGCATGCTAGTTTGTTGGGTGATCAGCAGCACGTATACAAGGACCAATTATTGGGAATGAGCATCACGTTTGTTCCGGATCTTCTTCTACCTTGTTAAAAGGACCTAAACTGGTAATATTGAGGGCACAAATGGAACAGCTTATGAATGTAGCATCACATTACAAAGAGTTTCCTTGTAGTATGTTTACTATGGAAACATAGATCTGCCTGTGAAAGCTGTATGCATATTAGGCTATTTGCAACATTTTTGATTCGTCTTGGCTGCATTGAAGCAATAAAAACTCAAACACTTTTTACAGCGCTGTGTTAAAATGAGAAATTGTTCAAGAGCCTGATCATGGTAATTCAATTTTTACAACGAACTGACTCAGAAACAAACAGTCTACTCATTCTGCATGTGCTTACAATAGAAGCCAATTAAATGCTGTTTGTTCCCAACCTACACAAGCCCACTTTGTCTCCTTACATTAAGAGAGATTAGCAGTGTTGGAGTGATAAAAGGCCAACAGAGATCAAAAGAGGAAACCAAACTCAACGGCAAAAAATTATTCCAATGAGAAAGGAGGAAGATAAAAATGGAAGTAAGAAACAAAATACTGTGTTCATAATATAGTACAGATCATTTAACTAGATAACAACATGAGAAGGAACCTGGAAGAACAGTTGGAAAGTTTAGGCCACTTTCACACTAGCGGCAGCACGGATCCGGCAGGTGAAGGGTCCCGCCGGATCCGTGCTGCCGCAGGTGCACGTGTGGGAACCGTGCTCCGGCCCCACATGTGTCAGACACAGTCTCACTAACATACATACATACGCTTACATACACTTACACATACATACACATACATACACTTACATATATACATACTTACATAGGCCCCATCCCAGCAGCTCCGGACAGCACAGGAGGAGGAGGACGGTGCACAAAGGAAGGGAAGATTCCGCACAGTGCCCTCTGCTGGAGGGAGGAGGGAGCTGTGGGGAAAAGTGCAGATCACGGATCTGTCATGAACTCCATTGAAAGTCAATGGAGGACGGATCCGTTTACTATTGTGTCACACCAAACGGATCCGTCCCCATTGACTTACATTGTGGGTTATTCCGGATCCGTCTTGGTGCGGATGCCCAGACCGGAGAGCAAACCGCAGCATGTTGCGGTTTGCTCTCCGGTCTGTATACTGAAGAGAACTGAACGGAATGCATTTAGGAGCATTCCATTGTCTTCAGTTCAGTTTTGTCCCCATTGACAATTAATGGGGACAAAACTGAAGCGTTTTATTCTGGTATTGAGCCCCTATGACGGAGCTCAATACCGGAATTTGTAAACGCCAGTGTGAAAGTAGCCTTAGAGTCTATTGTGGCCATACCCTAGTGATTTCAGAGAGATGTCGTCTTTTGGACAACAGTGCAATAAATAAAGTTGACAAATCAATGACTGGTGTGATCTGTAGCCTGGTTTAGGCATGCTGATCTTCTGTTTGGTATGTATAACAGCGCCTGACATTAACTGAAAAAAATCTAAGGGCATGTTGACATTTTTTTTCACACAGCGATTTTGGTGTTTTTGGTGGTGAACTCCATATCCATAACTGCATACAATTGGAAGATGCTCCATTACTGCAAATGTTATGGGAAAAAAACAACATGTCAATTTTCTGAGCCAGGCAATTCGCGGAAGGTGGCCACATGCAGATCAGCACCATTGAATGATTCCATGGCAATGCAAACTGCAAACCACAACATAAATTCCAAGGGTCAGCTACAGATTTTTGCTGATGACTCCACGGCAAAAATACTTCAGATTTTTCAGACATGTTTTTATGCCGTATGAACATGCCCTAGCATGTCAGATCAACCCACAGATATTGACCTTTGTCTTGCTGATTTGCAAAATTTGCAAAAACAGCAGCAGAAAATAGTCTTAAGGCTCTATTAGACAGCCAGATTATGCAGGCGATTGTCAGGAAGGAAGTGTTCCTTCCTGGCAAATGCCTGCTCATCAGCGGATGAGACCACTGCTATTACAGTACATGCAGTGATCTCCTCCTCATTATGGGGAGGACTGATTACTAATGCCATCACTTGTCCCCATACTGAATCATTGTTTGATGGCAAAAGATCACAATTAGACACCACAATCTGACGCCGGCAAAAAATGATTTTTAAACCTGTTGAAAGATCATCATGGCAGACAATCTGCCTGTCTAATACACCCTTTAATTGTCTTTTTCTGTTGCTTCAAAATCTCTAGTGTATGGCCATTTTAAAGTACTTTTTCATTCCACATAGAACTACAAAATGAACGAGATTTAAACAAAATATATATATAATTCTATCAACATATATACACATGTTGATACATAAGCACATGGCCATACTGCTGCATATAGGCTACACTGTTATGTAAGGTAGGGAACAGTGCAGCTTTAAACTCCACCACACCACTGTCCCTACCCACCTTGTCGATCCGCCCTAAACAGTGGCCCCCAACTGGTTAATGGTCCCTAACCTGAATAAGTGCATAGGACCTAAACTAGACGGGAAAGAGAAGTCAGACATTCCAGTTTAGAATACCACACAGGGTCAATACCAGGAAGTAATGTCAGAAGTCAAATCGGCGGGAGGAGGCAAAGTCAGGAGTGAGTCAACAGTGAGAAATCCAGATGTACAAACAGTTTAGTAAAACAGGCTTGTGTGGCAAGGAAGGCCAATCACAGGCAACTGTGGCCATCAGGTGCCTGTTTAAATACCTCGCCGACAGGAAGTGCAGTGGCTGGGTTTGGGGTGGCCCCAATGCTACACTGGGTCCCCTGAACACCATCGAGGTGTCAGTACATGCTGCTGCTCTCTGGAAGGGATGGTAAGGAGTGGTGCACCCCAATGGGAAATAAGTCCACAAAGTCAGGGTCTGCAGTAAACCAGTGTGCTTCTTTACTGGAGGAAATCAGGTGTAAAACAATACATGCAAGCATAGGGCTGGCTTCTCCAGTCTCCTCCCTGGCAGAAGGAGGGTTTGATGCTGAGGAAAGGCCTGAGGTAGCTGTCCCTCTCTCTATCTTCGGAAGGCTGGTCAAAGGCTCAAGGTCTGCAGCTCAGTAGTCCGGGTGGTCCCTTAGTCACAGGGTTGGTGACCTATGGTCTGTGGCTCAGCGTTTCAATTTCAGTGTCTTCTTCTGGTCACTCATGCAGACTGGCATGGGTCTCCCTTCCAAGCACTGGTTCCTAACTGCAGAACACTAGGGGCTCTGACTGCTTTCCTTATATACCATTTCTAGCTAGACTGAAACCTTCTAGTAGGAGGGGTGTAGTGGAGTGGAGAAACAATTACAAACTACCAACTCCTGTCTGGCATAGACTTGCATTAGAGCTTCAATGGTACTCAATGGCAAAAACACAGCAGTTTTTCAAGACAAAAACAAGTTTCCAGACATAACAACAGAGCTACAACCAGACATTCAAAAGGTCAGGCTGTCTGGTTTTAGTGGTAAACTAGTCTGGCTTTTTCCCTCCAAAACATGCTCTTCTTTAAACCCTGTGGCAGCTGTGGAAAATTACCAGCTTCTCATTCAAAGTCCCAAAAAGTCTCTCGGTATTCATTAAACCTTTCCACAGAGCCATGTAAATACAGTGCAAATGAACAGGATATATCACAACATGCATATAAAATGTAATTACACAGTATTAATCAGTGCAAGTTAACCTTTTCAAGTGAAATAAAGTAAAACCTATTGCGTAGGGGAAATAAATGTCCAAACATCAAAGCACCCCTGCTCCAGAGCAATACAGAAGCACATGATACCAGCACTGGGCCTTATTGGCCCAGCTTCCCTGTTCCCTGATAGGCTAACTAGCCCCAGCTTCATCGGAGCTGGAGGCCAAAATACCTGAACAACACTGGTGATACTTCCATAGTGAGGCTGAGATCACCATGGGGGTGCAGGCAGGTAAGTACATGACATAGATATGATATAGACACTTTTGTCTAAGACCGCTTTCACAAAATCAGTGTTTGATCAGCGATTTCCATCAATGATTGTGAAGCAAAACTCATTTTTAAGCCACATTCCAAGTGCAATCACATAAGTAAATGTGAACCAGTACATACATACAGTAGTGTGCAGTGTATCCATTGACTTTCTACACTGACATATATACAGTACAGACCAAAAGTTTGGACACACCTTCTCATTCAAAGAGTTTTCTGTATTTTCATGACTATGAAAATTGTAGATTCACACTGAAGGCATCAAAACTATGAATTAACACATGTGGAATTATATACTTAACAAAAAAGTGTGAAACAACTGAAAATATGTCTTATATTCTAGGTTCTTCAAAGTAGCCACCTTTTGCTTTGATTACTGCTTTGCACACTCTTGGCATTCTCTCGATGAGCTTCAAGAGGTAGTCACCTGAAATGGTTTTCACTTCACAGGTGTGCCCTGTCAGGTTTAATAAGTGGGATTTCTTGCCTTATAAATGGGGTTGGGACCATGAGTTGTGTTGGGCAGAAGTCAGGTGGATACATAGCTGATAGTCCTACTGAATAGACTGTTAGAATTTGTATTATGGCAAGAAAAAAGCAGCTAAGTAAAGAAAAACGAGTGGCCATCATTACTTTAAGAAATGAAGGTCAGTCAGTCCGAAAAATTGGGAAAACTTTGAAAGTGTCCCCAAGTGCAGTCGCAAAAACCATCAAGCGCTACAAAGAAACTGGCTCACATGAGGACCGCCCCAGGAAAGGAAGACCAAGAGTCACCTCTGCTGCGGAGGATATGTTCATCCGAGTCACCAGCCTCAGAAATCGCAGGTTAACAGCAGCTCAGATTAGAGACCGGGTCAATGCCACACAGAGTTCTAGCAGCAGACACATCTCTACAACAACTGTTAAGAGGAGACTGTGTGCAGCAGGCCTTCATTGTAAAATAGCTGCTAGGAAACCACTGCTAAGGACAGGCAACAAGCAGAAGAGACTTGTTTGGGCTAAAGAACACAAGGAATAGACATTAGACCAGTGGAAATCTGTGCTTTGGTCTGATGTGTCCAAATTTGAGATCTTTAGTTCCCACCACCGTGTCTTTGTGCAACGCAGAAAAGGTGAACAGATGGACTCTACATGCCTGGTTCCCACCGTGAAGCATGGAGGAGGAGGTGTGATGGTGTGGGGGTGCTTTGCTGGTGACACTGTTGGGGATTTATTCAAAATTGAACGCATACTGAACCAGCATGGCTACCACAGCATCTTGCAGCGGCATGCTATTCCATCCGGTTTGCGTTTAGTTGGACCATCATTTGTTTATCAACAGGACAATGACCCCAAACACACCTCCAGGCTGTGTAAGGGCTATTTGACCAAGAAGGAGAGTGATGGGGTGCTACGTCAGATGACCTGGCCTCCATAGTCACCAGACCTGAACCCAATCGAGATGGTTTGGGGTGAGCTGGACCGCAGAGTGAAGGCAAAAGGGCCAACAAGTGCTAAGCATCTCTGGGAACTTCTTCAAGACTGTTGGAATACCATTTTAGGTGACTACCTCTTGAAGCTCATCAAAAGAATGCCAAGAGTGTGCAAAGCAGTAATCAAAGCAAAAGGTGGCTACTTTGAAGAACCTAGAATATAAGACATATTTTCAGTTGTTTCACACTTTTTGTTAAGTATATAATTCCAGATGTGTTAATTCATAGTTTTGATGCCTTCAGTGTGAATCTACAATTTTCATAGTCATGAAAATACAGAAAACTCTTTGAATGAGACGGTGTGTCCAAACTTTTGGTCTGTACTGTATGTAACAAAAAACATTGGCTAAATGACAGTGAACCCTGAGATCACAGAAGAGAGCTCAGAAACCTATTTGGTAAATTAAGTTTACTACTACCTTTCTGGAATTTTTTCTAAAAGCTTTTAAGGCCTCTTTCACACTAGCAGCAGCACGAATCCGGCACCTAAAGGGTGCCGACGGATCCGTATTGCCGCTGATACATGTGGGGAGCCGGAGCAGCGGTCCGGCCCCACACATGTTGACACAGACATTGGGACAAGACACAGACAAACATACATACATACACACACATGCATACATACATACTTACATACTCCAGCCAGGGACGCCGGCAGCACGTCTTCACGCGCCTCCTGCGCGCAGTGATGACGATTCCCCACAGCGCCCTCTGCTGGGCGCAGTGGGGAAAGGTCATAGCTGCGCGCAGGAGGCGCATGAAGACATGCTGCCGGCGTCCCTGCCTGGAGTATGTGAGTATGTGAGTATTTATGTATGTATGTCTGTATGTATCTCTGTGTATGTGTAGCCAGATCCGGAATGACCCCCCATTGCAAGCCAATGGACGACAGATCCGGATTACTGGTGTGTCACACCAAACGGATCCGTCCCCAGTGACTTGCATTGGGGGTCATTCCGTATCCGTCTTGGTGCGGAAGGCTGGACCAGAGAGAAAACCGCAGCATGCTGCGGTTTGTTCTCCGGTCTGAAGACGGAACGGAATGCTTTCAGGAGCATTCCGTTGTCTTCAGTTCAGTTTTGTCCCCATTGACAATGAATGGGGACAAAACTGAAGCGTTTTTTTCCGGTATTGAGCCCCTATGACGGAACTCAATACCGGAATTTAAAAACGCTAGTGTGAAAGTAGCCTTACTTCCTTAGGCCTCTTCCACACTAGCGGCAGTGCAGATCTGGCACCTAAAGGGTGCCAACGGATCCGTGCTGCCGCTGATACACGTGTGGAGCCGGAGCAGCGCTCCGGCCCCACACATGTTGACAGATATTGGGACAGAAATACATACAGACATACACACACAAACACATACATACTTACATACTCCAACCCAGGACGCCTGCAGCACGTCTTCACGCGCCTCCTGCGCGCAGTGATGACGATTCCCCACATCGCCCTCTGCTGGGCGCAGTGGGGAAACGTCATAGCTGCGCGCAGGAGGCGCGTGAAGACATGCTGCCGGCGTCCCTGCCTGGAGTAAGTGAGTATGTATGTGTATGTATGTATGTTTGTATGTATGTCTGTATGTCTTTCTGTGTAGCCGGATCCGGAATGACCCCCCATTGCAAGTCAATGGAGGACAGATCCGGATTACTGGTGTGTCACACCAAACGGATCCGTCCCCATTGACTTGCATTGGGGGTCATTCCGGATCCGTCTTGGTGCGGATGCTTGGACCGGAGAGAAGCAATTTAAAAACGCTAGTGTGAAAGTAGCCTTAGTCCTTATTTATACTTCAGTGTTTTGCATGAATGATGCAGAGGATGTATCCTCAATCAAGATAGGATATAATCAGAATATTTGCAAAGGATTTATGTTTTGGTCCTGCTTCTGGTTTTGGATAACAAACACTGATATGAAGATAAGGCCTTATTCACACAGTCTTTGGTCAGTGTGTGATCAGTGATTTCCATCAGTGATTGTGAGCCAAAACCAGGAGTGGAGGCTACACAGAGATAAGGTCTAAGGGAAAGATCTGCGTCTGTTCTGTTTAACAGACCTGGTTTTGGCTGACAATCACTGTTGTAAATAACTGACCTTGAGATGCTTTTTTTGCAAACTCCAGGTGAGCATTCATGTGTCTTTTACTGAAGAGAGGTTTCTTTCTGGCCACTCTGCCATAAAGAACAGATTGTAGGAATGTTACAATGATGGCTGACCTTCTCAAAGTTTTCCCCATCTGCACACAGGATCTTTGGAGCTCAGACCAGTGAGTTCTTTGTCACTTCTCTTACCTTTTCCCCCAATTACTTAGTTTGGTGGGGTAGCCATCTGTAGGAAGAATCCTTAATAATTATGGAGGCCACTATGTTCTTGTGAACGTTCAGTCCATTATAAATGTTTTTTCCCCTATCCAGATGTATGCCTCCACACAATCCTGTCTCTAAACGCTACAGGCAGTCCTTTCCTCCTCATGGCTTGTTTTTTTCTCTGATATGCACTGTCAGCTTGTGAGACCTTATAGATAGTTGCATTTCTTTCCAACTCATGTCCTATCAACTGAACAAAAAAAAGTCTGGTACCGTGTTAGCCAATAGAAAACTAGTTTAGTGCTGTCATTAAGAGAAACAAAATAAGAGTATTGCAGGTTTGTTAGCCATTAAAAGGTATCAATACTGCAATACTCTTATTTTGTTTCTCTTAATGAGAGCACTAAACTATCAACTGAATTTACCACAAATAGACTCCAATCAAGGTGTAGAAACATATCAAAGATGATCAAGAGAAATTGGAGGCCCCAGAACTAAATTTAAAGTATCATAGCAAAGGATCTGAAAACGTATTCCCATGTGAAGTTTGGGTTTTTCCTTTTGAATAAATTTGCTAAATTTTCTAAATTCTTACTTTGTCATTATGGGGTATTGAGTGCAGATTGATGGGAAAAACATGATTTTTTTTTTTTTAATTTTAGCACAAGGCCACAACATAACAAAATGTGAAAAAAAAAGTTTAAGGGTCTGAAGACTTTCTGAATGTATTGAATGCATGAACCCACCATAACACAGGAGTAAATAAGAGCTTGTATTATGCACAAGTGAAATTGACATACCTCCTTGGAAACATTGACATACCTCCTAAAGGCCCTTTACATAGACCGATGATCGGGAATTAATAGTACTTGTTCCCAATAATTCACCCATGTTAATGTGTCACCAGGGGCGTAGCTATAGGGGGTGCAGAGGTATCAGTCGCTACTGGGCCCAGGAGCCTGAGGGGGCCCAAAGACCCTTGTGCCGCATATGAAGACACCGGTATTATAGAAAGTGCATGCTGGTCAAGTTACACCTCTGACTAGATAGAAGGGGTTAGGTCAATGTCGGACTGTTGTTCTGGGGGCCCACTGTACAACTACATGCAAAATATAACCTGCTAAGACAGTGGCAGGCAGCAACAAGACGCTACATAATGACTGATTGTTGGGGGTCCTTGTAGCGACTTTGAGAAGATGGATCGCAGAGGAAAGAGCTTGTTGGCTGGCCTGCATCTGTACATACAAATTCATCTGTTCCCCTGTGGGCCAATCCAAGCCTGAATGTGGCCCATTACAAAGAAGGAAATTATGATTATGAAGGGTTATGAAGTCTACTCTCTATCTGACTCTATCACTCATTATCCCCATACAGTTTATGGCAGCGTCTATGTGCACCGACATTAGTAAATGTTCCTATTGTGATGTAATAGCTTCCGCTTTGTATAACATGCTGCTGTCATTCTCTGTGAAAGGGTTTGACCAGATGTTGTGATAGTGTCCTGATTGCAACATGGTCATGCCGGGGTCTCACACTTCGTGGCCTGTTAAACTAATGAGCACTGTTTAGTCATTCTGCATTGTTAATAGCCATTTAGTATTGTGGGTATCACGTGGCCATTAAGGCTAGGGCTACATGACGACAGTTGTCGCGCGACATTGTGTCGCACCAATGTCGTGCGACAATTTTTATAATGGAAGTCTATGGTGTCGCACTGCAACATGCAAATCCAGGATGGGTTTTTCTGCGACTGTCATGTCGCAGTCGCAGCATGTCGCAGTGATACACCATAGACTTCCATTATAAAAATTGTCGCTCGACAACTGTCGTCGTGTACACATGTCGTCGTGTAGCCCTAGCCTAACAGTTCAGACCTGCTACACAGTACGTTCCTCATTAGTATAACAGGCATTCACTGTGGCCTGTATGACCACGTGGTATGCGACCGCAGCGTACCAACTGTGACAATACCGCACTGTGTAGGTGTACCCTCAGGATACGTTCACACAGAAGTTTCCCATTTGGATGGGAAATTGAGATGTAGATTTGATGCAGAATCCGCACCAAGAATGAATGTCTCTTCTTTCTTCTACTCCACTATTTTTATCAAACTGCTTGTGGAGAAAAAAACATATTGTGATTGTGTAAGTTTTTCCCACTGATATTAATAGGAGGTGGACTGCATGCACTTTCTGTGCAGTTTGCCGAAAAATCACCGTCTGAACATACCCTTACAGTGACTTCACCCTAAGAACATTTCTGTGAAAATCAGTTCCATTCATCTAAATGGGGTTGTTTAGCTGAACGGAACTTCTCAAACAGCTGATCAGTGGGGATCCCCGGTCTCAGAATCCCACCAATCAGATTCTGACGAGATGTACAGAGAATACATCATCAGTTAAAAGTCTCATAAAAACCCATTTAAGTAGGTTTAAGTAAAGAAAGGGAAAAAAATGCTGCAGTAAGTTTTTTTAGGAATTTTTTTAATTTTTTTACTAGGAAGTAAGGGAAGAAAATGGGGAAGGATTTTTTTTATTTTTTTGGGGGGGGGCAGGGTTGGGAATTTTTTTTTTATGGAGGGGGATTAGGTATTTTTTTTTCAGGGAAAGTAGGGGAAAGGAAAGTTGGGGGATGTTTGATTTTTTGTTGGGTTTGCTGGCAGGTGACAGCAGAATAGGACGGTGCTTGACTCTTCATCTTTCTACCGGCTCTTTTTTTTTGTTAGATTGTAGATGTTTTTGCTGACTGGTTCCTCAGAGTCCAGGATGGTGATACACGTGTACTGGCCAGGGTCCTCCATCTGGATGCTCACTGATCTTTAGGGCTCCTTGGTAACTTTGGGTACATTTTGATGAAGCTGTAGAGATAATATGGAAATTGTTAGAATCTGTCAGGAAGATTTCTAATCTTGCTTATTTGTATCAGTCATAATTACTGAGGGGTTTTCTGGGATTACTATGGTGTTTAACAGACATGTTCATGTAGTTGCTTACCTCATGTACATCTCCACCTGCTCTCAATCAGGGGCGTACATAGAAATCATGGGGCCCCATAGCAAGAATCTCAATTGGGCCCCCTAACCCCGCCCACTACCTTGGCCCATCCCACCTCCTATTTAGGCATTAAAAAACCTATACATATGGGGTATCATTATAAACGTAATGACCAATAGAATGAAGGGCTCAGTTTTCCCCGAATTCCACCCCCTTTAGAATATTTTGTCCACTTTCCACTGCATTGCATGTCATATTAAAGTACAACTTGTCCTGCAAAAAATAAGCCCTCATACATCTACATGAGCGGAAAAATAAAAAAGTTATGGCTCAAGGAAGATAGGGGTGGAAAAATTAAAATGCAAAAACAAAAAAACCTCCAGTATCCTAGGGGTTATCTAACCCCTATTATGCACACCAAAATTTCCAGGCACCGCATACAAATAACAATTATGCCCGGTGGGGGGGGTTGGGAGTGCAGCCAATAGCAGGCCGTATCAGAAATGAGCCTCCTTAGCTTCACCTGCAATTCTAGGAAGGCTCGTTCCCATCGTGGCCTGCTATTGACTATGCCCCATGTAGCTGCCTGTTTTTATCCACGTTATGGGGGGGATGCAGTGGCGGTTGTGCGTGCATCAGCACTGCAATGCGAGTGCAGGGGAGTGAGGTAAGTAAGGTGCCTGGCAGGGGCGTACTGCCTCGGCATTTTGGGGGGCATTAACTCCTTTCTGGCTGATGCTTAGTGGGCAGTTTGATACACTGTCCTGTGGGGAAGGGGGGGGGGGTTACACTGTCCTGCATCTTAGATGAGCCTACAGTGCCCCTCACCCTCAACCCCACAGAAACTCTGCCTGCTGATGCCCTCCCCAAGAATACCCAGCCATATTATATTCAAGTTCCAACTGTTTTGTGTGGTTTTGGAGGTCCTTTTACTGTGAGCACTGCAGGCTGCAGCTGAGAATTCCCAACTTCAAAGTCACCACCGGCTCACAGCTCCTTCCAGGAAGCTCTCACCATTTGTCAGGCTTGAACCAAGGGCCCCAGTCGGGTGCACCTAGCCTATCTGCTGCCTGAAGCTAAAATTGAAATGGCGCCCCCTCCAATGCGAAATTTTAAATTTTAATAGAGCACTTTCTCTCGTTGCTGCAGGAGACATGCTCAAAAACAGTCTATGGGCTAATCTTGATTTTAGCTACTATAGAGATGAGAGACAGTGTGATATATCAGCGCTTCTCTTTCCTCATTGTAGTGATTGTTGGAAATATTCGAACTAAGACCACCACTGATTCAAACCTTTGAAATGTAACTATGACTTATCAAAAGTTTTTTTAAAAGTTCACTCAGTCTTTAAGGGCACCTGCACACCATGTAGATAATCACATGTAAGATCCACACTAATTTCTGTACAGATTTATTTGCGTTTCTGCACCATATAATTCGCAATATAATTGTGGATTTGGTGAGGATTACATGCTGTTCTGCCGCCGATCTTACCTTTCATGGGAAATCTGCATGGCAGGCCAATTTCCACATGAAAAAGAAAAAGAGTACATGAGATTAGTGTAATCTCATACATTTTGCTGGTACTATACTACACTGCTTTTTTTCTGCACGGGAATCTGCACTCAAAAACCGCACATATTCCACAGCATGTGCAGGTGGCCTAAAACTCACAACATAAACTGGCGTGCTGCGGATTGACAGCCCACAGTGCAAGCCAGTTTATACTGTGGGTATGTTTCACACTGTGTGGATGAGATTTCCAAAAACTCAACCACAATGCTGTAAATGTAAAATGCTGCGAATTTGCAGCACGCAGATTCATAGCATTTATCTCACACGTGAACATATTCTAACAGAACCAAACGTAGTATATAGATGTGTGTGGCAAAGTGTAGGGCCAGGTACACAGACAAGTATAATATATATATATATATATATATATATATATATATATATATATATTGTAGACATGTCACTGGTGAAGTGCGTGACGGGATGTATATCTCACCTAGGCTAGTATGTTACATGAGGTGGTAACTCAAGTAAAACCTTCGACTGAAGGAAGTTCATGTCTCCAAGGAGACATGAGGAAACCAGGGAAGCTCTGTAGTTTCCAGCAAGCACAGTTGCTGGAGACTTCTTTGTTTAATTTTTTTGGGCCTGGTTTTTTTGGGATGAATGGCAGGTCTGGTAGCGGGGCTGTTCATCCCACGTCCTCCACTCCAGGTTTTGGGTTGGCTGGGGCCTGGATTATTAGCAGGTCCATAAAGCCTGCCAGGTTCACAGACATAGGTGTGGTTGGGCACAGCTTGGAGCCAAATGCTGCTGTCCTTAGGACACATGTCTGAAACCTTCTGAGGTAAAGGAAATCTTATGGACTACATTGTTTTGTTTATCTGCTTTGAAAGTACCTGTGTTACAGTGTGGAATGAACTGTTTATGCCGGAAATAAACGTCCACTTCTTTAGTTAAAAAAAGTCTGCTATTTGAACTGTGTCCAACACACCAACCCCTTTGGGACGATCCCTTACAATATATATATATATATACAGTACAGACCAAAAGTTTGGACACACCTTCTCATTAAAAGAGTTTTCTGTATTTTCATGACTATGAAAATTGTAGATTCACACTGAAGGCATCAAAACTATGAATTAACACATGGCAGAATTATATACTTAACAAAAAGTGCAAAACAACTGAAAATATGTCTTATTTTCAAGGTTCTTCAAAGTAGCCACCTTTTGCTTTGATTACTGCTTTGCACACTCTTGGCATTCACCTAAAATGGTATTCCAACAGTCTTGAAGGAGTTCCCAGAGATGCTTAGCACTTGTTGGCCCTTTTGCCTTCACTCTGCAGTCCAGCTCACCCCAAACATCTCGATTGGGTTCAGGTCTGGTGACTGTGGAGGCCAGGTCATCTGGCGTAGCACCCCATCACTCTCCTTCTTGGTCAAATAGCCCTTACACAGCCTGGAGGTGTGTTTGGGGTCAATGTCCTGTTGATAAATAAATGATGGTCCAACTAAACGCAAACCGGATGGAATAGCATGCCGCTGCAAGATGCTGTGGTAGCCATGCTGGTTCAGTATGCCTTCAATTTTGAATAAATCCCCAACAGTGTCACAGATTTCCACTGGTCTAATGTCCATTCCTTGTGTTCTTTAGCCCAAACAAGTCTCTTCTGCTTGTTGCCTGTCCTTAGCAGTGGTTTCCTAGCAGCTATTTTACCATGAAGGCCTGCTGCACACAGTCTCCTCTTAACAGTTGTTGTTGTAGAGATGTGTCTGCTGCTAGAACTCTGTGTGGCATTGACCTGGTCTCTAATCTGAGCTGCTGTTAACCTGCAATTTCTGAGGCTGGTGACTCGGATTAATTTATCCTCCGCAGCAGTGGTGACTCTTGGTCTTCCTTTCCTGGGGCGGTCCTTATGTGAGCCAGTTTCTTTGTAGCGCTTGATGGTTTTTGCGACTGCACTTGGGGACACTTTCAAAGTTTTCCCAATTTTTCGGACTGACTGACCTTCATTTCTTAAAGTAATGATGGCCACTCGTTTTTCTTTACTTAGCTGCTTTTTTCTTGCCATAATACAAATTCTAACAGTCTATTCAGTAGGACTATCAGCTATGTATCCACCTGACTTCTGCCCAACACAACTCATGGTCCCAACCCCATTTATAAGGCAAGAAATCCCACTTATTAAACCAGACAGGGTACACCTATGAAGTGAAAACCATTTCAGGTGACTACCTCTTGAAGCTCATCAAGAGAATGCCAAGAGTGTGCAAAGCAGTAATCAAAGCAAAAGGTGACTACTTTGAAGAACCTAGAATATAAGACATATTTTCAGTTGTTTCACACTTTTTTGTTAAGTATATAATTCCACATGTGTTAATTAATAGTTTTAATGCCTTCAGTGTGAATCTACAATTTTCATAGTCATGAAAATACAGAAAACTCTGAATGAGAAGGTGTGTCCAAACTTTTGGTCTGTACTGTATATACACACACACACACACACACACACACACTATATAGTATATACACAAATATCTATTGTATATATACTGTAATATACACAAGTATATACAGTACATACACACATACATATACTGTATACACTATATACACATGCACATACAGTACATACGTACAAATATATGCTGTATACAGTGTATGCACAGTTATGTACAATATATACATATACAGTATACAGTACACATATATACAGTACATAAACATGCATATTTATTGTATACAGTGTATATACAAGTATTTCCAGTACATATACACACATATATACTGTATTCACACTGGTGTAGCTTCTGACCAGGTATGGGGTTCTCCTGATATGGGCCTGCCGGTTTGTGTAGGATGCAGGTCAGTGTTAGTGTAGGACTCATCCGATTGGAAGCCATCTTGATCGTTGGTGGATGAGCCCGACATATTTATGATCATTTATATGCGCTAAGAGCTTCCACTTTATATACTTCATATACTACATAGCAGTTATGCTTTTTTACTTCTTTACTTGTTTATTTCATGCTCATTTTATGTCTCATGGCTTATCTAGTGCTGCTGCCATTTTCTGTTTAGTATTCAATTAGCCAGCAGGTAGCTTGCACCTGACTCTCACCTGTAGGAGGTGCTGTCCGTTTTTTGCAATTATGTATATATAGAGGAGGACTGGCTTCCTCTGGGAATTTAGCACTCCTGTTCACACTGGTGTAGCTTCTGACCAGGTATGGTGTTCTCCTGATATGGGCCTGCCGGTTTGTGTAGGATGTGTCACTGGGTTATCGTCCCCACAGAATGTTGCTGCTCCCGAGCTTTTGACCACCACATGGGTCACCTGTTAATAAAACTTACAGCAGGGCCCGCCAGCTTGTGTGCAGGTGATGTATGGGGCGGGGCCTGCTCTCAATCTGGAGTCTCCAGACCCGTTTCCACTATGTAAACCGATCACTTTGGTTTCCATCCTGTATGTTGCACTTCCAGTTGCTGTATCCAACCAAACCCATGATGTAGGTGATGGGTGGTTCTTCACCTGTTCTGCTATGATCTCCTTCACTAGGATCTTATCTCTATGATGTCATATAGAGAATCTTCATATCAGGCCAGGCTTCTCATGATGTCTCTCTGGCAGGTGATTGATGTTTCTTCACCTGTTCTGGCCATAAGTTTATTCCTCGAGAGGATGTTGTCTCTCCAGATATAACATTCTGAGAGCATGAAGGCATGTGCAAGATAACATGCCGAAGACAGCCAGTCCAATCTTTACAAAATACATCATTGACCTACGAGTGATGCCTTTCTCGTTGAAGTCGCTGTACATGATAATTTTGTCTTTCTGTTTGGTTGTTGGCGTCTTTTCAGGGGAAGCGGTGCTCTCTTCCATTTTTCTTCCTCTGGGTATATATGGAGGGCGGGTAAAGTATCCTCTGTCTCTGTTCTTCTTCCGATTCATGATGAGTGAATCTTGGTCTTGACAGTGGAACTGTGGGGCCGTCCATTTTTTTCCTCCTCATATCCAGAGCTAAGCTGTTCCTGTGGCTCATCGTTCTCCTGCTTATTTTGGAAGCGGCCTGGCCCCTAGGTGACCTCCGAGGAGCAGGCAGAGAACGAGCAGAAAGAAGGCAGTATACTGTACATATTTTCTATACTTCACTATAGGCAGGAACTGCTGTGCACTCCAGAGAGTTTTCGTGCTTTAAGGCAGTAGCACGTAGAGTGCAGCGGCAGTAGTGCTGAAATCCAAAAAATTGCTTGAAGGCAAGCGAGATGCTGGACATTGGAACTCTAGAAGAGGCAACGAAGAACTGAGGAGATTATGGTTCACCAACACCTACATGCTAGTTGCTTGTGACATCACCTCATTATAATATGTCTATGACATCATCTCATTATCATATTTCTATTGATGATTTACCATCACTTACCTTCTGCTTCCAGGCTATGACATCCCAATGGCCCTATGGATATTATCTTTAGGTCTACTAGCTCTGGATGGAAATGTTCAGATAAGCTAAATGTCAGAAGAACAACAGCCTAAGGCCACCAATACGATTCCAGTTTTCATATTTTTCAGCCAGGCAAGAAAATTAAAGCTGGAATCCAATGAGGAAATGCTGCAGTTTTGTTTCTGGTAGATTTGATAAATGTGGCCAATGTCAGACTGGGGTGCCTTGGGTCCACCAGTAAAAGTTGATCAGGGAGCCCACTGTATAGGTATATGCAAGACGCTACATGATGACTGATTGTTGGGGGTCCCTGTAGTGACTTTGAGAAGACGCTGGCTGGCCTGCCTCTGTACCTACAAATCATCTCAGCCATCTGATATATCTATAATAATAAACTTGGTAGTTTGTTAGATACATCTACCTAGTTTTCTTATATGGAGGAATAGGCTGTTTGGGATGCTGCCTATCTATATACAGTGCAATCAATCTACTGTCACTTGTGCCACTTTTGTCACTTGTGTAGAGGGTGGGGAACTGGGGGCCCACCTTGCTTAGGGGCCCACCCAGGGATTCACCTGTTCCCCTGTGGGCCATTTCGAGCTTGGATTAGGTCAAGAATTTGGTATGGAAGGGGGGGGCGCCGTTTCAATTTTTGCCTTGGGCAGCATGAAGGCTATGTGCACTCCTAGCCACAAAGCACTGAGGGAAGGGGGCCCAAGCTGAACTCTTGCACCAGGGCCCATGAGCCTTTAGCAAGGCCCTTGGTGTCACCAATCACCTGATGAACAAGACTCATTCGCTGGGTGAAAGAATCACTATTGCATACACCAAAATCATTGTTTCTGAGCAGCAGATCGTCCTGTGTAAACAGGCATCTGCTGCCAACAAAGCATGAATCTGTACAGGGGCGGATTGGCCATAGACCTTACAGGGAGATTTCCCGGTGGGCCGAAGCCTAGGGGGCGCCTGAGCCCTCCACACGGCCAGCCATAGGAAGTTTTTGGGGATGTATTTTGTGCTGCTGGCAGTATTTTGTGATAGACTGTGGTATTTGGCTCTGTTGCGGTGGTATAATGAGCCACAATATGGTCCTTCCTTCCATCAATTTGGACAAGACTACAAAACTGGGCTACTTTTAGTATTTTTTCCAGGTTCACTTTAAGTTCCCAGTCAACCCCTGAATCTGTATGTAGATGAGTGAGTACAGTAGAGATCATTTGTCCTCATATGGAGAGGATAGTAGCTGCAATAATGTTCTGTTCATCCCTCATAATTGCCTGTGCATCAACCCATGTAAAGAGGCCTTTAGAACGCCTGAGTCATGTCTGAGGCAGATATGACATAATGTACACAGATTAGGCAAGTGTACTTGCGTGGCTTGCCAGTTATCATTGTGGTGAGTGGGAAGTAGGTTGCTAAATGAAGTTCCCGTCATATGTAACCTTTAGCCAAGATAATTTCTTATTAGTTACAAGAAACTGTGTCAGTTGTGGAACTAGAGTCATACATGTAATACGTGTTAGGCAACGTGTTGTGTAGAATACAAATACTACTATTGTGGCTAGACAATGAATCTTTTCTCTAGGCTGCATTTATCGGTTTTACAGTGGGATTGACCACCTGAGCCATTGTTCCCTATATTATAAGGTTTTATAGAGCAGGGAACTAATCAATAACTACAATTTTCTAAATATACAATATATCAACCCCTTTGAAACCACCAGTACATCTTTTTACAGCGATTACTAAGAGGCTTTAGGCTGGGCCTTTTTAATACAGCTGGATGGGCTTCCCATGCAACAGAGAGAGGAAGCCTGGCTCCCATGTGAGCTGCTGCTGTAACCTGCAGATGTGCCGATCTGGGCCCTTTAACTCCTTAGATGCCACAGTCAACAGCAGCCACAACATCTAAGTGGTTACAGAGGGAGGAGACTCCCTCTGTGTCCCATCAGCACCCCGCAATTGAGATTGCAGGGTGCCGATGTCTATACGTAACAACCTGGTACCTAATGAAGACCCAAGGTTTGCCAGCAGTGTTTCCCATGAGGCTCTGCCTCTCTCTGGTGCACCCTGATGGTTATTGTCAGTATGGCACTGATAGTATAATGCTTTGTAGAACATAATCTGTACAATGCATTATAGAAGTGACTAGAATTTAGCAAATCAAATCCAACCAAAGTGGAATATAATCCGAATTTCAGGATAAATTCTATTTGCTGCAAAGTCGAAAATTCTCATGCTTCGTGGTAGCGAATCGATTTAACCTGAAATACTGTAAAAAGCAAAAAAAAACAACATACCTCCTCCTCCTCCAACTTACCTCCTCCATTAGCTCACAACGGGCCGGCCGACGCCATCTTGATTGAAGATCTCGGCCAAAATCCTGTGCGCGGTGACATATGACTTCAACACACCAGGCAACGTCATCTTGGGCTGCGCGAGATTTTGCACCAGATCTTCAGGCAAAATGGTAGCAGCCAGCCCGTCACAAGCAAATGGAGGCAGTAAGGGCTCGTTCACATCACCATTAGGGATTCCGTTCAGGCTTTCTGTTATGCAGGGCCATAGGCCTCTATTATGACGGATCAAAACGGAATGCCTCTTAAAGGTGTCCGTTTTGATGTCCGTCCTAGGGATTCCGTTTCTTTCCGTTATAACGATGTTATAACGGAAAGCCTGAACGGAATCCATAACAGTGATGTGAACGAGCCCTAAGTATGATTTTTTTTTTTCTGTTAATTTTACACAGTTTTTACTCTCAGATGCCATGATCATGTATGAATGCAGCATCTGAGGATCATGACAATGAAGAGGATCAGCTCCATGTCATTGCACCCACCACTTACAAAACAATGCACTTTGTGATGAAGTAATTTGTCACAAATCAAATTTTTTTGTAAAATTCGGCAAAGCAGCCAAATCAAATTTTGAAGAAATTCGCTCATGTCTAGAAGTGACCAAAAGATCCCCTATTACAGTCCCTTTGTGAGACTAGTAAATGATTGACAAAGTTTGAAAAATTTTTATAATAAAAAAATCTCCAAGTTAAAGTAAAAGCTTTTCAGTGGAAAAAACAGCAAAATTAAAATCTCCTCCACATATTTAGTATTGTCACGTCCGTAATGACCAACGTCACACAAATATCTGCTCGGCATGTCATCACTATAGCCAGGAAAACAAATACTGGCAGGGAGGACCAGAGTACAGAAAGTGCCAGGTAAGAAAATGGGTGAATAGGACTTCTTTTGTTATATTACCACATTTACAGCTGCTTTCCAGAGTTTTTATTTAATTCGGACAGCCCCCTTAACCCTGGGCTGCAATTATACTGTAATAGACTTGTACCTTTCATTTCACCAGCCACAGCGCCTTATACAGTACTGCCATGGAAGCACTCACACCTGAACTCACCATGTACATGAACACACTCACATACCTCCCAACTTTTGAAAAGAAGGAAGAGGGACACTGTGTGTGTGAGGCACTCCGCAACAAATTTTTTCTGCACTAGGCCACTATGTCTCCCCCCAAAACATAACTAAATACCTAATCCTACCCAGTCCCCTTAATGCCCCCACATAGTAATTATTCCCCCTTGATGCCCCCACACAGTATTTATGCCCACATTGTACCCCCTTTGCAGATTATGCCCTGATATGTGCCCTCTCACAGTAATATGCCTAGTTATGTGTCTGATATATGCGCCCTCACAGTAATATGCCCAGGATTGTGCCCCCTCACAGTGATAAGGTTATATGCCCAGGATTGTGCCCCCTTACAGTAATATGCCCAGGATTGTGCCCCCTTCACATAAAGTAAAAAACTCCACATACTCACCTCGTTCCCCAGCAGCAGTGGGATACACATTAGCTGCTCTGGTCTGTGTAGGAGGAGGAGGAGCAGAGGCGAACTTCCCCCTGCACAGACTAGCAGTGTGGAGTGCCGGCAGGGGGGGGGGGGGAATGATGGAGCAGGGAGCAGATGGCTCTCTGTTTCATAATTACATGCAACTGTCTCTGCTGAAGCAGGGACAGCTGCCTGAGAGCGGGATATACATCCCCTGTACCAGGACCACGGGATAGCCACTGAAATCTGGGACTGTCCTGCTGGATCCGGGAAGGTTGGGAGGTATGCACTCATACACACTCTCACCACATACATGGACACACTTGCTCATCACATAAATTGGTGCACTCATACACAGGCTCTAATTAGACCCTAAACAGGCTCAGTCTAAATTGACAAAAAGTGAGGCAACACAAGTAGATAGGGCCAGTACAAGTCGGCAGGTTAAGAATACCATAATGCAGCACAGAATAGCATCCCAAAGAACCAAATACCACAGTGCACCACAAAATACTTCTCCAGAAGCTGTCCCTTAAGGGGCGGGCTGCTGTGGAGGTCACTGTTAAAGGGGCGGCACTGTAGAGGTCACTCTCGATATCTTTTAACGACACACACAGACATTAAATGAAATAGATTAAATATACCCAGGCAAAACTGGGTCCTTCAGCTAGTGTGTGTGTATATATATATATATATATATATATATATATATATATATATTTAAAATGGAGCTAGCATTTTTAACACATACCTCTGGCATCCAGTGATATCTACTAGGATGTAGCGTCTTCATGCCTCATCTTTTCATTTTGGACCAGTGTTTTGCTGATAAGAGCAAGACTTCAGGTTCAGATACTCTTTAAAGAGAGACTCTTAACTGAACTACAGCTACACTTGAAAGGAAGGTTTATAATATGATTTTATAAATATAATAAGTAGTGTATACATATATCGATATAATGTCCTTCTTTTGCACTTATTTATACACAAAGGATAAAGAACATAATACACAATTATATCAACACTTCATCTGGAGTCCTGACTACATCCAGAATGAAGGTACATACATCACCAATTGAGTTATCATCATCTGACAGCTGGGAAGCCCTTTCAGCGAAAGCAGTCAGAGTCTCGATTGGGAAAACACCGGTCCCTACACGAGGCGTCCCCCCGTAGGATGAGCTTCTGACTTATTTCCCGAACGGTTACAGCTATATACCAATTAAACAAAGAGCTCCATTCCCTAGTGGAACGTAGCCAGCACATGCACTGTATAATTGTCACTGTGTACGTGTTGTTCATCTGCTCTCACCCCAGACCTTGGAGCGGCCAGTTCCCAGGTCCTCAGCGAGTCAGAATCCCAAAACAACCTTGAGAAAATATGTAGACAAAACCTTACTCAGTGCACCTGCATTCATAGGTCTTAAATGAACACTTTAACTGTACAGATACAAAATGGAATTCAAATGATCAGAAACTTCATCTTCACATTTTAACCAGACCGCCACGACAAATTATTTCCACTGCATCTTGTCTCTGTAGAGTTTAAAACACAGACATATTAGGTCCCTCACTTTTCTATCATCCTTTCCCTCCTATTGCCCCAATATTGTCATGCATTATCATGCTGCTACTCGCAATACTATGCCCACTGTGCTCCCCACTGCCCCCAAATAGTATACTATATAAAAGTACCATACAGATAGTACCCCAGTAGTAATAGTGCTCCAAGACTGCCCCAATAGTAATAGTGCCCCGTAATGTACCCCCAATACCAACCCCATTAGTAGTAATGCCCTCCATATTATGCAAAATAATAAAGCTCCCAAAGTACCCTAAATATTAATAATGGCCCATAGGACCCCTAGTAGAAATAAAACCCCTATAGTGCAGTAACAAAGTCCCTCTATAAGGTACCCCTGTAGAGTCCACAGTAGTAATAAGAGTGATCAGTAAGGCAACCCTATAGAGCCCACAGTAGTGGAATGAACACTACAAATTATGCATATATCCT
Source organism: Rhinella marina (assembly GCA_900303285.1). NCBI lineage: Eukaryota > Metazoa > Chordata > Amphibia > Anura > Bufonidae > Rhinella > Rhinella marina. Next base: position 346,940 of record ONZH01000178.1, on the reverse strand, counting down.
GTTTATTCTTCCTCTAGAAAGCACAGAGAATTCACTATACACCAGTATATGTGGAATATGTGTTTATTCCACTATAAACTATGCATATATCCTGTCTAGAAAGCACAGGGAGTTCATTATACAGTACACAGGTTCAGACTGGCGCACAGGGGTACAGGTGATTCCCCCGGTGGGCCCCTAGTCCCTCACACCTTTTACAAATGGCACAGTAGACTGACAGCACCAGATATAGATAGGCAGCATAGAACATCTAAACCAGCCTATGCTGATATGAAAACTTGGGTACATTATTTAACAAAGCTCCCAGTTTAACATTATAGACACATTGAATGGCTGAGATGACTTTCAGCTATAGAGTCAAGCTAGCCATGTCCTCTTTCCCCAGGGACCTGCCCTCTCGAAGTTACTGCATCGGCCCCCATAATCATATTGTAGTGTCTTGCTGCTGCCTCTGTATGGGTAGTATTCACATGTAGCTTTATAGTGGTCCTCCAAAATGAATTCTACTGGTGGGCCGACACTGATTATACACATGTATATGTGGAATATATGTTCATTCCACCAGAAACTATGAATATATCCTGTTCATTCCCTGTCTAGAAAGCACAGTGAATTCATTATATGTGGAATATGTGTTCATTCCCTGCCTACCTATTTCTATACCTTTAAAAATTAATAATATTGTTCATTCTTTTCCTTCATTCCTTTTCTTCATTTCTTTGTATGTTCCATAAACAGTATATATCTGTTATACTGGCAGCCTGTTCCCGCCGGTGTCTCTCCTCACAGTAGGCATATCTGCCAGAACACTCACCTCTTCAGCAGCTCCTCCTTGCCGCTAGAATGCTCATTATTTTGTATGTTACTCCTCTTCAGGCCTCTTCTCCTCTGCTTGCTGTTCTTAGGGCATACACACTCTCCCTGGTTCAGCTGATGGCTGCATTCCCCATGGGAATGTGCCTGAGCCATAAGATCGCTAGCTGGCTATTTCCTGCTAAGGTGTGCTGTTATTCTGTTCTCTTTTCCTGTGCTGAACTTACCTGTTTACCGGATCTGACCCTCTGCTGCCTGACCTGACTACTGCCTATCACCTGTATTAATCCTGTATACCAGATTGCATAAACTCTGCCAGTCATGACCTTGGCCTGTCCACTGATTTTACTCCAACCTGTTACCTTAGGGCCATGCAACAGTGTCTCTTGACCCCACTGGATCAGCTGTCAATGAATGTCAAGAGGTAGTGATCTGGCAGTTCAGGATTTAAAGTGTGATGACCAGAGGGGACACTTAGATGACACCCTTAGAATTTGCCCCAAACCAAATCTGTTTAGTTCAGAGGGGCATTTATCAAGCTAATTACAACATTATTATGGCATTAAAAAGTCGCAAATGATGGAGCACAACATATTTGCGCCATAATTTTTTACTTTTTGAGCTTCTAGACATTTTTCTAAAAATGTTGGAAAAAGACAGGACTTAGTGGGAGAGGGCAGGGCCTACCACACCCTGAGGATTTGCTATACCTTACACCAGAAACTGGTGGGTTCTAAGCGGGTTCTTAGTGGATCACTATAGATAAATGCTCTAGAGCAGGGGTGTACAACCTGTGGCCCAGAGCCCATATGTGGCCCTCGATATCATTCTGTGCGGCCCCCAACCATCTGGTAACAGACATGTATGTCTGTGTCTTGTGGCTGCTCACATGTATCTTTCATGTATTCTCCCATTACCTGGGAGTCCTGAAGGTGTAACCGGACATTTATAGCATATACTGTATGTACAATACGCCATAAATACAGTATTTCAGTTGGTAATACCCCTTTAACTTAAATTTTCGGCCCTTGGGATTCCTTCAGTCTGACAATGTGGCCCCCAACCAGAAAAGGTTGTGCTCCCCTGCTCTAGAGGATGCCTATAAATCAGTGCTAGAGTTACGTTTCTGTAGGAGGCCATGATTTATTTGTAAAAATAAAGTGAGTCATCTTCATACAAATGCTGTGTTTTGATGTAACAGTATAAGAAAGCTGCTTGTAAAATCATACTTCATTCAGTCATAAATGCTACAAAATATATTCAGTACACATTTAAGCACCAAAGAAATCTGAGCATAGGAAGCTGAATAGTAAGTCTTTACTAGTACATGCCAATATATGTAGTAAAAGTGCAAATTCTTCTCAGAGGAGGGACAATAAGAAGTCTACAAATGGCGCTGAACGATACTTCACAAAGTTTTCTTTCCTAATTGCTTTAAAAAGGAGAGTGGCTCAATGGTTGTGTCATATTCCACGGAAGTGCACCATCTTGTGGAATAAAAAGCACACTACACTGTAACTACATAATATACAAACAGCTCATCAACACCAATATTAAAAATAACAATACAAAGTTCGGACCAGCGATACATATATATATATATATATTCATAAGTGCATATCCATAAAGCAAAACTATAGAAATAACAAAGTATGGTTGCACAGCATGTAATAAGCAAAAGGAGTAAAAGTAAATCTGGATATATGTGGCGCTATGCCGACTAAAGATAAAAAAGGAAGTCCTTAGTTACACATATTTGCAAATGCGTGATCATGCCCACTCACCAATCGTCACGGTAACTTCCTGTGGAGTGGGTCCCTACACTCATCTATGCCTCTGTTCAGACTACATCCAAGTCTCCATTATTCAGGGCGTGTGAGACCAGCTAAATAGGAATCCTACCAGGAAGTCCTGGGTGAATGGGCGTCGCCAGGTCCAAAAGAGTTTGCGAGGCTTATTATATAACAATACAAAGTTCGGACCAGCGATATATATATATATATATATTCATAAGTGCATATCCATAAAGCAACACCAATATTAGTGACTGTGTCTGACTGTGGCATTGTGTTCCAACTGCATATAGATATTACTGTAGAGAATGAATGCAGGATGAAAACACATGCGATCAGGACTAGCATCACCGCTATGTATAATATAAATCGCCTAGGTAAGTGTATTACAGACTAAGTAGTCTATAGAGTCTCTCTACATTGAGGGGGACATTTATTAAGACCAGTGCCGGTGTGAATTTATTCCTTGCTGGCATCAGGTATGCCACAATCTCTTAATAATTGTGGAGCATCTGTGCAGGTCCGTGCACCAGAAATGAACTCTACATCAGCAAGGAAGCTGGTATAGATTTCAGGTATAATCTACAGCTCTTTCCTGGTGTAGATTATAATAAAGGTGCCATACCAGCTATGCCCAGCACCACACTGCCCAAGTGTGTGCCAGACAATGTGATTTTTTAATGTCAGTTTTCTAGAGTAAAGGGTTGATAAATATCCCCAGAAGAGTCTTCTTATACTTAGCCTCTACTTTGTCTGACGCACTAGACAATTTGGGCCTATAAGCCTAAACTATAGGTACTCAGCAACCAACAGATATTGGGACATGAGCAACAGACCTCTGAAATCAGCGTCTGTCACTACTTTATGCTGCCCACAGTGAAGGATGTAACAGGTTCTCTTTAAAAACAAAAGTTATTCATTGTATTACAACACACTCTGTGTACAGTATTCATTTCCTCGCATTTGATTGAGATAAAAATGGTCCTGGTCATGTGATGCTCACAGATGTGCCAAGACGCAGTTATGGTACCTAAACAAGTCACCTCTGTGTCCATCACAAGTCCAGAGCAGATTTTCATTACCTGACTGTAAACAATTGGGTGACACCAAGCACCCATGAGTTATCAATACCAAAAGCATACATACAAACAGGGGCGTAGCTAAAGGCTCATGGGCCCTGGTGCAAGAGTTCAGCTTGGGCCCCCCTTCCCTCAGTGTTTTGTGGCCAGGGGCAGGAAGCACATAGCCTTCTTGCTACCTGAGGCGAAAACTGAAACGGCATCCCCGCACATGCCAAATTCGTGACCCTTTTCTCCAGCAAGAGGTGTAATTTAAAGATTCTGGGCCCCAGTGCAAAATCTATGACAGAGGCCTCCCAGCATGCACTTCCTATAATACCGGTGTCTTCTTATAAAGCACAAGGGTCTTTGGGCCCCCTCAGGCTCCTGGGCCCGGTAGCGACTGCTACCTCTGCACCCCTATAGCTACACCCCTGCATACAAAGTATAAAGTGTAAATATGTAGAATATTCCATGTAACTAGAATGTGCAGAAACCTGCAAACCTTCATCACAAAGGGCAGTCAAGCTATTCTTTTAATGACCTCTTACTCTCAATTTCAATGCACATGTCCATACAGAGTGCTCCCCAAGGGTTCGGCTGAGGACTGAAAAAGAATGTGCAGTATAGGGCTGTAGCTATCGATTATTCTAGTAATCAAGTATTGTATTGATTAATCCAACAATTAATCGAGTCCTCTAATAAGAAAAAATTGAATAAAAAGATTTTCCTTTCTAAAAATTAATGCCATCATCAGATCCCCTGACATCAGTCCTCAGCACCATCAATCCCCCCCATGCCATCAGCTCCCCCCCCAGTGCCATCAGGTTCCCCCATATCATCAGCTTTCCCTAGTGCCATCAGTCCTCTGTGCCATAAGCTCCCCCCATGCCATCAGCTCTCTGTGCCATCAGCTCCACCCATGCCATCAGTTGTCTGTGCCATCAGTCCTTCGTGCCCTCCGCTTCTAGCCATCAGTCCACAGCACCAGTTTAATACTTACCTTTCCTGTAGGGGCGCCACCGACACTCCCCAGTTCCTCAGCCTCCTCTTCTCTGCGCACTGCACTGTCGTCTTGACATCACACAGCGTCAGGTCATAGCGCGCACTTCCGTGCACTATGTCCTGACGATGTGCCATAATACAGTGCAGCGCGGTGCGGGCCGACGGGAGAACACGGAGCATGAGTAATAGTACTTCACTCACGCTCTGTAGTCACATGACACAAATGAATACTCGACGCACAAAGTTTGCATCAAGGATTTTTTTGTGTTGAGTTATTCAATCGAAACGAGTAATCATTGCAGCCCTAGTGCAGTACAAATATATTTGACAGCAGCTATAACTCACCCCTTTGCAAATCATTGACATAATGGGTCCATCAGATTTATTTTGTTTTATTATTTTAATGTGTTTTTGTTTTCTTTTAGGAAAACAGTTGTATAGTTTTGTACACTTCTCCCTGACGCCACGAGGATGCTTCTACAACTCTTGCGCAGGCACCCTCTGTTGCACTCCTGGCACCTGCACAGAACAGAAGGGAATGTACTGCGCAGACACCGGGGGCGCATCACAGGGTACCTGCGTGAGAGTTGTAAGAGCATCTCTGTGATGTCAAGGAGGGGAGAGAAATCCTGTGGAGGAGCACTCAGCTAGGCACTTGACAGCCATTTTCAGTAAAAATAAACGTTTGTTTTCTGCACATGTAGAAATATCACAAAGGAAACAGAAGTATGTTTGCAATGCTGCTAGCATGTATTGTTGGGCATTGCTGGTACTTCTGTTAGTAAAAACATGCTGACAGACTCCCTTTAACATTAGAAACAAGTATCCCAAAAGCGTTAAAAATAAAGCAGGAGGTTAGTTCACAATAATAGGGTGAGTTTTTCCATGTTTTGTAGATCGAGTACTTGTTTATTAGTTTAGTTTCTGTGTCTGATCACTAATTTTAGTGAAGTATTTTTTAAAGGGTACTAGAAGTACTGCTCATAAAGATATAGTTGTTTGCTATGAATATGGACTTTTGGGGTTTATCAAACTGGTGTAAATTAGAACTGACAATTAAGCCAAGTTCTACTTTACACCAGTTTGATTAATGTCCCCATTTGTAAGCAGTACCTACGGGTACTTATTTGTCAGCATTTGGAATTTTAATGGATGAATAAATTAAAAGTTTTATATCATATGAATGTTTTCTATTGCTGGATACCTCTTCTTTTAGATCCATAAAGGGATGGTTGATGAGTTTGGTATGGAAGAATTGGACTGGCCCCCAAAAAGCCCTAACCTCAACCCCATCCACCACCATTGGGATGAACTAGAATAAAGATTGTGATCCAGGCCCTCTCCTTCAACATCAGTATCTGCCTCATAAATGTTCTTCTGGATGAATGGGCAACATTTCCAACAGACAAACTGCAAAATCCTGTAGAAAGCCTCCCCAGAAGCGTGTCATACCTGAAAAGAGGACCATCTCCATATTAATGCCTATGAATGGGATGTCATACAAGCTCATGAAGGTGTAATGTGCAATACTTTTGCCCATATAGTGTAACTACTAAATATTTGATTATATTTTATATCACATTTAAATAATGTTATCCAAACTCCAGTTGCCTAAACTAGTCCAGCTGCTTGACATTTGGTGGGTAAAGTGCATATATATATAGTTGCAGCCCAATAGATGGCGCTATAGAACAGTGTAAAATAGCTTGTATAAAGGAGATATTTGTAGTTTGGTTTGGGTTCATGTATAGGCAATATCAGTGCATATATGCTGTAAAATGTGTGCCTAAAATAGGACTGGATCTTATTATCATCAGAAGAAAACAAGCAATGGTTTAGGAAGGGTGTTCCTGTTTTCCTGCGTGGATCTGTTTACATTTTTGGTATATAATATAGGGCACTCACACTTCATATTACATAAAGCAATTAGCAAACACTGGGTCCAATGAATATATAAAAAAAAAAATTCAGAAGAGCAAGAGAAATCAACTGTACTGACATTTTAATGGGCTGGGCTACAGCTAAATATGAGTATATGCTGGCCAATGAGAACTCTCTAGATGGGTAAAAATACTGTAAAATACAGAAAAAAACAATAGCTTCTTTACCATTGTGGTCAGTATTAACAGAAACATGTGATAACACGATAAAACATGTGATAAATGTATGATTGCTGGGGGGACCATACTGCGAACAACCACATTAATCACTGTCACAGTTCCTCTTCACCTGCACAATCCTGGTGAGGAAGAGTTTCAATGGAGGACAAAGCCATAGCTAGGCCTTCATTCACATTGGGCAAATATTCATTTTGCTGCCTTTGCCCTGTATCTAAATCCAGGCCAAGTAGTGTTTTGGCACCCCCCCCCCCCATGTCAGTATGTCAGTTGTTCCCCCCCAAGCTACACACATGCAGTATAGTGGATTGGCCTACTGAGAACAAGGGGGAGATATAGCAATGTCACTAAGCCTGGAAAGTGTCTTGATTTGTGCCAGAATTTGTAGCATACTGCACACACATGCTGTACCAAACATATGAAGTTTATGTGGCACAATTTTGTTTAATTTACAACATGCTAGACACATCTTTCTTCAGGACAACTTTTCCACCAGGTTTTTGCCTAGTCCTACTTTGCACATTTTTGTGTCACAGTCTTAGATTTTGGTGCGTCTTTTGGTCAAAACCTGTACCAGTTCCAAGGTGGTCTAAATGTTGGTGTAAAATTGTTAGTATGAAGCCCTGTGGCACATTGTATTGCACATAGGCATCTTTCACACATCTTCCCTTACTCAAAAATACACCACTTTTAAAGAAAATATCACAGATGTAGAGACAACATTCCAAATACATACCAGTCATATATTTGACACTAAATAAAATGGCGAAGGCACAATATTCTGTCGCAGAATAAAAATCGTTAATATATTTGCCACTAAATGTTCTAGCAGTGTTTGAGGTAAGTCTCACTTTTACACTTATTCTGTCCTAAGCTCCTAAAAAGAGACTCAGACCAAGATGTCCAAGTGTATCTCATGGATGTAATAGGTTTTAAATAAAGAGACTAAGCTGCCCACTCAAAGCATCTCTGTTTAATGTTATTTATCTACTATGACAACTCTACAGTATGTGGGTGTTTGCCATGTGACATCCTGGTCCCATAGAGCTCCTGAACAACCGGAACTAATGTTGGAGGATGAAATGTCTTAGCTGCTAGGCTTCCACAGTTCAAATAACCCTCAAGTTCAAGAAAAAAAATTCACATTATCTGGGGAAAGAATAGAACATTTACATGGTGCCCTGCTTTTCATCTTCTTAGCTGCAGACCCATAAGTTCCCGAGCTCGTCTTCTGCCATCCAAGACAGTCACAATGCTTCTCAGACTGCCTGAGGTGTACTGTGCATTGGAGAGCACTGTTCACGTGGGGGCAGCACAATGTACAACAGACAGTCTGAGAAGCAGTGCGGCCATTTTGAATTGCAGAAGAGAAGCCTGGGAATAGACAGATCAGCAGCTCAAAAGATGAAAAGAATAAGGCACCATGTACGTGTAAATGTTCTGCTCATTCCCTAGTTTATGTGAATTTTTTTTTCTTGACCCAGAGGGACACTTCAACTACTTTTGATGCTGTGTGTCTATTGAATATAATGCCTCCACCCCAACAATATGGCACCACCACCTCCATTATAATCTTCTTTTACGGCTGTTGGAGTGATTGTAATTGCTACAAGTTTCTCTCCAGATGAACGTACAGCGTGAATCATGTGAAGACCAAGCTGCTCTTATCATTTGTGTCCTAAACTGCTAATACATCTAGTACTCAACAGGTGGTAACTGTAAACCAATACAGCAGGTCAAAGAACACAAACAGTTTTCTCCTTCCACATGTATATAATAAGAGATTTAGAGTTTCAGTGTGTTCGTGTAATTTTGTCTAATAGGATTACATACCTGTAGATGTCATGTATTCAGCAGACAGATCTGCTTAAAAAGTTAATCTTTGCAGAACCTTTGCCTATATATTAGGATGCATGTATACCTAGTGGTATAGTGAGCCTCACAGCAAAAAAACATTAAAGGTTTTTCTTGATTTTAAAATTGATGACCTATCTTCAGAATAGATCATCAATATCAGATCATGCTCTGTGCCAGCACAGCCTTCCTTTCATTGTTTACCTGCTCGGTGTAGACATCGCAGCGGTGAATGGTGTAATTACAAGCCGTCCCATTCTATGTGACGGTTCTGTAGTATACACTTGAATAGGAACGAGAAAACCTGAAAAACACCTTCAGGCCTCATGCCCACGAACATGTGGCGGCAAGGCCCGTATTGCAGCCTGTAAACAGCAGGTCTGCAAAATACAGGCTACAGCCGTTTTGGCACCGCATCACGAATCACGGACCCATTCACTTGAATGGGTTCGCAGTCAGGGAGATTCAGTGTGATGCTGAATGGAGGCACGGATCGGATCTGTCCGTTCCTTTGCATCGCAAAAAAAGTAGTGAATGTACTACTTTTTTGCAGTGAGGACCATCAGATGTGGATCGCGGACCCCATTCAAGTGAATAGGTCCGTGATCCGCATGTGGCAGCCCCACGGTTGGTGCCCGTGCATTGTGGACCTCAATTTGCGGTCTGCAGAACGGGCCCAGCCACCACACTTTTGTGTGTATGAGCCCTTAATTTTATGTTTTTTCTGCACCTGCTTAGGTACAATATGTTCTTTAAGTGAAAATCATGTGGACAAAAATCATGACAACTTGCAGTAAAATCACAATCAGATGATGTTTACGCATTGGGATTCCTGTTTAGGATATTCAGTGTAATAGGAAATCACACTTATAAGCTCATTGTGATAATCTTATCCTACTAATCTGATAGGGAACTGAAATTCTTTTCCCTAAAATTCACCACTACTAAGCAAATCATTCGCAATGAATGCTGTTATCACGAGTCAAACTGATGGAACTTTATAGTCTTGTTCATTTCCATAGGACTGTACTTCCCAACAGCATCACAAGAATAAACAAGGCAGATGACAGAAAATGGAGCACAGCATTAGCAAAAGCCCAGTAGGCAGTGGATTGCTATAGGGGAGGAGGGACCTTGCACTTAACTGCTTCTCTTATTCCTGACATTCTGAAGCTTCACTGCATTTTCCATAGGGTACCACAAGGTGCATAGAAAATCTATAACTTTTAATGATTTCAATAGCAATAAATTGTATAAATTCCTATACAGTAAGCCGCCTAACGGTGGCTGTAGGCAGCCAGTTTTATAATACACCGTGTGAAGGAAGCAGGATATTTATCAGTGTATTTATACTAGTTGTTTTGTGTAAATACGTTGAGAAATATGGTACTCAGAATGAGCAGTATATTTATAAAGCACCTGTTCCATTTTTTGGGGGGGCAGAGTTGGACTTTTTATAATTCTTAATAAAATTATGAATTCATCAGAAATCTGGGGAGTCATGCCTTATGTTCCACATTGCTCGGAATGTTTGACACACACATTGGGTGTGATAAAAAGGCCCATACTGAGCTACATTCAAAGTGTAGTGGCTGTTCTTGGTTACTACAGCTCGGCTACAATTGAAAGGAGCTGAGCTGTAGTAAGCCAGCTTGGCCATAACATTGTGAACAGAGCTGTGCTTCCTGCTCCATTCAAAGTCCTTCAGTATTGTACAGAGGTTTTAGTCAAGTGTGGGAAAAATGCTGCCAAGCAAGAATGATTTAAAAAAAATAGAAGTGTAGAAGTGTTTAAATTTATTATGCCGCAGGACAATGACCCCAAACATACAGCCAATGTCATTAAGAACTATCTTCAGCGTAAAGAAGAAGTGATGATATGGCTCCCACAGAAAACTGATCTCAACATAATCAAGTGCGTCTGGGATTATATGAAGAGACCGAAGGATTTCAGCAAGACTACATCTACACGAAATCTGTGACTAGTTCTCCAAGATGTTTGGAACCACTTCTCTGCTGGTTCCTTCAAATCTGTGTGAAAGTGTAAGTTTACACTGATCACAAGAACCTGACATCTCCAGTCTGCTCGAGGACTCAACCCTCGCCAAGTCTGTTGGTCTTTGTTTTTTGCCCACATTAATTTTATTTTGCATTTCCTTCCTAGAGATAAGAATATCAAGACAGATGCCCTGTCCTGTTCATTCGACCCTGCTGATCAGATAGAGGAGACCCAGCAAATCACTGACCATGCATCTCAGTTGCCCCTGTCCAACTGAAAGACATTACACCTGGTAAGATGTTTCTCCCTGTGGCCAAGAGTAAGCAAGTCTTGACTTGGGGACATTCACCTGGGGATAGTCACCTGGGTCTTCATAACACTGTAAAAATGATTTTTCAACGCTATTGGAGGCCTACTATTTCTAAAGTTTTGTAATTTTGTTTCTGCATGTTCTACCTGCACTCAGAATAAATCAGAAACAAAAACCAACAGGACTCCTTCTCCCATTGACTGTGACCGAAGTCTCATGGCAATATATCTCATTACTGATTTACACACTTTCTCTGGCAGCACGGTAATCTGGGTGGTAGCTGATAGATTCTCAAAGATGGCCCACTTTGTGCCCCTGCCCAGTCTTCCATCTGCCACTCAGCTAGCTAAATTGTTTGTGGAACACATTTTTCATCTCCACGCATGCACATCATGTCTGACCTGGGAGTGCAGTTCAACTCTAAATTTTGGAAAGCCATTTCCGGGAAGTCAAATTGGACTTTTCCTACCACCCACAGACCAATGAACAGATGTCACATATCATTCAGGTCTGGTTCAACTAGCTGCGACACTTCAAGTTGGCACATCATGAGGATTGGGCCACTTTGCTTCCTTAGGCCGAGTTTTCAAGCAATAATCATTCAGGTGAGTCCTCAAGTAAAATTCCTTTCCTCTTTGTTTATAACCATGATTTAAGGATCCAGTACTTGTCTCCTCTGAAGTTCCTGCAGCTGACTCTACTATCAGTAATTTTTTTAGATCTGGCAAAGAACAAAAACATCCCTGCTGCAGGCTTCTACTCATATGGAGAAAATTGCCAATTGTAAGTGCAGAGCTCCACTGCACTTTCTTCTGGAGATAAGGTCTGGCTCTCTTCTGAAAATATTAGACTAAAAGTACCCTTGTACAAGTTGGCCTCTGGCATCATTGGTTCTTTTGTCTTGAAACACTTGAACCCGGTTTGCCATAAGCTGCACCTTCCTGCCTCCTTACATGTCCCTAACTATTCATGTTCTCTCCTCAAGCCAGTTGTCTTTAATTGTTAGTCCAGAATGGCTGCTTCTACTGCCTCCCAGGTCAGCTCTGAACATGTGTACAAAGTTAAGAACATTCTAGGCATGAAGAGGATTAGTTGTAAAACCTTCTTCCTGATAGCGCAATAATTTGAGAAATAGGTTATTCTAGCTAGCTAAATCCTGAAAAGGTGTGCTGATTCCGTTTGTCTACCTGTGTACAGACCGTTGCCTGATTCTTGACTCTGACCCTACCCTGCCTGATCTGACTTGACCTCCATATTGACCATTTGCTGCCTGCTCTGACCTTCGGACTGTTTACCAGATTGCGTGTTCCGCACTGGTGTCTCTGATGTCCGTGGGTCAGCTGTCAACCACGCAAAGACAACTCCAGGAGGTAGCAGCCTGGTGTCTCTCTTGCAGTGAAACCCAGATCTCTGCATAGGTTAAAGGGTGATAACTGCCAGAATAATGTTCTTAGGATTAGCCCAAAGCCAAATCTGATGGTTCATACAGTGGTTCCACATTTATTGCTGTAACACATGGACATACTGTATATTGCATTTGGCAAATGATCTTTAGATATGAACAATGAAGAAATTCTGAAGGCACTCCCGTAAGAGGACTGAAACATCACAATGTCTGTTGAATAAAGGACAACACACTTAAACGATTCCCGAGAGTGCTGTAGTTTCTTCATTTATTGTTATTGTTGTTGGATTAAGGCTGTATCCATGGCTGCTTGCACACCATTCTTTTGGATATTCTTAGTGCTGCTTGAATTCAGATTTTTAAATCTATCTATCTAGAAATAACAAAACAAGAATAGCAGCACCTTATATGGGACAACGGGAGAGCTGGTTCATCGGGGAACATGACCCAATAACACACAAAAGTGAAAATAAAAATAAAATTTCAGCACTTTCACAGAGTAAGTGCACAACGCAAACACTGTCCCTTTTTTCATCTACATAGTAACATAGTTTATAAGGCCGGAAAAAGACATCTGTCCATCCAGTTCGGCCTGTTATCCTACATGTTGCTAGCTGGTAGCAACATGTCAGCCCAGCATTAAAGCCTTCCTCAGATATAGATTACTTAAGTAATGCCAAATGGCATAAAGAGTATAGCAGCACAGATCGTCAGAAAAGACCATTCCGGTGTTTACAACTGTGCACTGTTGTACATTTCATGCTATTTGACATTACTCGAAGTGTAAGAGTCATTTTAGTGTATTTTAATACGGTGTAGGGACAGGGATGTCAATTTTGTATTATACTTTATTAGGGAAAGATGTTTCTTTGTACTAGAAAACAGGGTGAAAGGATCTTCTTAGCAGACCTCTAACTGAGAGCTGCTATGAAGAATCTGTCTTCAGTTCTACTGAGTGCTGAAGACGCCTGTGTGTAACAGGTCAGATAGCAGGGGGATGGGCAGTGATAGTTAGGTCACATGTATTTAGTCAGGGACCGGGAAAAAAATTGTAATTTTCAAAATTTGAATTTCTCTGCTTTTAAGGCAGATAGTGATTCCTCACAAAATAGTTATTACTTTACATTTCCCATATGTCTGCTTTATGTTGGCATCATTTTGTAGATGTAATGTTATTTTTTTTGTTTAGGACGTTAGAAGACTTAGAATTATAGAAGGAATTCTTAATTTTTTTAAAAACATTTTCCAAAACCATTTTTTAAAGGGTTTCTGTCATCAGAATTTAGCCTACAAAACCGAGTGTCATTTGCAAATCGCAAATGACACCTGATGACAGAAAGCCTTCTTTTATAGAAATCTGTACGGTAGTTTTTGTTAAAATAGCGTTTTTATAATATGCTAATTAGGCCCCCTAGGTGCAGTAGGCGTGAACCCTGCACCTAGGAGCGGCCGTAATAACGCCCCTTACCCCTCCTCCCTTGCGTTGATTGACAGGGCCGGGCAGCCATCTCTTTCGTCTCCCGGCCCTGTACGATAGCGAAATCCCGCGCCTGCGCATTGCGATAAGCAATCTGCGCACGCGCGTTGAGAGCCGGCGGCCGCCCGGGTCCCGGCTTCATCAATGCGCATGCGCGGATTGCTTATCAAGTCACTTTGTGGGGCTTACATAATAGAAACCACCATAAATGACCCCATTTTAGAAACTACACCCCTCAAGGTTTTCAAAACTAATTTTACAAACTTTGTTAACCCTTTATGTATTCCACAAGAAATAAAATAAAATGGAGATGACATTTCTAAATGTAATTTTTTTGGTCAGATTTTCCATGTTAATCCATGTTTTCCTGTAACACATCAAGGGTTAACAGCCAAAACTATTACCCTTAGGCTCCATTCACACATCCTGTTTTTCTTTCCTGATTCGATCCTGATCCTGATCTGGATCCATTCATTTCAATGGGTCCTGAAAAAATCGGAATCGAATCACGAAAGAAAAACAGGACGTGTGAATGGGCCATAGAGATAAAACCCTAAGAATATATAATAATCAAATGGCCATGTGATTAATAAAGCCGGCAGTAACAAAAGTAAGACTATGTAAGATGGTTAATCAAGGACATACACTGTATATTGCCTTTGACAAATGGATTTTAGATACGAATATCTATCTATCTTTAGATTTATCTATTCTAAATATATCTGATCATTAGCAACACTTTTAAAGGAGTCTGGACATAGTCATGTAGATTCTCTTTTTCCCAGGCCCAATGGATGATTTTAATTACGTAGCATTAGCATTTTTTATTGATACAAAGTGCACTATTCATTTCACCAAGATGTTCCATAAAGCACATATTCAGATAACTAAAATGAAAACCACCAGCACAGAGGGTTTATAGAGCCGGCAAGAGCTTTAGGATCTTTCCTGAAAAGTTTTAAATAACTGAAAGTAGATCATGAAAAGAAAACAAACACATTATAAAAGTACATTTCCTGGTAGTGAAAAGCAGTCAGCTGTCAACTGACATGTGGAGTCTTGCTGCCTTGATGTACATATACGAGGCTGGAAATGCCTTGTGAAACAAGTTTGTGGTTGAAGAGGCGTCAGTGGGCACAAGCTGATATCCACCCATCTTGGGCACAGTCCCATAAGATACTGGATAGTACTGAGAAGAAAGAGGAATATTTCACCACAGGAAAAGAGCAAATGAGGAAGTGTTTGAAACAATGCTGTGAGCTCAGAAAATGGTGACGTCAAGGAGGAAGTAGAGGCAGAGGTTTCTGACAAAAATATCAGTTCACATTTAGGCTGGTGGGAAGAGTCTACTAAAATTAATCAATGGTAATAACACGCAGTTAAGCCATGGTTGATGGAAAAATGAAAATCAGACATCACATAGTACATGGCAATTTCTTTCTAACAAAGCTAGAACCAGCCCTGTACCTCACATGGATCCAGAGATCTCCCCATTCATTGCTCCAATTGCTCTGCTAGATTTATTCCAGGCTGGCAGCTCAGGGGGGATGTCCATTCTAAGTGGGCATGTCCTTTCTTCTGCAACTCTCTCCCTGTAACTGTCACAGTTTCCAACAGAAGATACAGCTGGTGACAGAAGAAGACTTAAACCAAGCGTTTGAGGTGGAAAAAAAATTTAAAAAAAAGAATGAACAGCAGGTGGCGCAACAGATACATTTTATTGACTAGCTCAGTGGCTATGCAATAACAAAAGTATTCAGATCCAGGCGCTGGTTTGAAAAATGTAGAATATTTTTCATGGCACACCCCCTTAAGGGGCCATTCAGAAGGCAGTGGTATTGCGAATCCGCAAAAATATGGGTCCGCAATACCACGTACGCCACCCAGCGTGTGTTCCGCAATTTGCGGAATACATAGCCTGGCCCCCCCCGTTCAAAATGCCTATTCTTGTCTGCTGTTGCATGTGGAGGTATCTTCTTAAATCTAAAACTAGATCACATATGGATACGGTTCCTCTTGTCACAAGATTCAACAACCAATGGCAGGATTTGTACAGACTTCTTAACAACCATTGGCATTTACTACAAATTTGCGACAAATTTGAGGGACAGGGTCGTACGCAGTCACTTTCAACGACCAACCCAAAATATTGGCAGAGGGATCAAATTGAGGGGTTCCTTTTCATGTGGGAATTACAATGTCTGCCAGTTCATGCTTGCTTCGGACTCTTTCATCCATCCTCAAGATTCTCAGAAAATTAGCCTTAACGGGGTTTTCCGAGTTATATATATTGATGACCTATCCTCAGGATAGGTCATCAATATCAGATCGGCGGAGGTCTGACACCCGGCACCCCCGTTGATCAGCTGTTTGAAGAGGAGGCGCGCACCGTACCAGCGCTACCTCCTCTTCACTGTTTACATGCTGGCTGTAACGGGGGTAGTGGTGAGTAGGTGTAATTACACCTCACTGCTCCATTCATTTCTATGGGAAGAATCGCTGTTTCTACATTCACAATCTTTATATATATATTGTCTATTTACAGCACTTTGCACTTTATCTAAATACACATATTACGGGGGCGATTTTGCTCATATTCCTATTGTACAGTTGTTTGGCATGATACATGCACTTTTAATCCCGTCTGGCGGTTGCGCTCCAGCTTGGAACGCATATTTCCAGCCCGCTCCACTTTCGGTCAGGTGGATGCGCATTTGCGCTCCAGTCTGGAGCGCACGCCCGCCCCACCTGGCCTTTCTCACACATGTGACTCGCCTCTATTCCCGTTGTGCACCGCTTTGCACCAGGATGGCCATGAATGGGTTAGTCTCAGGAGATCATTATTAAGGCCCCATTCAGATGGCCGTATTATTGCGGGTCCGCATTATTGCGGACCCGCAATAATACGGGGGCTGCCCGGCGTGTGTTCCGCACACTCGGAACACACGCCGGGCGGCCCCATTCAAAATGCCTATACTTGTCCGTGCGTGCGGACAAGTATAGGACATGCTTCATCGGAGCCGCGGCACGGAGCTAGCTCTGTGAGGCGGCTCCCCGCTCCATAGAGGTGAATGGGGCCTTAATCTAATTATATTACACATATGGCTATATAATGGGCAGTAAGACCACTTTTCTGTTACCCCTGAGGAAGCCGGAGTGTCCTTTGCAGGCATGCCTCACTGCTCCAGGTTTCCTTTACCATTGTGCTCATGGGATTAGGTAGTATTTATTACTTATGATGCTGCATTATTATCTATTTATTTCTTTCATGTCTTTCACATTCCCATGAATTATATTGTATTACCCTGGAGTTTATTTTTCTGGGTCTGAATTTGTGACCATGTTGGCTCCTGTATAGTGACTGGTGATATAACAATTTTTAAACTTTGTGTGTTTTGTCTGTCCAATAAATATATCTTGATTCATTTTATATTGGATGTGCATTTTATGCTGGTTCACTTTTGGACCTTTGGTCCTTGTTTCATGGTAGTTGCTTTTTAGAACCAACTTTGCACTCCACACTAATTTCAATGTGCCCCCCGTTTGCTTGTTAGATTTTTGTTTTGTTCTGAACATACAAAATTCTCAACTTAAATGTGATGGCTATATTTGCTCAAAGATATAAATGACCTAGGGATAAGTTACAGAAATTGCGCTTCAGTTAAAAAAATCTAGAGCGTTGTATTTTTGCAGCACACAATGGCGCCTGCACTATATATTACAAATGGTACAGGCGCCATTTTGACCACTCACAGCTGTCTAATATTTAATTTGAGAATGTTTTATATTTCTTTATTTGGCATTAATGGCAGCCAAGCTCATCCGGGTCCATAGAGGAGTTCACCTAGCTTTCGCTCTCCCTGCCACTGTCCCTTCCTTCGCAACTGTCCCTACTTTTTTTGATTTCTCAGCCTCATCAGACCCCCCCAGCCTCAGATCAGACCCTCATCAGACCCCCCCAGCCTCAGATCAGACCCCCAATAGACCCCCCAGTCTCAGATCAGACCCCTATCATATCCCCAGCCTCAGATCAGACCCTCCCATCCTTAGATCAGCCCCAATCAGACCCCCCAGCCTCAGATCAGACCTCCCAGCCTCAGATCAGACCCCATTAGACCCTCCCCACCCTCAGATCAGCCCCAGTCAGACCTCAGATCAGACATTTAAAATAAATGAAAAAATAAACTTAGCTCTCCAGCTCCGGACAGTGCTGCCTCTTGGCAGATTCACTTACCCTCCTTGGTCTTCTTCCTGCCACGCTGTACTGTGACCTGACAGCGCACAGCGTCAGGTCATAGTGTGCATCTACGTGCACTACGTCCTGACACTGTACGTTTCAGGACACAGTGTGGGAGTCATTAGCATTTTCTTTTAAATACTTTTATTTTTAAAGAAATTTTTATGTTTAACACAGAAAAAACAATAACATTCCACTGTATAGTGGTACAATTTAAAGATTATCTATGGATATTACAGACATAAAGGATTAGGGAAGAAGTGAAGGGAAAGAGGTGGGAAGGGAAAGTAGAATAATTAGGCATCCAAGATAATATTATTAGGGAATCACAGGTTAAAGGTAACACTCATTAGCATTTTCTGAAAGGGGGCCAGGGGCCACATGAAATGGTCCCACGGACTGCAGGTTCCCCACCCCTGGCCTAATTCACGACAAGGCCTGCACCTCATCATAAATTAGGTGCATCCTCCAGCCACGCAGGGGATATCAAAACCAGCGAGGGAGGAACTGGTCTTGATAAATCTCTCCCAAAGTCTTTCTTTACTGAAGATGGGAGTAGTAGTCCATATGGCATTAAAAGGCACAGTTCCAAGGTGTTTATCACAGTGTAATCTTCTCCCAATAACTAGCATATAGGCAAACACAATGATGGTTCTTGTAGTGTTCTCTGTCTCTTTCTCACTTTACAATCTCCCAGCGTAACTATAGGCATGCTATAAGGTTCTTATTAAAGGGAGTCTTTCACCTGTTTTTCACCTATATAACTAACAGCACTGCCCCACAGAATATTGCACACACATCCCAGACATACCTGTGTGCACTGTGTGTCTGTATTCCATGTTCAAAGCACTTTTATTCTGCTGGAAAACAGCTCCCAAGTGCCCAGCTCTGCTGCTGCTGCAAACCAGACTGAAGAGGGGAGGGCTGCTTTAGCTGCTCGTATCTTGGAATTAGTAGCAGATAGAACAATGGTTCTAACCTTTTTTGAAAGCTGACATTCCAATCAATTTCCAATCAATTTCAAATGATACGAAAATCACAGCATTATGTCCAGTATATCAGAAGATATAGCTGTTAGAAATTGAGTTGGGAGAGAAAGCTGTTTTTAGTTTCACTTGGGAGCTGTTTTCCAGCAGAATAAAAGTGCTTTTCCTGGACAGGTAATACAGACACAGAGAGCACACAGGTATGTCTGGGATGTATCTGCAATCTTCTGTGGGGCAGTGCTGTTAGCTATATAGGTAAAAAACAGGTGAAAGACTCCCTTTAACTTCTGCAGAATAGGTTCTCAGAACTTGGGCCTAGCTCTCAGGAACTTGCACAAACAGAACTTCCTACTTGCTCTTCTAGACTCACACTAACAAACCAGGTGGCAGACCAGGTCCATCACCCTGGTCACCTAAACAGTTTGCCAGTTTGTTAACTGTTAGGTTGCCTTATACATTGTTACTGAGTACATACACATAATAAATCACAACTTAATAACATTGCATCAAAGGGGTTGTCCCATGTTTAATGTAAAAAAAAGAAAATCATACATCATACATGTAGTACATGACAATCTTTTTCTAACAAAGCAAAAACAAGTGTGGTATCTCACATGGATCTACAGAGATCTCTCCATTCATTGCTTTGCTAGATTTATATCAAGCTGGCAGCTCAAAGGTAGTGTCTTTTCTGCTGCAGCTAAGGTGGCGTGTCTCAGCTCTCCCTATCACAGCTCAGGAGGCAGTTGAAGGGTAAACCTGGCCTTGAGCAGCCTTCTCAGTGCGCCAAACAAAGAAGTAAGCAAAAGAAAAATTAATTAATTGGCAATAATTAACCTTTGCAGTAGTCCTTCTCGGGTACTGCACATGGTTTGCAAAGCAGTTTCAATATAGTTAACTCTTCAGGATATCAATACATACCAGCCATATACTGTATGTGCCTTAGGGTTTGTTCACGCAGCCGTTTGCCGGCTGTGCCCTTGCTGCAGACCACAAATTGCGGTCCACAACGCACAGGCACCGACCGCGGGGCTTCCGCATGCAGATCGCAGACCCATTCACTTTAATAGTGTCTGCGATCCGAATCCAACTGTCTGTACCGCAAAAAAATACAACAAGTCAGGAACACCAGGGAAGCACTCTGTAGTGCTTCAGTGAGGTTCCGATCCGTACCTCCGTTCTGCACCGCAGCGCATCTCTGTAATTGCGGACCCATTCAAGTGAATGGGTCCGCGATCCATGATGAGGGATGCACATGGCCGCCGCCTGTGTATTGCAGACGGACGCACAACGGCTGTGTGAACAAGCCCTTAAGGGCATCATTTTGCCAAACAGTCATCTTTTAAAATCACATATTAAAGGGATTCTCCAAGAATGGCCAAGATGGCCTCCTACCCTAGAATGTGGCCAGAACAGATTGCCTCCATTTCTACAGTAGCTTTTGGCGAGGGAGGGGGGGGTTGTCTTAAGGGCCTATGAACACTGTGTCCCGATTCTGCACAAAAGCCACTTCACACTGATTAGATATAACATTCAATTCACATTCTAGGATGGGTTGCTGGTGGCCATCTTGATACATTTTTAAGGCATAAGTGGACAACCTGTTGGCTGAGGCCCATATGAGGCCCCCTATATCATTTTGTGTAGCCCCCAACAATCAGGCTGGCACCATTGTGGTGGGGCACATAATACGGACAAGAGTAGGACATGTCCTAATTTTTTGCAGGTGTTGCGCAAGGTACATATTGATGTCGACAGCACACGGTGTGCTGTCCACATATTTTGCAGCCCCATTGAAGTGAATGGGTTCTGCATCCAATCGGCAAAAGGTCATCAATATCTGATTGGTGGGAGGCTGACACTGATCAGCTGTTTGAAAAGGGGACTTCTTACAGTATACCAAGCACTGCGCCGTACATTGTATAGTGGCTTTGCAGGACATTGCAGCCTAGGCCCAGTCCCTTGAATAGGACTCAGCTGAACATAGGTCATGTGACTGATTAATGTGACATTGCTGGCCTCAGAAGAGGCTGCAAATTTCACTGGAGCACCGTGGCCTCTTCAAACAGCTGATAGGCGCAGGTGACCCAGATATTGATGACCTATTCATAGCCTAATTTGCAATATTATCAGATTTGGTCACTCTATTATAGTGATATATATTCAGCCTATGGGGCAGAGTTAGAGAACTGTAATGCGTCTGCCTTTATTGTCTGTGGGGTTCTATAGTAGTTCAGTTTACTTGCACTACGTGAAGTCCAGGTCATGTAGCAGTAATATGGATGCAAAAATGCCACCAAATTATGTCGATCTCAATGAACAGTTTTAGCTGCATAAACCACACGGCACTGCAGCTGAATATTTTAACACTATTCTAATGTGCAGTAAAACCAGCTGATGAGCACACTTGTACACTTCAGCTGAGCAATGGCGACTATATATGGCTTCATGTTTATTTGAAGCATTTCAAGGGAAACTCCAGGAAAAAGCTGAATATTGTCCACGCGGTTGCCCAGAGTGGTGTGGCTGCGGGAAATAGCTGAGCGCTGTACTTGGCTATCTTTGGCAGTTCATAGAGGATGGATGGAGCACCCTGGTGCAGACTTGACCACCCACTCCATTTATTTCCGGGAAGAGGGTCCTTGTTCTACTGGTCAGTGGTGGTCCCAGTGCTAGGACCCCCACCAATCTAACAGTTATCCCCTATCCTGTAGAGAGGGGATAACTTCTTAAAACTAAACTTTAACTTAAAAAGGACTTGTCACTTCTACTGACACGTCTATTTTACTAACTATTTAAATTCCCCTAAAATATTTCTAAATAAGGGCCCTTTAGAACTGCTGTAGTACGGCTGTGCCCGTGTTGTCGACAGCAAACCTTCAGTGGACTTCTGGGTCCGTGTCTCCACTCCACAAAGGATAAGATGTGTCCTATCTTTTGCAGTATCTTGCTAATTGCGGACTAGAGATGAGCGAACGTGCTCGTAACGAGCACTGTACCGCTCGGCTCCCTTACGCTCGCATGGGCGCAGGCAGCTGCCTCCGTCCTCCTCACCCGATGGAAGCGGCTGCCTGCGCCCATGAGAGCGCAGGGGAGCCGAGCGGTACAGTGCTCGTTACGAGCACGTTCGCTCATCTCTATTGCGGACCCATTAAGTTCACTCAGCAGTGTGAATGGGACCCTAATCTATATTTATCACTCTATGTTGCCCCATTCCTTTATTATTCCTACTAAAAGTTATGAATAAATTACTAGAAGGTCTAGAAAGGTGTTACTAGTTGGGAGTGTGTCCCTGTACAGTCTGACACTGGTACCACTCACTGCATAATATTAGACTGTGGCACACCCCCAACTGGTAACATCCAGATGGACCTTCATTGCAAACTGCTAGTAATTCATTCATAACTTCTAGCAGGAATGATAAAGGAATGGCAAAACATAGAGTCATAAGAATAAATGCTTCAGAATTGCTTTTATACGGGGGATGCAAGTCATTGCTAAAACAGATGTGTCAGGATATGTTACAGGTGCCCTTTAAGAAAAACAACAACTGTATATATATATAAATTTTGATACTGCATTTTTTACAGAATTCAGTCTTAGAACCTTTCGGTAGCCCCGCAAAAAATTAGAACCATTCGGTAGCTTCGCAAAAAATATAGATTATGTTGTATTCTTGTCCGTTTTACGGACAAAGATAGGCATTGTTACAATGGATCCGCAAAAAAAAAAATTTTTTTGTTTTGCGGATCACATACGGTCATGTGAATATGGAGTCCATGCACTCCAATGGGGAACTCTCCTAACCAGCATTTTTTTTTACAAAACCAGGTTCTTCCTTTACGGTGGTATAAAACTATGGTTCTCGGATTTCATGCCAAAACCTTGCTGGCCAGGTCCAACTAGGCATTTTGGAAGGGATTTCATTGTGAAACAGCAGTGATTTGACCCCAAAAATAACTGGCATTACTCCATGCAGGAACATTCTTATTGTATTGTTTTATATTTCTAACACTAAGAGATTATGTAATTTTTCTAACCTAATGTCGCTTCCTATGACATTTTGCAATGGGATACAGCGTCGAACTGGGGCGAATAGTGCCAACCAGTGGAATTGATTTTGGGGACCACCCTATTGCCACATGGAAATATTAGGGAATGTCCACATGGGACCGCTCCTGTCCATTGTCTCTATGGCCAATGGTGGCTGCTGTAAAGCATATGTCTAAATGCTGTTAACAACAGCAAAATGGCTGCCTCCATAATCATGTTCAGGAAACAGAATTAAAGGGGTTATCCGAGTTATCGACACCCAGAACCCCCGCCGATCAGCTGTTTGAAGAGGAGGCGCGCGTCATACCAACCTTGTTTACCTGCTCACTGTAACATCAGTAGTGGTGAGCAGATGTAATTACACCCAAGCCGCCCCATTCATTTCAATGGGACGGATCACTCCTATACAAGTGTACAGGAACGAGCCCTCCCATTGAAATCAATTACACCTACTCACCACTACTGATGTTACAGAGAGCAGGTAAACAATGAAGAGGAGGCAGTGCAGGAACGGCGCGCACCTCCTCTTCAAACAGCTGATCGGCGGGGGTGCTGGGTGTCAGATCCCCTCCGATCTGATATTGATGACCTATCCTGAGGATAGGTCATCAATAAATATAACTCAGAGAACCCCTTTAAGAAATCTGCCATCAGAAAATAAAAACAGATATGTGTCACTATCTGCACATGTGTGCCGTCCACATCCGTAAGTCTGTTCCACAGCCCAGCATAAAAATAGAACATGTCCTATTCTTTCCCGTTTAGCAGACAAGGATGGGACATTTGTGAAGGCGTAAAAAAACAAAACTGCGGCATGCACTCATCATGTATCCGTGTTTTGGGGATCCGTGACTTGCAGATTGCAAAAGACTTACAACCATGTACGAGTCCTAATTAGAATAAACTTTCCTGATAATTCAGGTTGCTTTTTACATGGGCTGATGGTTGTCAGAACGATTGGTATTATGAATGTTCGTTCCTGATCATTCCCCCTTATATACCTGGCCAGCGATCAGTCGTCAAACGAGGAAACATTTCATTTCTGCTGATCACATCTTTTATGGAATTGTGAAAATCACCAATCTTCTAACTGTATGAGGATGAAGAATTGTAGAAGCTATCAATTGTCTCCATATGGTTTAATGATGTTAATGTACTAAACGAGCGCTAGTCAGTAAAGGGCCTTTAGGCTTCCTTCACACACTTTTTTGTGGCTTCGTTTTTTTTTGCTTTGTAAAAACCCGCAATGAATTCCATGTGCTTTTTAACAACTTTCGTTATGGCATTTTTTATTCAACACATTTTTTTAAACATGTCTGCTACAAAAATTCTTTCCTATAAAGAATTATATGGAAAATTGCCAGACAAAAACGCCATACTTATAGCATGCTGCATTTTGAAAATAATGGCAAATATGGTAAAAGCACATAAACATAAAAAATAGAAGTAAAAGAGATTCAAAAATGTTGAAAAGTTTCTAAAATGCTTATGTGTGACAACAACCTTACTGTATTATTCTTTATGAATACTACTGAAAAATAGTGCCACATGCAGTGAGATAAATAGTGCTATACAGTGGCAGGTTAAGTAATACCAGTGCAAAGGATGCCAAGCATGGAACAGATAAAGTACTGTAAAATGTCCAACAAACTAGTAATTTCTCTGCCCAAATATTACTAAGCAGTGCCTAGTCAATGTAAATAGGGTATATAGTGCCCAAACCCAACATGACATGCACAGCGCTGATAGTAGACACTTTACCAAGGATTTGTCCAGGGGCGTAGCTAAAGGCTCATAGGCCCGGTGCAAGAGTTCAGCTTGGGTCCCCCTTCCCTCAGTGCTCTGTGGCTAGGGGCAGGGAAGCACATAGCCTTCACAAAATGTAACCCCCCCACATGAAAAATTTTTGACCTAAGCCCTTCCCTCTAGCCAGTGGTGTAACTTGACCTGTATGCACGTTCTATAATACTGGTGACTTCTTATGTGGAACAAGGGTCTTTGGCCCCACTCAGGCTCCTGGGCCCGGTAGCGACTGCTACCTCTGCACCCCCTATAGCTACGTCCCTGGATTTGTCATCCGGTACCCGGACTCACTTAGTGTAGCTTTACCCCCAGTTCTCCTCTTCACTCATCTCTGTAGCCGACCACATACATACAACCCCTTGTATCCCTAATGTACACACATTTGTAGCTCAGCAACCGAATCAACAACCTGTCCGGCATAAACAGCAAGCTGTACTCCTTTATTAATAGACTAATGTCTATTTATGATTATTACTGGTGCCACTGCCCCCACACCCATATGCCCTCTGTCCATAATCTGTCATAAAATAAAATATAATTTATATGGAAGGTATGAAGATGTTGAATGTAATCACAGCATGTTCTATATTGTGTATTTTTCATGCAGCCCTGGCCCCATAGAAATCAATAAGGCCTGTGTGAAAAACGGAAGGCATCTGGATGCAATGCATTTTTCACTGATGGTTTCTAGAAGATGTACAGTAGGAGGTCATTTACTATGCTGAAATACTTCTAAATTAGGCGTATTTCAGACGCAGATGGCTGAGCAACAGTTAGGCCCCATTCACACGACCGTATGAATGGGGCCGTATCTATCCGCAAAATTGCGGGAATAGATGCGGCCCCATTCACCTCTATGGAGCCGGTAGCCGTGGCACGGAGCTAGCTCCATGCCGCGGCTCTTTTGAAGCATGTCCTATACTTGTCCGTGCGCACGGACAAGTATAGGCATTTTCAATGGGGCCGCATGGCGTGTGTTCCGAGCGCTGCGGAACACACGCCGGGCGGCCACCGTATATTTGCGGGTCCGCAGTAATGCGGGCCCGCAAATATACGGTCATGTGAATGGGGCCTTAGTTGTGCCGCTATCTGTGACTTAGCCCCACTTACTCCAGGTCTAAAATTGTGGGTGTGGTGTGGGCGGGGAACTGGACGGGCCACAGGCCCGTCTCATTCACCATTTTCTACCCTGTTTTAGGCGTAGAGAATGGTCTATAAGAAAAACAGCTTGAAAGCCGTCTTACATTTAGAACTGGCGCTAGATGTGCCAAGTTTATGGAGAAGCCGGCGGATCCACCACTAGCAATGGGGCTTTGTTAAGATCGGCCTCTAAAATGCCCGTCTTTATAAATGTGCCCCATAGTGTTTTTCTTCAGTTTTTCTTCACGCATGTGAAAAACACATCAAAAACTGATAGCATTGGCGGAAAAACTCAAACACTGAACGCAATCACAAACAAAACGGATTCAACTTGCAAGCAAAACCACGATTTTCCCCTGAAACAGATCCTGACACAATCAGTATCACTCATGTGAAAGATGCCTAAGAGTTATGACTGAACATTTTAATATGATGCAAATGGGGGATGATTTATATAAACTGGTGTAAAAGCAAAATGATGTGGTGGTCTATAGCAACTTATCAGATTTCAGCTCTCATCCTTCCAAAGTGCCTATGAAAATATTGGTTTGCTGAATGGTTGTTATGGGCAACCGCTCCACTGTACCTTCCCATGTACGGTTATTCAGTAAAGTGCACTACCTGCTGCTGGCAGATAAAGATGTAAAAATAAAATAAAATAAAATATATATATTTTTCCCCCTCTGAATACAATCCTCAGACAGCAGAGATGTCATTGGGAAAACTGTCCAATAAAATCCAGCCTGACTGTCAGAATAGTAATGAGGAATAAACTGTCAGCTCACGTGCAGGAGAGGCATATGGCTGATTCAATATGGTTGCCTAAGAGAAGATGGCAAATATGGGGTCAAATGGTTCAGATGTTTGGATGCTTAAAGGACAGACAGATTTTTGCCTCCATACTAAAATTTACAGAACAGTTTGTGATGAACTATGGACACCACTGCCAGAAGAAGCCACCATGAGGTTCTCGCCCATTCCTCTGGACACTAGGCTGCCACTCATGATGCCCACATCACAGTGTATATGGCAGAGCAGGTCCATGGGCCACTGCCAGGCAGGTGCCACCCGAGGATTCTATGACCTCCGACCTCACCTGCACACGACCAACTGCCGTTCATATTCAACTGTCGACGGAGGTGATCGGACTGAAGTCTACAGATTGGCGAAGATTTGCGACAATGGCGTCCACTGGACATGGAGAAGACGGCGAGGAGATGAAGAGAGAAGGAGAAAAGAGGAAGAGGGACGAGGATAGCGTCACAGGATTCAAGAAGATCCGAAAGAAGAGGAGAGGACCCAAGATTAGAGGAGTGGAGGATGGGGAGCCAAGACATGGGAGCAACCAAGACCTCGCCAGGCCTACCATCAGCCGCTTCACCATCCACCAGGTTTTGGGTAGGGGAAGCTTTGGCAAAGTAAGTATTAGAGCATCTTACAGTATATGATTTTAAACCTAACATGTTTAATCCCGCTCTGTTATTGTCTATTTGACTGATAGGATATCCAGTAACTTCCTTGCTCCCATGACCACTACTTTATATCACATTTTTCATCTGCTCCATTTATCACCATATATAGGTCTGTTGTTGCTATACGGGAATATTATCATTCATTGAAGAACTGATGAGCAGTAGTGTACCTACCATAAAGGCGGACCATGCGACTGTTGTGTGGCTCAGAGAGAAGGCAAAGTCGGGAAAGGGGGGATGGGGGTGCCTGGTGCTGCACTGCACTTCTGTATCCAAAATAGATTCATGTCATTTTCCTGCAGCCACCACTAGGGGGAGCTCAGTGCACAGCTTTTTAATTGATTTCTATAGTGACTGTATAAACTCCTATGCATTGAGCTCCCCCTAGTGGTAGCTGCTGGCAGTCAGATTTGTAATATGCTATCTGAGGGAAGCAGAAGATTTATTATTGTATTTACATCAGTTGTCTGGTGTAAAAAGACAAAGATATTTGGGGGGGCATTGCTCCTGCTCCTAGATACACCGTTCTCCTACCTCATGTCACGCCCTGCCATCCTTGATTGACAGGGTCAGGCAGCATTCGTCTCCTTCTGCCGGCCCTGTGTGCTGGGTAAACGCCACTGCGCAGGCGCGAGATTTATCCAGCACACAGGGACGGCAGGAGAAGACGAACGCTGGCCCTGTGAATCAAGGATGGCATGCCTTTAGGTCATCTTTGCCAAGCTCTATACGGGCCTGGGTACCACCCCACTGACTGACCTCTCAGTCAGCCTCTGTTTCTTAAACTGCGCAATACCCAGAACCCCCCCTTCCCT
This sequence comes from Rhinella marina, assembly GCA_900303285.1. Lineage (NCBI taxonomy): Eukaryota > Metazoa > Chordata > Amphibia > Anura > Bufonidae > Rhinella > Rhinella marina. Next base: position 318,604 of record ONZH01000178.1, on the reverse strand, counting down.
ACAGACATGTTATGAACATTTTATGTTTGTTTTCTTCAGGTGGTCTTGGCATCAGTCCCTGGCCAAAACACCTACATGGCCATTAAGATGATCACCAAGAAAGGGGACAATGAAGATGCGATAATGAGAGAGAAGCGGATACTCCTCGCAGCCAGAGAGTGCCCATTCCTAATCCACCTCTATGCCGCACAGCAGTCTCAGGAGCGCGCGTATTTCATTACGGAGTATCTGTCCGGAGGCAGCCTGGATGATCTCATCAGTATGTGCGGCTGCTTGGACATCAGCAAAGTAAGGTGAGAAAGAGCGGAAATACCAAAATAGACCAGACAGGGGATAAAAGCTGAGGTCAGGGGTATAGCTAGAGGAATGGTGGGTGCTGAATGACAGCAAGTCACCCTGCCATGGTCAGGGTATTTACATATAGTGCTAGGCCACAAACTGAATCTCTTCCCCAGGTGATATAAAACAATGCAGAAAATGGAGAGAATACTGCCACTGCTGCCATAAACAGCGTCTCTTCTCTGTGACCACACAGTATCCCCTCAACTCATGATATTGGGGAATTGATTAAAAAATATAGAATTTGATGACACTGAAACTACTTTCTGTTCTCCCCATCAGATTCTACACAGCAGAGATGGTATGTGGCCTCCAGTTCCTCCATAGACGTAACATCATCCACCGGTAAGCAGAACTTTCTCTCTGTCTTCTTTACACACTGGAAATAATGCACCTAGCTTTCCTGGACTCCTGAACAGCTATTCTTCTTGGTCTTTTAGTGACTCATCCCTGGTCTCTTCTATCACTGGGCAGATTTGTCATTCTTTGTCTTGTTTTTTTTTTTGCAGAGATCTAAAGCCGGAGAACATCATGTTGGATGCAGATGGCCACATCCGTATCATCGACCTCGGGCTGGCCCAAGATGGTGTCGCTGCCTCCGATAAGATCTATGGAGTAGCGGGAACTGTCCATTACATGGCCCCTGAGATGCTTCTTAAAACAGGATATGGCGCAGTAGTTGACTGGTGGAGCCTGGGCGTTGTGGTGTGCAGAATGGCAGGATGCCCCCCATTTTACAACGGTCCTGTCAGAAAAATGGCCCAGGATGCTATCATCAGTGAGAAACCATATATTCCATCTTGGTTTGATGCTGACTTGAAAGATCTTGTCAAAAAACTGCTGCGCCAGGATCCTGAGAAGCGTTTGGGTGTGTGCGGGAACATCCGAGAGCATCCATTCTTTTCCACCATCGGCTGGGAGGAACTGGAGGAAAGGAGAACACAGCCACCATTTACACCACGTGAGACAGTTCTGGAGAAGCAACATCTGCAGTGGCCAGAGGATAAAAGAGCCCTTCACCCCGTGGCCAGATTCAACTATATGTCACCAAGCTGGGCCCGGTAAGATCCTCCTCTTCTGGGAATAACTCTCATCAGATATTATTCTTTACTTGTGTTCCTCATCGTTGTTATTTTCTTTTGTCTCTCTGAATGACCTTGTCTCTACTTCTTAGGTTGATGAGAACATCTGGACTGTGAAGGAATCCACGACCATCTGGTAAATGGCCACTATACACACAGGAAACCTGTCATCTGTAATATTAGATCTTCTGAATGGTTGATAACTAAATGGCTTTCATTCCTTAGATAACAGAATATCAGTATAAGATTTTGAGACATCTATTTCTTATGTCTTGCAGGATACACCCGTGCCTACTGCCCAGAACTTCATGCCTCCGGGCCTCATATCTCTGCTGCTGTATACAAGGCTGCCTTTAAAAAATCATCTCTCTCCTTAGTGCCCCAAGTGCTTGACTTGACGTCCTCCTCTCCTGGGCTGGCACCTGACATAAATCTAGCCTGAAGATCCTCTACGCCTCCGGGAGTGGCCTGTGCTTAGTTTCCATCTGGTGAGTTCAGGAACAGAAAAAACCCCGGAGAAGCTATTATCCCTGAACTCACCTGAGCACAGGCCTGGTAAGTACTGCACTCACCACACACACACACATCACCCACACTATAGGATAAGTATAGGTAACCGCACATAGACACATAGTATACACACATAAGATAGTGGCCATTGATCCTGGGATTTATTCTGATCGCCATATTTGGGGTCGGGAAGGAATTTTTCCCCCTTATGTGAGAACAATTGGCTTATTCCTCACAGGGGGTTTTCGCCTTCCTCAGGATCCACACGGCCTTAAATAGGTTTAGTATAATAGGTTATTAAGTAGCTCAAACGTAAGTAGCATAATATAAATAGATAAATAAATATGTCTAGATTAATTTTTTTTAGGTGACAAATATAAACATTAGCTTGAAGGGTTACTCCCATCTTGGACATAGAGGATATTACTAGGATATGCCTTCAATCTGATAGGGACCCCTGGGACCCGCACCTACACTTAGAACGTAGCCTGCATGACTTCCTCTATCACATAGGTTAGGTACTGTATCAGCCTTTGATCCTGGGATTTATTCTGATTACCTTATTTGGAATCAGGAAGGTATTTTCCCCCCGATATGAGGACTATTGGACTCACGGGAGGTTTCACCTTCCTCTGGATCAACATGGTCTATTAAGAAGCTTAGTATAAAATATATATATGTAGGTAATGCATACATAATTTAACATAAATATAGAATTAAAAAAAAAAAAAAATTATAATTCACATACACATATACACAGTAGGTTAGTAGAAAATTTAAAATAAATAGTATAGTCACCCCCCCTTCCATAAGTATATCATATAGGTTAAGTATCAGCCTTTGATCCTGGGATTTATTCTAAACCCTTATATTTGGGCTCAAGGAAGGAATTTTCCATTGATATGGGGAAGACTGTTCTGTTCCTTCCTCTGGATCAACATGGCCTATTAAGAAGATTAGTATAATATAGGTAATGCAAACATAAATATAGAAAAATAAAAATAAAATATATACACATATACACAGTAGATTAGTAAAAAATATAAAATAAATAGTATAGTATTTAAAAAAAAAATTTTCTCCATATATAAGTTAAGCATTAGCCTTTGATCCCAGGATTTATTCTGCTTGTTATATTTGGAATCAGGAAGGAATTTTCCGCCCGAAATGAGGACTATTGGCCTCACAGTCGGTTTTCGCCTTCCTCTGGGATCAACATGGCCTATTAATAAACTTGATATACAAGATATATACGTAGGTAACACATACACAACTTAACATAAATATAGAATCAAATAAAAAAATATAATTTATGATTCACATACACATATACACAGTAGATTAGTAGACAGTATAAAATAAATAATAGTTTAAAATAGCATACTATTTTCTTTTTTATTTTTCCCTATATCACATAGGTTAAGTATCAGCCTTTGATCCTGGGATTTATTCTGATCCCCATATTTGGGCTCAGGAAGGAATTTCCCCCTGATATGGGGAAGACTGTTCTGTTCCTCACAGGTTTTTTTTCCTTCCTCTGGATCAACATGGCCTATAAATTGGTTTAGTATAAAAGATAAATAATTTGTACATATATAAAAATTTCAAAATAATTAAATTTAACACCCCCCCAAATAAATTTTTTCTTTTACTCCCCTTTAAATCTTTGTCCTTGTTTTTATTCCATTTGGGGTGGGGTGTCTAGGGTCTACCAGTGGAACTGATTCTGGGGGCCCATCCTAAAGCTACATGGAAATATTAGGTAATGTCCAGATAAATGCCGGTGACGGCAAATCCCCAGTGTTTATATGCCAAACCCTGCTCCTGGCCAGGGAAACATACTGCTCCCCTTGTGTCAGGTCAATCGTGCAAGTGACGGGGTGGTGGTGGTGGGGGGGGGGGGGTAGGTCACTTCTGTGGCCAGTGACTCACTGCAGCAGCGTCAGAGCAGGACAGAGAGTGAAGGAGTGGGCCCAGCGGCAAGGAGTAGGTAAGTATATTTCCATTTTGCAGATCTGGCCAGGAGGGTGGTTTGCCAAAAAAAATCATGGAATGATTGCTCCCGATAATCTACATAGTAACATAGTAACATAGTTTATAAGGCCAAAAAAAGACATCTGTCCATCCAGTTCGGCCTGTTTTCCTATAAGTTGATCCAGAGGAAGGCAAAAAAACCCTGTGAGGTAGAAGCCAGTTTTCCTCAATTTAGGGAAAAAAATTCCTTCCCGACTCCAATCAGGCAATCAGAATTACTCCCTGGATCAACGACCCCTCTCTAGTAACTATAACCTGTAATATTATTACCCTCCAAAAATACATCCAGGCTCCTCTTGAACTCTTTTAGTGAACTTACCATCACCACCTCCTCAGGCAGAGAGTTCCATAGTCTCACTGCTCTTACCATAAAGAATCCTCTTCTATGTTTGTGTACAAACCTTCTTTCCTCCAGAAGCAGAGGATGGCCCCTCATCACAGTCACAGTCCTGGGGATAAATAGATGATGGGAGAGATCTCTGTACTGACCTCTGATATATTTATACATAGTTATTAGATCTCCCCTCAGTCGTCTTTTTTCTAAAGTGAATAAGCCTAATTTTGATAATCTTTCTGGGTACTGTAGTCCACCCATTCCAGTTATTACTTTAGTTGCCCTCCTCTGAACCCTCTCCAGCTCTGCTATGTCTGCCTTGTTCACAGGAGCCCAGAACTGTACACAGTACTCCATGTGTGGTCTGACTAGTGATTTGTAAAGTGGCAGGACTATGTTCTCATCATGGGCATCTATGCCTCTTTTGATGCAGCCCATTATCTTACTGGCCTTGGCAGCAGCTGTCTGACACTGGTTTCTACAGCTTAGATTTCTGTTCACTAAAATTCCTAGGTCCTTTTCTATGTCAGAGTTACCCAATATTTTACCATTTAGTATGTACTGGTGACTTGCATTATTCCTTCCCATATGCATAACTTTACATTTGTCAGTGTTAAACCTCATCTGCCACTTCTCTGCCCAAGCCTCCAGTCTATCTGGATCCATCTGTAGCAGTGTACTGTACTCTTCTGTGTTAATTACTTTACACAGTTTAGTGTCATCTGCAAAAATTGATATTTTACTGTGCAAGCCTTCTACGAGATCATTAATAAATATATTGAAGAGAATAGGGCCCAATACTGACCCCTGTGGTACCCCACTTGTTACAGTGACCCAATCTGAGTATGTACCATTAATAACCACCCTCTGTTTTCTATCACTGAGCCAGTTACTTACCCACATACAGACATTTTCTCCCAGGCCAAGCATTCTCATCTTATATACTAACCTTTTATGTGGTACAGTGTCAAATGCTTTGGAGAAGTCCAAATATACGACATCCATTGATTCGCTGCGGTCTAGTCTAGAACTTACCTCCTCATAGAAACTGATTAAATTGGTTTGACATGACCGATCCCTCATGAAGCCATGCTGATATGGAGTAATTTGCTTATTTTCGTTGAGGTACTCCAAGATAGCATCTCTTAGAAAACCCTCAAACAGTTTACCCATGACAGATGTTAAACTTACCGGCCTATAGTTCCCGGGCTCTGTTTTTGGACCCTTTTTGAATATTGGCACCACATTTGCTATGCGCCAATCCTGTGGAACACTCCCTGTCAGTATAGAGTCCTTAAATATCAGAAATAAGGGTCTGGCGATGACATTACTTAATTCTCTTAGGATACGGGGGTGTATGCCATCCGGTCCTGGCGATTTGTCTATTTTAATCTTTTTAAGACGCAGCTCTACTTCTTCCTGGGTCAGACAGGGCACTTTTAATGGGGAATTTACTTTTATATTCTGCATTTCATCTGACAGTTTATTTTCCTCAGTGAATACAGTGGAGAAAAAGATATTTAGTAGCTTTGCTTTCTCCTCATCGCTCTCTGCAACTCCCCCCTCATTACTCTGTAAGGGGCCGACACCTTCAGGTTTATACTTTTTACCATTTATATAATTAAAGAACATTTTAGGGTTAGTTTTACTTTCTTTGGCGATTAATCTCTCGGTCTCTAGTTTGGCTGTTTTTATTTGTCTTTTACATATTCTATTTTTTTCCTTGTAGTTTTTCAATGCTTCCTCGCTCCCCTCCTGTTTTAGTGATTTAAATACTTTCTGTTTGTCATTTATTGCTTTCTTTACAGCTCAGTTTATCCACATTGGTTTTTTCTTGTTCCTTAACCTTTTATTCCCATAAGGTATGTACCTCTCACAATTAGATATTAGGATGCTTTTAAAATATCCCATTTTGTGGCTGTATTTTTATTTTTGAGGACTTTGTCCCAGTTAGTTAGGCCTATGGCCTCTCTTAGTTGGCTAAATTTAGCTTTTTTGAAGTTAGGTATTTTTGTTCCTCCCTGAAGAAACGCTCTTTTGAATGACAATTGGAAGGTTATTATATTATGGTCACTATTTCCTAGGAGTCCCCCGACCTGCACATCTGTTATTCTGTCAGGTCTATTGGTTAATACTAAGTCCAGTATGGCCGTCCCTCTAGTCGGGTCCTGAACCAGTTGGGAAAGGTAATTGTCTTTGGTTATTTCCAAGAACCTGCTTCCTTTATGAGATGTACAGGTTTCAGTTTTCCAGTCTATATCTGGGTAGTTGAAATCCCCCATAATAACGTCCTCATTATGATTTGCCGCCTCGTCTATTTCGTTTAGAAGTAGATTTTCTATGGGCTCTGGTATACTAGGGGGTTTATAATAAACTCCTATTAGTATTTTATTATTGTTTTTGGCTCCATTTATTTCTACCTACAGTGACTCCACATCTTCATGTGCCTCACTTATATCTTCCCGCAGTGTGGGCTTTAGACAGGACTTTACATAAAGGCCATGTAACGGTGCAGCAGATCACCCGATGAACGAGTGATCCGGTGATCCTGTTGTGCTGTCTAAACAGCGATCTGCTGCTCAGAAACAATGCAGCTGGATAGGGATGAGTGATCACAATAGCTATCCCTCGTCCTCATACTGTGGAGGCGATTGCTGCATGACAGATAACACACTGATAGCTGTCTGTACAGAAAATGAAGCAGATATCACTGCAGTCCTATGTAACACCACAGATAACACAGTGATAGCTCTCTGAGTTCAGATAATGTAGTATATATCCCCTGCAGTCCTATGTAACACCACAGATAACACAGTGATAGCTCTCTGAGTTCAGATAATGTAGTATATATCCCCTGCAGTCCTATGTAACACCACAGATAACACAGTGATAGCTCTCTGAGTTCAGATAATGTAGTATATATCCCCTGCAGTCCTATGTAACACCACAGATAACACAGTGATAGCTCTCTGAGTTCAGATAATGTAGTATATATCCCCTGCAGTCCTATGTAACACCACAGATAACACAGTGATAGCTCTCTGAGTACAGATAATGTAGTATACATCCCCTGCAGTCCTATGTAACACCACAGATAACACAGTGATAACTCTCTGAGTACAGATAATGTAGTAGATATCACTGCAGTCCTATGTAACACTACAGATAACACAGTGATAGCTCTCTGAGTACAGATAATGTAGTAGATATCATCTGCAGCCCTATGTAACACCACATATAACACAGTGATAGCTTTCTGAGTACAGATAATGTAGTAGATATCATCTGCAGTCCTATGTAACATCACAGATAACACAGTGATAGCTCTCTGAGTACAGATAATGTAGTAGATATCATCTGCAGTCCTATGTAACACCACAGATAACACAGTGATAGCTTTCTGAGTACAGATAATGTAGTAGATATCATCTGCAGTCCTATGTAACACCACAGATAACACAGTGATAGCTCTCTGAGTACAGATAATGTAGTAGATATCATCTGCAGTCCTATGTAACACCACAGATAACACAGTGATAGCTTTCTGAGTACAGATACAGTAATGTAGTAGATGTTACCTGCAGTCCTGTATAACACCACAGATAACACAGTGATAACTTGAAGTGTTTCCGTGGGCTTTTGGGTCCGTGCCTCCGCACCACAGAAGAGAGGACATGTCCTATATTTTGCCATATTTTTCGGATTGTGGACTCACTCAAGTCAGTGGGTCCGCATTACAATATGGATTCACACGGCTGGTGGCCTTTACAGTCAAGTGAATGCGCCCTTAGTGTTATTTTAGAGACCAGCTGAGATCTCCTGACCCTGGGAAGTGGTTAATACTCATGACTGTCCTCACTCTATCACTGGTTTTAATGAGTACCTGATTCTCTGTTGAAAGCCCATTATGTACCCAGTCAGCGGCAGAGAGGAGGACTACAGGGAAATTTCCCAGTTGGGTCTATGGCCATTACGCCCCTGTCCATAAGAACAGAAGGACTATACAGGAAGACTCTACAGGAACAGGAAGACTCTATAGCAGTGATGCCTAACCTCCGGCACTCCAGCTGTGGTGAAAATACGACTCCCAGCATGCTCGATTCATTTTTATGGAGTTCTGAGAACAGCCAAGCAAGTGTACATCTTGGGAGTTGTAGTTTTACCACAGGTGGAGTGCTGGAGGTTAGCTATCACTGCTCTATAGGAACAGGAGGACTCTACAGGAACAGGATAACTCCATATGAACAGGAGGACTCTACAGGAACAGGAGGACTCTACAGGAAAAGGGGAATCCATATGAACAGGACTCTATAGGAACAGGAGGACTCCATAGGAACAGGAGGACCCTACAGGAACATCAGGACTCTATAGGAACTCCTTAGGGTTCAAACAGGGGTGCAAGTCACATTGTACTTTCCATTGCATTCCTGTCTGATGCTGCCATGTCATGCATCAATGTATGAGGCAGGAGCTGTCATTAGCCCCAGGGGAAGTTCTGCAACATGGAGGAGTTGTGCAACTTTTTCCTCATAAATGAGATGATAATCCTGTGTTTTTCATGGGGTGTGTTGTGTAAGCGCCAGAAAGGACATGTACAATATAATAAACCCAGTTCCCCAGGCTGCCATGGCTGCTCCACCTCTGATGCCCAGTCATGTGTGGCAGTGGAGGGGCAGCTCCCTCCAGCACTCCTCGTACATGTGAAGAAGTTTTGTGTGGCAGGAAGCAGGGAGTAGTGCTGGTACCTCAGTGCAGGCGGCAGGGCAGGATATACAGCAGGGGGAGGACATGCGCCCTTTGCCTGCACACTCCAGAAGGCAGGAAACCTACAGGAAAGAGCTCGGTGCTGCGGCTGCAGCTGCCTGCCTGCCTCTCCTGCCTCGTCCATACTGTACATACAGAGAGCTCAGACACAGCGCTCGGGAGCGGGAGGGAAGATGGCGACGCTGGGAAGCGAATCTCAGCCGTTCTCTAACCTCCCAGTCAGCGCCCTGCTCCAGTCCCAATACCCGCAGCAGCACCACAGCGCTGTCACTGGAGTCACCAACTTCAGCCTGAACCTGCCTGTGAACCGGGGGCTTGAGAGAGCCCTGGAGGAGGCGGCAAACTCCGGCATCCTCAACCTCAGTGCCAGGAAGCTGAAGGAATTCCCCCGGACTTCGGGGAACCATGATCTGTCCGACACGGTGCAGGCAGGTAAGGCACTACAGGCAGGATTAACCCCTGCTGGGAGGGGAGGCTGTGGGCTGGGACCTGCTGGCCTCCAGTGGATGCTCAGTCTGGGGTATTAGTACTCTGCAGACTCAAGTACCAGCCATGGCTTAAAGGGCAATTCCACCTTCATGTAATTGTGCCAGGTGATGAGTCCGTGGAGAACTATTGGTGGAAGCCACCTTTAATAAGACCTGTGCTGTCTATAGGCTTCATAGGAATGTCTGACAGTAACCTAGGATGACCAGTGACGAGAGTGCGGAGGACATCGCCGTCACCATCTCATTTCCTCCATACATTTATGTAAAGGGAACCTATCCAGGGGCATAACTAGGGCCCAGTGGGACCCAAAACTTAGGATGGGGCCCCACACCACTATGAGAAGCTTATGGTTATGTTGGTTTTAGAAATGCACAGGGATAATGCACACAGTGATGTCATGATGGTGAGATAACTGACATGTTGAAGTTACAGCATAGGAATAAGGCTCACAGTGATGTCACACTAGTATGGTAATATGCATGGATATTAATCAGTCATGTCACTGTACAGCAATAAGGCTCACAGTGATGTCACAGTAGTATGATAATATACATAGATATGAATCAGTGATGTCACTGCGCAGCAATAAGGCTCACAGTGATGTCATAATAGTATAATAATACACATTGCGCTATTGCGCTCTTATATTGACCATATACATCACTAGCTGTACATATGTCAGACTGGAACTGCCCCTGCTTAGTTATTGGGGCCCCATAGCAGCTGCTATACCTGTTACCCTGGTAGTTAACTGTTACCCTGGTAGTTACCTGTTACCCTGGTAGTTACCTGTTACCCTGGTAGTTACGCCCATGAATCTATCACTAGGGCAGGTGGAGGATAGGTAAAGTAGCTGTAAAGTGCACACATACAGTATACCACTGGCGTTACGTGGTGGCTCCTGCTCCGGGGTGCCAAATAAATCATATCACCTGCTGTATGGGTTCATAGAGTCTTCTGTCCATGTTCTCTATTGGGACCTATGGTTGTCATAGTGCGGTGTACCCTGCACTGGATCCCACTTTATTGAAAGCTATTACATTGGGGGACGTGGCACGACCACCAGTGAATTCAGTGGACATCGTATAATACTACTTTTCTACAAATCTGGATGTACCCACAGCTCCTACCAGTGACATTGGAAGCTGGAGGGTTGACCATGATGGACAGCCCCTTCCAGGTGAACCCTACATGTGCATATGGCCAGCTTCATTGTAGCTGTTGTACCCTCAGGTTTTGCTTTGTTAAGAACATTCGTGGCATTTTCTGTGGGCAGCCCCCCTTGTAAACGGCTGTTGAGGTTGGTCCCAGTGACAGAATCTTTTCTAATGAGTATTAATTTTGGGCATTCATGGCTAAGATCATATTACCCATCCTGTACGGCTGCCAGGGTGGTCAGAGTTACTGTTTTCATCACTCTGGCCACCCTGGCATAGGACGGGTATTCTGATCTTAGCCATGAATTGCAAAGATGGGAATATCCATTTTATATGTCTAAAACACCTTGAAGGAGTTCTCTGGGAATACTGAGTACAGTATTTAGCAAGTGTCTGCCGCCTGCCCTGCAAACAGAAGATTCATACTTAGCAGCTCCCGCCGTTCTGGTCCTCTACGCTGCCTCTGTAGTGTCCATGTTCTGGTCCCCTCCCCACAGTGTTGACACCACAGCATGGACATGGTCACATGCTTGCTGCAGCTGACTGGCTTCAGTGGCAATGTGCTTGTTGTGACCAGGTCACTGCTGAAGCTGGTCATTGGCTGCAGCGAGCATGTGCTGGATGTCAGCACTGCGGGGACCGGAACATGGAGGCAGCGCTGAGGATCGGAACGGCGGGGAGCAGGTAAGTATGAATCTTCTGTTTACAGAGGCAGGCGGCCGGCACTTTCTAAAAACTTAGGGGGCCATTTATCAAACTGGTGTAAAGTAGAATTGGCTTAGTTGCCCATAGCAGCCAATCAGATTCCACCTTTCATTTTCCAAAGGAGCTGTTCAAAATGAAAGGAGGTAGCTGATTGGTTGCTATGGGCAACTAAGCTAGTTGTACTTTACACCAGTTTGATAAATGCCACCTTTAATATTGTCCAGTATTTTGATATTGATGGCCTATCTTCTTCGACATCAGATTGGCGGAGGCCCCCTGCTCCGGCACCGCCATTAGTCGCTGGAAGCACGCGGCTGTGTTGTAGTGGACGGAGCTGGTAACAGCAATGCTGCTCCCATTGAAATGAATGGGTGTAGCACTATAGTAACCATCGGTGGTGGTGCGGGGTATTAGAACCCCACTAATTAGATATTGATGATGGGCGATCCCACAGATATAAAAATATTGGAAACCCCTTTAGTCCTTTATCTAATGCCATTCATATATGTCTATTAATTGTGTTACTTGCTGTACGTGACACCACCCTGGTCCTGGGGTCAGTGTGATATATGGGGGGTTACCGCTGTGTATGGTCAGGCAGAGATATAATTCCATCATTACATGTGCACAGAGTTGTTGGCGTATGCCATGTGTTAGTATGGTTTATGCCAGTGTGCACTGGTACCTGTGAAGTGACTGATCTCTGCAGTCTGCCCGACACTGTCCACCATGATGGCGGCATGATGCACCGGTCACCTGATAATCTGCTTACAGACAGCATGGAAACATAGTGGCGGTATATAGTATTTGCTTCATGCATCGGGCAGTACAGATATAGTTATGTAACCCATTCTGTACCAGGACTGTCTGCAATGCAGAGGTGTGAATGGCACAGATTGCAGGATTCAGCTGTGACCTGAACTGACTCTATGGGGGGTTGAGATGACTGAAATTGGGGCAACATGTTTTTTTTAGTATATTTGTAAGAAGAATGGTTTACGATGAAGTTGTATCCACAGCGCTGTACGTCACCTCAGGCTTTCCTACAGGTGCGCCTATGGTTTTCCTGAAATATTCCACAATAAATGTTTAGCTGTGTCCTTGTGATGCGTCATTGACAAATGCAGACTGGCCATGCGTGGCGTTCATGGACGCGGTCACTTAACTCGTGTAATCTCTTGTCGTACGCATTTCACCACTTTTCTGGCTCATTACACTTGATGCATGTAATTGGTTGGGTACATGGCAGTGCGGACTGTATGTGCACAGTACCTCAGCTATCGTTTTAATGGAAGGCAGACAGCATGTCAGTATCTTTTTCCTTGTCCTTAGATGCATTCAAGGGAATTTCTGAGACTTTAATACTGATGACCTATCATCTGAATCGGTCATCAGTATCTGATCGTGGGGGTCACCCAGGACTCCCTCCAATCAGCGGTTTTGAGAAGGTACTGGCACAACAGCCTTCTCTCGGCTTTCCCTAGGCTGTGTGATGTCATGTTCATGTCTCACGTGGCCTAGGAGCAGCTCAGCCCCTGTCAAGCGAATGAGGCTGAGTTGCAATACCAAGCATAGCCACTATACTATGTACGGCGCTGTGCTTGAGAGACTGCTGCGATGCTGACAGGAGCGCCGGTGCCTTCTCAAATAGCTGATCAGCGGGGGTCCCGGGTGTTGAAACCCACCAATCAGATGCAGATGGCCTACTCTGAGGACAGCTTATTAGTATTAACGTTTTTGGAAAACTTTTTTGAAGTGTTTCAGACAAGACTGAGGAAGTCACAATTATCCAGTTGACTAATTTTGGCCCTCAGATAGCAGTTTTGTGGTCATTTAGTGGATACAATAATTAAATATTTAGTGCAAATGTTTCTACCATAATCTAAGTATCTTTGTTCCCTAGCCGTCAATGGTATAGAAAGTGAAAGTATTTTGCAGGTAGATAATAGGATTTTCATTGCATGAAGACCGTGGTGCAGCTTCTTTTTTCATTGACAGATGATATCATCTGGATACCCTCGGGTGATACGTGTCAGTAGGTATGAATTGGCCACTTCCATGCAGTCCAGTTAGTGCTGAGTATAGAATGACAATCCATTTCATTTCTTCTTTGCACACTGGGCCAATCCTGCCGAGCATTTAAATTCATTAGGCCCCTTTCACACGAGCGAGTTTTCCACACGGGTGCGATGCGTGACGTGAACGCATAGCACCCGCACTGAATCCTGACCCATTAATTTCAATGTGTCTGTGTACATGAGCGTTATTTTTCACGCATCACTTCTGCATTGCGTGAAAAACGCAGCATGTTCTATATTCTGCGTTTTTCACGCAGCCCTGGCTCCATAGAAGTGAATGGGGCTTCAGTGAAAAACGCATTGCATCCTGAAGCAAGGGTGGATACAATGCACTTTTCACTGATGGTTGCTAAGAGATGTTGTTTGTCAACCTTCAGTTTTTTATCACGCGCGTGAAAAACGCATCAAAACGCATTGCACCCGCGCGGAAAAACTGAACAACTGAACGCAATCGCAGACAAAACTGACTGAACTTGCTTGCAAAATGGTGCCAGTTTTCCTGAACGCATCCGGACCTAATCCGTCACGCTCGTGTAAAAGGGGCCTTAGGCCCCTTTCACACGAGCGTGTCCGGATTTGGTCCGGATGCGTTCAGGAAAATCCGCACGCATCCGCACCAATCCGCACGCAATCGCAGTCAGTTTTGACTGCGATTGCGTACGTTCGTTCAGTTTTTTCCGCGCGGGTGCGAAGCGTTTGAATGCGTTTTTCACGCGCGTGAAAAAAAACTGAATGTTTACAAACAACATCTCTTAGCAACCATCAGTGAATCACGCATTGCATCCGCACTTGTGTGCGGATGCAATGCGTTATTCACGCAGCCCCATTCACTTCAATGGGGCCAGGGCTGCGTGAAAAACGCAGAATATAGAACATGCTGCGATTTTCACGCAACGGCGAACTGCTGCGTGAAAAACATCGCTCATGTGAAAAGACCGATTGAAATGAATGGGTCAGGATTCAGTGCGGGTGCAATGCGTTCGCATCACGCATTGCACCCGCGCGGAAACATCGCCCGTGTGAAAGGGGCCTTAAAGGGAAGCTGTCACGTAAAACATAATAGTGTCTGAGCTGTAGGCAGCAGGTTATAGAGCAGGAGGAGCTGAGCAGACTTATATATAGTTGTAGGAGAAAAGATTCAGTAGAAGTTGTATTTCATTCATTTATATCTCTGCTCATTCTGGGCTTTGAAGTCAGGTAGACGGTCCTATCAGTGACTGACAGCTCTCTATGTATACATAGTCATAGAGGGAAGGCTGTCATCACTGATAGGACCGGCTCCTGGACTTCAAAGCCCAGAATGAGCAGAGATTGAAATGAATGAAATAAAAGTAATACTGATCTATTCCCATAAAACCATATATTAATGTGCTCAGCTCCTCCTGCTCTATGACACACTCATGGTGACAGGTTCCCTTTAAGATTTAATATTGTATTCCTTGATTTCCTTTATCAATCAATATTTCCTTGGTTTCTTCGCTTCTAAAGAAACTGTGGTCAATAATGCATTTAATTCCTGATAAAAAGATGCAGCGTTTTGCTTTTTATCGTTGGACTTTTTGTGGTTTTGTCGCTTACTTCAGCTCCTTCTTCTGATTCGTTTATTGCTGATGAGTAAGAAACAAATATAAAACCAGACGAGAGCTGAACAAGATGTCTGGTGGTGTATTCTCACCCACAACACCCGTCCCTCCTCCCAGGCGGCCCCAGGGGGATATCTGGAGGACCTCCTTATGGACGGGAGGTCAGCTGCTGGCTCTGAGTTATATTAATCCTCGCCATTGCCCAGCCCGTCTCATTCATTTATTCCAGGGATTCCAACTATGTTGTTACATGAGATCCAGCCAAGTGTTTGTGATGCTTTCTATAATCGAGCTTCTATCTGTGTTCATGTGAGTGGATCCAGGGTGTAAAAGTGACAGGGATAAAGTGTATTGTATGGCATGGAGATAGCACACACAACTTCTGAGAGACGTCCTGGCCAGGAACAAGCATGGAACACCAGGAGGCATCACTTTCTTGGGATTTTTGACTATGTGAGCGCCATTTAGTGAGTTGAGAAGCAGTCATTAGCTCACCTCTGATAAAGCTCCTAATGCTGCCCTGTAATCACTATGGAGTACCCAGGGCTGTGTTGGGTACATGGGCAGATTGGCCATAGACCTTACAGGGAAATTCCCCGGCGGGCCGATACCCAGGGAGCCACCTGAGTCCTCCTCATGGCCGGCCAGTGGAAGTTTTTGGGGCAGTATTTTGTGATGGACTGAGGTATTTGGCTCTGTTGGGGTGGTATAATGTGCCACAATATGGTATTGCTGGCCCTGCCTTCCATTAATTTGGACCCAACTACAAAACGGGGCCACTTTTAGTAATTTTTCCAGGGCCACTTTAAGTTCCCAGTCTGCCCCTGGTTGGGTATAAATGGAAAGCTTGTTCTTGTATAAGCAGTACTAGTGTCATGTCAGGGATGAAGCCTTCTACTCCTTAGGCTACTTTCACACTAGCGTTTTTAAATTCCGGTATTGAGTTCCGTCAAAGGGGCTCAATACCGGAAAAAAACGCTTCAGTTTTGTCCCCATTCATTGTCAATGGGGACAAAACTGAACTGAAGACAACGGAATGCTCCTGAAAGCATTCCGTTCCGTCTTCAGACCGGAGAACAAACCGCAGCATGTTGCGGTTTGCTCTCCGGTCCAGGCATCCGCACCAAGACGGATCCGGAATGACCCCCAATGCAAGTCAATGGGGACGGATCCGTTTGGTGTGGACACACCAGTAATCCGGATCTGTCCTCCATTGATTTCCAATGGGGGTCATTCCGGATCCGGCATACATACACACAGACTACATACAAACAAACATACAGACATACATACAAACATACAGACATACATACATACTCACATACTCCCGGGACGCCGGCAGCAGGTCTTCACGCGCCTCCTGCACGCTGCGATGACGTTTCCCCACTGCGCCCAGCAGAGGGCGCTGTGGGGAATCGTCATCACTGCGCGCAGGAGGCGCGTGAAGACGTTCTGCCGGCGTCCCGGGAGTATGTGAGTATGTATGTATGTCTGTATGTTTGTATGTATGTCTGTATGTTTGTTTGTATGTAGTCTGTGTGTTTTAATGTGTGTCATGTGTGGGGCCGGAGCGCTGCTCCGGCTCCACACATGTATAGCGTTAGCACGGATCCGTCGGCACCCTTTAGGTGCCGGATCCGTGCTAACGCTAGTGTGAAAGTAGCCTTAGCATCTCAGTCCTGCAAAGATCAGTCTTGTATGTCCCCTGTGTAACTGTTCTGCGGTACACTGTTCTCCTATAGGGCACCACATTTAATCCCAGTTATAACTCTGGGTATGGCCGCACGTAGTGTAAATGCTGTAAATTTTCTGCAGTGGAATCATGTCCTGAAAATCTGCAGAGTTTACAACAGTAGCACAGTGGATGAGATTTTACAATGGTCATTTACATGCTTTGGAAATATTTCACAACCCTATCCGCACATAGCATGCCATGTGCCGGGGATTTTAAATCCAACATGCCACAGATTTCACCCTTTACAATGCAAGAGTGGCAAGATTATGGTGCTCGGGTTTTGATGTTGCATAATTTTGGCGCATACACTAGATTTTTCTCTTCAGATTTCCATCTACATGTGGCCATACTCTAACAAACATTCATACCACACGAATGGTCATGACGTGAGCATCAGGAGGTGTGATTAGGAGGATTGGGTCTCACGCATACAAACATAGGCGGTCTTTGCCTGTATTGTGGTCCGCAAACAGCTGGAGCACAGTATTGGGGCAGTGGCCATGTACTTGAATGGGTCTGCAATCCTCTAGATATGGTGTGGAGCAGAGGCTTGGAACAAAAGCACAATGGAGCGCTTCTGTGGGCTTTCTGTCCATGCCAAAGATAGGTCATGCACCATGTGAACAGTTTGTGGACCCATTCAAGGGAATCGGTATGCAGATGGTTGCCACATGGATGGTGTCTGTGGATCACTATTTGCGGTGCGCAGCACGGGCACTGATGGCCCACGGCCGTGTGTATGATATTGATACAGACTGAAGCAATACAGAATAATGTTTATGTAAAACTGAAACCAGAAAACCCAGTCTAGAAGGAATTTAGATATTTTAAAAGTGTACTACAGCAAGACACTGTGCCCATCCACAGTCGCTGGGGCTCCCACTGATCATGAGGACAAGGCCCAATAAGATTGTAATGAATGGCGCGGCTTGTCGACCACTTGCACTTCCACTCTCTTCACTCTTTATGGTACTGCCAGGGTTAGCCGAATAAAACGTTTCCCTATTTCTGGCAGTTCCATAGAGATGGATGGAACGGCGATGCCTCCATTCATTTCAGGAGGTCGGGGACTCTGTTGCTTTGATCAGTGGGGGTGCCAATGGTTGTAATAGGTATCCTCCATCCTGTGGTGGGGGGTCACTAATTCTTATTGGAATGCCCCTTTAAGGAGCCACGTAAGATGTAAAACTGTTGACAAGTGGAAAGTCTTCATTAGACCATGGCTGGACAATCATTGTGACATGCAGGAGCCAGTCACACGCACCAGTATAGGAGTTACTGTCGCTTTACATTTCTAGTTGGCAGGCATAGTAGAAATAAACCCAAATAAGGGAAATCCATGCATCTGCTGGAGAAACAGTCCCTTTCAGATGTATGGACGTGATCTTCAGTCATAGAGGTTCCTGGGACTTGTCGTTAGACAGCAGCAGCAGCATGGACAGCGTGTAACAGTGATAATGTTGAAAATATTCCTACCGGGTCAGCACTGCGCTCCCTGGTGTAATTAGGTTGCGGGCACTTACTGGATCATGTGCCATTCATTCAGCATGTAATCCTAGCCTGGGTACAACCAACAATGTACGTGGGTTACGCCTGCGCAGTCAGACAGCCAAGGGCGCTGGGAGCAGTCAGGGTAAGGGTTTATCAGTCTGGCCTCCTTTCATTCACATGCTCCAATAACACTTGCAGGGGTGCACCTAGCCGTTCTGCTGCCTGAGGTGAAAAACTGAAACGGCGCCCCCCCCCCCCCATGCCACTTTCTTAACCTAACCCCTTTGCCACAATGAAAGTGCTCATTACCCATGGCCCTTCTGCTGCCCCCCTCTTGCCCCTTCCTGGTGCTACCTGAGGCGCCTCACCTGGCCTCATTGGTGGTGCACCCCTGACCACATGTATAATCTGCCTCTGGGAAGCGTTGATTTTTGCCTTGCTCTGGATCCACAGAGTTTTGGACGTGATGTACGTACCAGCAATTCCTTGTAGACACGTCTGAAGCTGTTTTATGTTCTGATAAATAATCCAGAGGATGTTTTTTGTGTGTTCTGTTCATAAATCACCACATAGTTGTTGAGCTGTGAAATTCCAGCAGGCCTTGATTTCCTTCCAAGACCAGAGCTGAGCATCCTTTTATACCAGAGATGTGGGTGGATTCTGATTCTTTCACACTGAATGAAAGGGACCCCATGCATGTAAGGAAACGCTTAGGATTGTTTCTGAACTGCAGCTGGAAAACTCCCTGAATTAAACAGGAAAAACCTCCTGTGAAGTAATATCAGTTTTCTCCACTGAAATATTGAAAGGGAACTGGATTTACATTTACAGTCGCAATTATGTTCATATCACAGATTTTGCCGTCCCGTTTATGAAAAATTTTGGGAAAAATCATATTTGCGTTTGTGTTTATAACCTTTCTTTTAGGGCTCATTCACACGACCGCGTGTGCCCCTTGCCCGTGCTGCATACCGCAAATTTCTCAGGATAAGTAGAGGTTCACCATCCTACACCCCTGACCATCAGCTGTTTGAAGAGTTGGCAGCGCTCCATTGTATAGCGGCTGTGTTAGTATTGCCTTTTAGCCCTATTCACTTGAATGGGACTGAGCTGCGTCTAGGCCATGTGACCGATAAACGCGACATGATTGGCCTAGAAAGAGGTTGCAGCACCCACGGAGAGCCCGGCCTCTTCAGACATCTTAGATCGGCTGGGGTGCTGGCAGTTGAACCCCCACCCATCAGATACTGATGAGTTCTCAATATTACACACCAGCACAACCCCTTTAAATGATCAATTATCACCCATTTGTTTGTGCCACATAAAGCAGCTATACTTCCTGGAATATTTGGCATCGAAAAAGGTGGTAAGATATTTCATTGCTGTAATGACTATTTGTTGACCAAAGGGTTTTTGGAGTAGTAAAGGTGTTCGGGTGTAGCTCCGTCACCGGAAGTCAGCTCTGGTGACATCACTGCTGTGGCCTGTGATTGGCTGCACTGATCGTGTGTTGCATATTATCTCGTCAATACAGCGATGTAAAGAAAAGCTTCAAGGTGTACCTATGTGTTTCCATGGTAACAGACTACAAATAAACCCTGTGTAGTCTGATCCAGCAGTTCTACTTGCTACCACCCAAATCTACTTAGCATGGTATAGTTTTAAGTATGGTAAAAAGTGGTTGCAATGGTGTTCATTGCCTTTATGCAATTTAAACTGCAATGTAAGTAATATTTTTTGTTGAACATGTGTTTTTATGTAGTTGAAAGCAATATTAAAGAAAAAACCTACAGCATAAAAACACCAACCCCTGAACATGCTGTGTTTTGGGGAAAAGAAGCACAACCCACAAGAAAAAAAAACATGAAAAATGTGTAGAGATGTTCCTATACACGTAAAACAGGTATCTCTCTGCTATCAAAACTGGAAAAAATGTACTTCACAAAAATATCGCTAACTGCTGCTGCGTGTGAATTTGACCTTAAAGGGCACGTGTCATCAGAAAATGAGCCATTATTTAAATATTTTATGTTAAACATTTTTTTAAAATACATTTTTTGTATTTTTTCCCATGTCTCTATATTTTTTTGGAAAATGTGTATATTACAGTGCTATCCTGTGGCCACCGCTGCTCTGCACACCTCTGTCAGCAGTCCAAACCCTGCTGTCTCCTTGCCGGCGGGCTTGGCTGGCAAGCTTGCTCAGCTCTTCCACGCTTGCCGGCAAGGCCTCTTCACCTTTGCCCATGTGTTTCTGAGTGCTCCCTTTGGATCTTAGGCTAGGGCTACACGGCAACACATAGTGCACAACTACACGACGACATTTGTCGCGCGACAATTTTTATCGAATCGAAGTCTATGGTGTCGCACTGCAACATGCGATATGCTGCGACTGCGACGCGACAGTCGCAGAAAAATCCATCTTGGATGGATTTTTTGCGACTGTCGTGTCGTAGTTGCAGCATGTTGCGTGTTGCAGTGCGACACCATAGACTTCCATTATAAAAATTGTCACGCGACATTGGTGCGACAAAATGTTGCGCGACAAATGTCGTCGTGTAACCCTAGCCTAAAGGGTTAGTGCATGCACCCTAATCTTCACCAGCCAGTGGCTGTCAACCCTGAAGTACAGAAGGCACCTTCTCCTGTGGGAGGGTGCCTGAGCAATAGGTTTCCTAGCATGCTAGTATCCTGCAAATTTGTCTGTCCTTTTGCCTACCCGTGTATCGACTTTCTGTCGTACTAGAATCTATCCCTCCGCTGCCCGAGGAAACATATGCCTGACCTCTGTATTCACCCTTTGCTGCCTGCCCTGACCGCGGACCGTTTACTTTATAGCATGTACTTCGCCAGCCTTTACCTGGGCCTGTCCCTGACTATGTTTTTGTCTGACCCCATGAGTCAGCTGTCAATCATACATGGACAACTCCAGAAGGTAGTGACCTGGTAGTCCCCTTGCAGCGAAGTCCTTATCCCTGTAAAGGGTAAAAGAGGCAACTGCCAGTATAACATCCTTAGGAGTAGCCCAAAGTCGAATCTGTTGGTTGACACGGTGAATATTGCAGTGGGGTTGTCACCATTGCTGTTATCACACTCAAGCTCTCTGCCACTTACTGTGGCCATCCCGTCTTTGATTGACAGGGCTGGGCAGGGGCAAAGCAGTCAGGGACATGAATGGAGCTTGTTTGCAACAAGAGCAATAGTGACGCCCTCATTGCACTAGAGGCATATTAAGAAATAGTATCATAACTCACTAAAAACGGAGCCTCAGATCAATAAAAGAACAGTGTTTTCATCAGTTGAACCACAGCTATGTGTCTATGCAAACAGTTTGATAGGGAGGTGAGAGATTCCCTTTAACACCTTCCCGACCAGGACCGTATTAGTAGGGTGCTGGCCGGGTTTTAAAGATGAAGCCATAGCCGGGGGGTGCCTGCTGTTTCATACAGCAGACACCCGTTGCTCAAGTGCGCGAAGGACGATAATGCCGCTTGCGGACATTTAACAGTTCAGGCGCAGTGGTCAGTCCTGACCATGGCATCTGAGCGGGTGCAAACCCAGAATCGCCCGCTTCCAGGTATGCTCCGGCTCCCCCCGACGGCGATCTGGGGAGCTAGAGCTTGTATGTAGCCGCCCCTGTCGTAGAGAATGACAAGAGGCTGCTGCATAGTGTTTCCTATGGAGTCCCTGTTTGTAGCAGGGCTCCATAGGAAAGTAGTACATGTCTCATAGACTCTAATTAAAAAATAAAAAAATATAAAAATTCAAATCACCTCCTTTCTCCCCAAAAATTGCTTTTTTTTCCAATTCCACCTCATTTGGAAATTTTTTCCCCTGCTTTACATCATATGCAATATTAAATGGTGGCATTGTGAAGTAAAACTTGTCCTGCAAGAAACAAGCCCTCATGCAGCTATGTGAACGGAAAAATAAAAAAGTTATGGCTCTGGGAAGGCAGGGAGCGCAAAACGAAAACGTAAAAATGAAAAAACCGCCAGGTTAGAAAGGGTTAAACATAGATTTAAAAAAATCTTTAAAAAAATATGTTTAACGTAAAAACCTGGTTTAAACAATAGATTATTTAAGCAGTTAACTTTCTGTAGTCAATAGATAGAGGTGTTTCTTGGATTACTGAGAGTTTCATTTTCTTGTGTATTTTCCGGTGACAGCAGTGATTTTATGGTGCGTGTCGCTTCTTTACCGTCGGCTGTGTTGTGACTAGACACGTTGCGATCACTTTATTGGGTGAGCATTGTGTACAGACAAACTCGGCTGCACATTGTGTCCAGTGTAAACATGTCAGTAGACATAGGTGGGGCTGTTTTACTGCAACGCTTCGCTCATCCTCGGGATGTAAGCATAGCTTCCTGTCATCAAACCTTCACCATTATGTATTCCCTGCAGAAACCATGTGTACATGTTATGTACTGGAAGAGACATTTTGCAAAATTAAGAAGACCCAAATGTTGGCAAAGAAAATCTTTACATACCAGTATGCATTTTCCAAGTCTTAATGTGGTGGAAGGGAGTCGGTTTTCACTTCCAACACATACATAAAGTAATACATTTTTTAGCTTTCAATAGTACTTTAGGGTACATTCACACTGCAGTGTTTTTATAACCTTAGCAGTCTATGGGGGCAAACATCAAAAATAGGGCTCCATTACAATCAGTGAGCCCGGCCTTTTTTACGGAAGTGAACCCGTCTAACGTGCGTTAAAAGCTTGCACTGGCCTCAGGCACTAGAGGCAGCAGGACCTGATGCTCTCATCGTGATCATGTGACATCATGACGCCTGGAACATCAGGTCCTGCTGCCTCCAGTGTGGAGCAAGATCAAGTGTTTCCGCACATACCTCTGGTGAAGTATTTTTTCTTTTATCATCTGTACTGGGCGCACATAGTTAATCCTGGGGGCCCTACAGAGGAGCATTCTCAATACTGGAGGCACAAAGTGATGGGCATTATCTATGCTGGGGACTCTATAGGGGCCATAATATGTCCTGGGGGAATTATATATACTGAGGGCACTGTGGGGGGTAGGGGGCATAATATATACTGAGGGCACTGCAGGGGTTAAGCTAAAAAAAAAAACAAAAGCCAATGAAATTCATTATTTTTTAATGTTTGTTAAAAATAGATGCAAAATGGAGGTAAAAACGGATTGACGGACAGAAAATGGATACACACTCATGCAAAATGGGCATGAAAAACTGACAATTTATCTGTTTTAACGTACCTTTTTTACCTTTTGTGCTAATGTACCCTTTACATCAGTTTACATGAGTTGAGCAATTTTGTTACTGTCTTGTACTGATACTTTACTGCCTATATTGTAGCCCAAACAAAAACAATTGTAGCTTCCTGGACACAACGGCTGAACGAGTGGGGAAAATCAGTGGTGCTCAGTGAAAAAAGAAAAGTCAATAAAATTGCAGAGATAATAAAAACACCCCACGGTACTCACCGATTTAATCCTATTTATTAGTCCAAAAGTACACTACATCTGTGACAGGATAACAGATGGCACCGGCCTGCGGCCGTTTTGTGTTTCCTGGCGCTTTCTCAAGGTCTGAGAGGCCATTGCTGAGAGGCTACTTCTATAAGATTTGTATTTCCTACTGCTCTTTGGTAACAAATCGATTTTACCTTAAATGGTGTAAAAAAAAAAAATCATACTTATCCATTTGAGCGCTGAACCCAACTGCTGCCGTCTTGATTGAAGATCTCGCATTAAATTCTGTGCACATATGATGTCATCAGTGGCCACACAAGATTTCTTGCTAGGTCTTCAATCCAGATCTTCGCGATCCAATGGATGAGGCTCAGTATGATTGCTGTCAGATGCCGCGATCATGTATGAACGCGCCATCTGAGGGGTACAATGACGCGGGGCGATGCTGTGGCTGCTCCCTGTCATTGCACCCACTACTTACAAAGGAATGCACTTTGTGATGAGGAAAACATGGGCCACAAAGCGGATTTGTTTCGTAAAATTCGGTGAAGCAGCTGAATTCAATTTTCCAATACTTCACTCATCTCTAGTCAGAACGCATAGATTGAATGAAGCTGTGGACCGACATGTGCACTGCTTCTCCATTCATAGAGGAGAGTGACTCCTCATTTTTAGGATCAACGGGGTCCCATCGGTCAGACGCCCCAATAGCTGATCCTGTGTACAGGTGGTTGGTCATTTTTCTGGGATAACGCCTTTAACGGCATTGTCTACTTTCAGGAAGAAACTGGACAACCCCTGGGATCTACCTGAAATAAAGAACAGGCACTGTGCCACCGCAGACGGGCTCTTACATGACTGCAGCAGTGACATAACGTCAACAGCACATGACCACACCAGTGATTGGCCGCAGCGGTCATGTGTTTTTGACATGACATAACTGCTGCAGCCAGGTAAATAGAGTCTGGCTGATAAAACCAGAGTTCTTTATTTCAGGCTAATCCTGAGGGCAACTGGATCAAGCAGTTATGTCGTAACCATCCTACTTTATTCCATATGTTAAAAGACAAGGATAGCCGAGCCCCAAACCACAAATCATAAGGAAGACAAACCAATATGAAGTGACCCTGTGCCAAAAACATCAGTTTTGTCTGCTGGATGTTGATTATTATTGTGTCAGACAATGTCTGTGCTGTAGACGTGGCTAGAACAAAACCTTTTGCTTGCTGAAACCTTAAAATCCGTCTTTTTTCATCTAAATCTCACTGCTGACATTTCTTTTACATGTAAATTTTGTTTTTCCGGTTCTATATTTTTCTTGGCTAGGCCTGCTCAAATTTAATCAAATTTAACTATAGAAATGAACGGAGTTGGACAGAACCAAAGAGTCACGAGCCAGCGACAGAATTGCATGTTTTTCTTATTAATTCGCTTTTGGTACCTTTCCTCCTTTTATTTTAATACAAGCTGTCTAATTTAGCTTGATTCCTGTTGGCAGATGCCACAAGCAGATTTTATGGGTTTTTTGTCGCTGCGCATCTGAAATGGTTTACTGCTCATCTTATCAGTGCATTTTTTATATGTGAAATCATGTTTGGGTGACTGGCGGCATTTGGCAGTAGATGCAGATATCAGCATGTTAATATTGCCTGCCAGTCCCAGTTGTTGGTTTTGAAGAGCTGTCTATACAGTATGAGGCCTCACGCACACGACTGTATCTGTTTTTGCAGTCCACAAATTGTGGTTCCGCAAAACACGGATACCGACCGTGTGCATCCCGCATTTTCCCCTTCTTCATGCTAGGGCTGAAACAATTACTCGATTGAATAGAGTAATTCGAGACAAAAAATCCTCGATGCACCGGCGCCCTGCACCGTGC
Source organism: Rhinella marina (assembly GCA_900303285.1). NCBI lineage: Eukaryota > Metazoa > Chordata > Amphibia > Anura > Bufonidae > Rhinella > Rhinella marina. Next base: position 292,971 of record ONZH01000178.1, on the reverse strand, counting down.
TGCACTGTCCTCCTGACAATGACACGTAAACGTGCACTATGACCGATGCTGTGTGACGTCAGGACAAGAGTGCAGCACGCGGAGAAGAAGATGGACGAGCTGTAGAGCGACACCCGTACAGGAGAGGTAAGTATGTTATTTCACTGGCGCTGGGGACATGGCTAGGAGGGGGAGATGGTGGCGCTGGTGGGCATCTCAGACTGAGGTAGTAAAGATCATTTTTGATTAATTTAGTTGGTGGCGCCATTTCTCTTTATTTTGATTATTATTAGTATTAGGTTACTTTCACACTAGCACTTGTACATCCAGCAGGCTGTTCTGGCAGGGAAGAGTCTGCTGGATCTCTCTGTATTCTGGCATTTCCGAAAGCTACAATGTTGCCATCTGGCCACATGAACTATAATGGGGACCGGTGGAGATCTGGCCGTTCAGTGGTTTTTGTCCGGCCAAGTCTCTGCATATTTGCCGGGTTGCGATCCGATCTCCACCGGTCCCCATTGTAGTTAAAGGGGTATTCCCATCTCAGACATTAAGGGCATATCACTAGGACATTCCCCTATTGTCTGATAGGTGCGGGTCCCAGAGGTATCTACATTGAAATCGGATCCCCAAAAGTTTTGGAGGGCACACTGCGCATGTGCAGCCGCCCTCCAATCATTTCTATGAGGCCGCCGAAAATAGCCGAGCACTGGCTTGGATTTTTCCATCTGCCTCATAAAAATGAATGGGAGCAGTGGCCGCGTAAGCGCTGTGGTCGGACCCCAAAAACCTGGGGTGCTCCAGCCACCACCTTCTCAGCTACGTTCTCGGTGTAGGTGCAGGTCCCAGAGGTGGGACCAGCTCCTATCAGACAATGGGAGCATATCCTAGTGATATTCCCCCATCGTCTGAGATGGGAATAACCCTTTAATGGGGCTGGATGGCAACGATGTAGCTTCCGGCAATGACAGAGAGATCCGGAAGGTTGTTCCTTGCCTGAACAGCCTGCTGGACACATAGCGCTAGTGCACTGTTTGCATCAGTTCTGCCTCCACAGACTTTACAGTCTGAAATCATTGTATCAGACACAAAGACAGAAAACCAGAGATGCAAATACAATGAGAATATTAAATATTCATGAAGATAGTGACCTTGTAAGAACTGAATCCATAGACCATATGCTGAAAAGCAGCACAGTTACATCCCCATGATTAAGACTGCATGGGCCTTAGCTAGGTCATCAGTATCTGATCAGTGACTGTAGAGCTGGTGCTGTAATACTATAATTTGTTACCTTAAATAATCTTTCTTATAAGGCAGAACAAGGAATGCCGCAGACAACGTGAGCAGTTCATCCGCTCATTGCATTCGGAGACTGCCGGAGTCCCTTGAGACCAGTTTATTGAAGGGAAGAATTGTGACTTTGAGAAGCCTGCTCGGCTAACTCGATAATGAGTTTCGGATTGCTGAGTCAGCACCAGCACTGTTTTATAATTCACCTGAAGTCTGCATATGAAGCAGTGTCCTCAGGATTACTTACTCTAGTTTGGGTTTTTGTTGGCAGTGTAACAAGAGAATCCTATACCTCACTCATAGGCAATGTCAAAGATTATTAATGTACCTGTTAATGTGCATGCGTATTGTGGGGCACACATTTTATTCTGATGGTGTAAAATCTGTAGGAGACACGAATACGTTTCATTTACGCTACAGATGTGGGAATACTGCAGACACTTGAGAGTAGAGCTTCCAGGGTTGCCAGCACACCTTCAGGTCTTCTGATACTGGTGTGAAGCCAAAACCAGGTCTGGACCGTGAAGGGAATATAAGTGTATAAAGAAAGATTCAACCTCTCCTCTAATCTATCTGCTGGTTAGGCAGGGTCAGGAGCTAGTGGACATTTTTATTAGGTACTTAGACCCTCCATGGATATCAATAAAAACATGTTTGAGGTTTGTAAGGCTTCCTGTACACCATCAGGTTTTCAGATGCAGTTTTGAAGCTAAAACCAGGGGTGGATTTGAAAAAAGAAGAGAGTTGGAATCTGCAATTTATACTTTTAGCTTAAAAAGGTCATCTTAAAATCTGATCAAAAACCTGATCGTGTACAGGCAGGCTAACGCATTTAAGATGAAGCCATTAGTCATAAATCAACACTGGGCCAGATCTCCATGAACACCCAAATATTTTCCAGAGATGTCAGTACTACTAAGTATTTTTCTATCTGTTCATATAGTATGTATATATATACAGTATATACACTCACCGGCCACTTTATTAGGTACACCTGTCCAACTGCTCGTTACCACTTAATTTCTAATCAGCCAATCACATGGCGGAAACTCAGTGCATTTAGGCATGTAGACATGGTCAAGACAATCTCCTGCAGTTCAAACCGAGCATCAGTATGGGGAAGAAAGGTGATTTGAGTGCCTTTGAACGGTGCATGGTTGTTGGTGCCAGAAGGGCTGGTCTGAGTATTTCAGAAACTGCTGATCTACTGGGATTTTCACGCACAACCATCTCTAGGGTTTACAGAGAATGGTCCGAAAAAGAAAAAACATCCAGTGAGCAGCAGTTCTGTGGGCGGAAATGCCTTGTTGATGCCAGAGGTCAGAGGAGAATGGGCAGACTGGTTCGAGCTGATAGAAAGGCAACAGTGACTCAAATTGCCACCCGTTACAACCAAGGTAGGCAGAAGAGCATCTCTGAACGCACAGTATGTCGAACTTTGAGGCAGATGGGCTACAGCAGCAGAAGACCACACCGGGTGCCACTCCTTTCAGCTAAGAACAGGAAACTGAGGCTACAATTTGCACAAGCTCATCGAAATTGGACAGTAGAAGATTGGAAAAACGTTGCCTGGTCTGATGAGTCTCGATTTCTGCTGCGACATTCGGATGGTAGGGTCAGAATTTGGCGTCAACAACATGAAAGCATGGATCCATCCTGCCTTGTATCAACGGTTCAAGCTGGTGGTGGTGGTGTCATGGTGTGGGGAATATTTTCTTGGCACTCTTTGGGCCCCTTGGTACCAATTGAGCATCATTGCAACGCCACAGCCTACCTGAGTATTGTTGCTGACCATGTCCATCCCTTTATGACCACAATGTACCCAACATCTGATGGCTACTTTCAGCAGGATAATGCGCCATGTCATAAAGCTGGAATCATCTCAGACTGGTTTCTTGAACATGACAATGAGTTCACTGTACTCAAATGGCCTCCACAGTCACCAGATCTCAATCCAATAGAGCATCTTTGGGATGTGGTGGAACGGGAGATTCGCATCATGGATGTGCAGCCGACAAATCTGCTGCAACTGTGTGATGCCATCATGTCAATATGGACCAAAATCTCTGAGGAATGCTTCCAGCACCTTGTTGAATCTATGCCACGAAGAATTGAGGCAGTTCTGAAGGCAAAAGGGGGTCCAACCCGTTACTAGCATGGTGTACCTAATAAAGTGGCCGGTGAGTGTATATATATATATATATATATATATATATATATAGCTACAGTGTATATATATATATATATATATATATATATATATATATATATATACATACAGAGAGAAGGAGAGATTGAGAGCGAGCGGCCATTGGACCAACTCCCACTGGTGACTGCCTGACATCACACTGAGAAACAAGAGCCATATTTTCTCACTCCCGCTATCCCCGGTAATCAGTTGTTTGAATCACCTATGTGCCATTTGACTGATAAATGGGTCTGAGCTACAATACTAAGCACAGCTGCTATCCAATGGATGGTACTGTACTTGGTAAGCTGTGAAGAGGCTGCAGCGATCACCAGAGTGCAGCAGCCTCTTGTAACAGCTGATCAGCGGGGGTGCCAGGAGTCAGTTCCCTACTGATCGAGATATTGATGACTTATCCCGAGAATATGCCATCAATATTGTGCTCGTGTAAAACCCCTTTAATTTAATTTCATCATCAGCATTCCTGTCTTCTTGGGTTATCCCCCTGGTTTTTATCTTATCAAACTAATCTTCTCTATAATTCTGCATTATTATACCATCAGTGATAGACACAATTACAATTTTACTTCTTCTGCTTTAGAATTTATTTGAAGATGAAACTAGTTCTGGAAAGTTTATCAGCACACAGCTGACATGCTTGTAAGAAAATGCAGGGCATGACATTTTTGGAAAGGTGCCCGGTTAAGTCAGGATGGTTTACAGAAGGCATATTTCTGATGTCTCTGTTTATACACCCCTGACTCTGAAACTATGCACTTATTTAACACCCATTCAGACATAGCATCTTGTCTTCAGTCTGTGTGCATTGTCCTCTGTGTTGTTTGGTGCATTTACTAAGCAGTTGAATTATTAGGGGTTGTCTCTGTACATTTTTGTAATTAACTAATGGATTAAAATCGGCTTTACCAATCTCTGTTGGTCCAGTGATCATGATTTCCTTGCTCCCCCAATGATCTCTGCTCACCCAGTTCCACCAATGATACATATGTCTACAAGAAATGTGACCACTTCAGTGGCCGCAGTGATATTAATACTTCACCAAAGATTGGCTGCAGCAGTCATGTGTCAAAAAAATTCTCTCCCTTAGGCTACTTTCACACTAGCGGTAGCCTTCTCCGGCAGGCTGTTCCGGCAGGGTATAGCCTGCTGTATCTGTGCTACCGCTAGTGCACCTTGCCGCCAGAAGTCCACTCCAGCCCCATTCACTAGGGGGCGGGCCGGAAGGTCCGGCTGCAGCACAGCAAACATGCAGTGAAGCGGCCGGAATAAAACTGCAGCATGATTATAGTATTATTCCGGCCGCCTCTCGGCATGTTTGCCATGCTGCGGCCGGAGCAGACTTCCAGTGGCAAGGTGCACTAGCTATAGCACGGATCCGGCAGGCTGTTCCCCCGCCAGAACAGCCTGCCAGAGAAGGCTACCGCTAGTGTGAAAGTAGCCTAAGGGAGAGAAGTCAGAGTATTATTATAGTTCAGACAGGGATGGTAGTAATGTATCTGAGAACTACACAAAAATATTCTCAACAAACAACAACATGTTAAAAAATAAATGTGCACATTATATCCATATCCACATTTCCAAGACAATGCACCTACTCCACATTTGCTACAAAAACAGCCTTAAAAAACAGCCTTATTTCTTGCGACATAAGTGCAGGGACTGGCTGCCATTCACCACGTGAGCAGATGTGTGGATGGACACCGATCCTGGGTGACTGATCACACTTCATCATGATGCTATACTACTGTTTCCTCTACAAGTTAAGTGTAGACTTCAATCTATACACCTTAGTAACAGAATTAGATGACATGGCTTATCTTCCTAAATTAAAAATAGGATTATGTGTGAAGTTACCAGTGAATTAATAGTGAATTAAGTGGAGCCAAGTTACCAGAAAGGAATCCCTGCAAAATCCCGGTGTTGGAAAAAAAATGACACGTCATTAATAGGTTAGAATTTGGTAAGGAACACATTCGCTGGCCCAAAGAGAAATGATTTTGTGTACCAATGAAGTCAATTTTTTTTATTTTGGGTCTAGTAGCCTCAAACAGTGTTTGAATTCAAGCCACAGTAAGACGGTGAAGACAGTAAAGCATGGTGGTACAAAAGTCATGATATGTAATGTTTCTCATACCAGGGTGTTTGGCCTATTTACCGCACAAGAGGGAACTTGGATCAGTTTGAATATATCAAAATATATGCGGAGATCATGGTGCCCTATCCCAAAGAAAAAATGCCCAACAATGACCCAAAAACATCTTGGTTACAGACAAACAGAATTGAGTTAATGGAGTGGCCAGCCCAATCCCCTGAACTCATTCCCATAGAGAGCTTGTGGAGTGACATAAAAAATGTGGTTTATGAGGCAAAACCCAAAAATGCAGAAGGACCATGGAACATAGTCCAATTGTTCTGGACTGCAATACCTGTTGAGATGTACCAGAAGTTAGTTTACTCCATATCACAGAGATTAGACCCTCAGTGTTAATCAGACTCTCAAACAGACCTCAGATCAGACCCTCAATGTTAATAAGACCCCCAATCAGACCTCAGTTCAGACGCCCAATGTTAAAGGAGTTCTCGAAGTTATTTTTTTGGTCTTTGTATGTTTTTAACTGGTCAAATATAACAACTTTCCCATACACTTTGTGCTTCTAAAACTGCTGGTTTCTCAGATTTCACTGAGGGTTACATGACCTGTGATGTCAGCTTATCTCCCTGCTCTTTGATGTTTCATGCACAAGCCTCAGAGATCTGTACACGAGATGTCACTGTTCTGGCCACGCACCCCTGCACTGCCGGGCTGCTATCTGCTCTCTCCCTGGATTCCTTCAGATAAAACATTAATCCCTTCAGCCAGAAGACACTGAGGGCTCAAGGCTTTACAACAGTAGCTGCAGGCAGTGAGGAGACAAATGCTGGGCACAGAGGAATTCTGCAAAGTATTGCACAAGAAAGGTAGGGGGAAGTGACTGTGTGTATCAGCAGTGTCATTGACTTGTAGCCCTACCTATACAACATGCTGCTGAGTATCCTAGCAGTCAGACATGTCACTCAGGGCAGCTTTTGTATTTGCTACCTTTGCAGAGCAGGTGGGAGGGGCAACGATTGTTATTACTGCAGGTAAACAAAGGCCAGAAGAGAACCAGGGAAATTAGGAAATATATATATTTTTTTGCCTAAAACTTGCTTCATTTAGATATATATTGCTGCCCATCAGATTTACAGTGCTATATATTTTTTTCATAATTCGGATAACACCGAATTTTGAGCTCAGATCAGAAAAAATAATAAATAAATAAACTTACCTCTCCTGTTCTGGTCGCTGCCGTTCCTGAGATCCATTTTCCAACCTGTGGTGAGTAGTGCCAGCACAAGGAGCACTGTCTTCACCACTCCCTGGTCCTATTGTACTATAATAACCGTATGTGCATATAATATAGACACAATGGTATGTTGTTAGTACCATGTAGAGATGTATTTTACTTGAAAAATGAAGTAGCATTTTATAATATTTTGGCTTTTTGATATGGCCTGTTTGAACTGGTAAGCATATTCTTAACCCTGCTGCACACTCAGTTTACCTTCCATGACCTGTCAGTATGCAGCCCATTGCTGAATGGCTTCATGATAACTTTGTGAGAACAGCAATTGACATTTCTCTCACAAGCATTTGATTTATGCAGCCACATGCTCCCCTGTGGGTGCTATAGTGTTCGTAGAAAAGACTATTAGTTTAGAGCATGGCAGCACTTTTACTATTAGTTCTGTGCTAGAAATAATTCAGTATGTAGCCTCAATAGAAGGTCAGAAGGTTCACTGTTTCCAGTGATGTTACAGAGAAGATTTGTTTGTGCAGTATTACGCAGTTTTTAAAGTAGCAGACAGATGTTCTGTAAAAGTCTGAGACATTTGTAAAAATTCTTCTATATGTGGCTTCCTAGGGCAGTGGTCTACAACCTATGGCCCCTCAGCTGTTAATCTCCAACCTTAGGCTTCAAATATAGTATAAATATAAAGACTATGGGGAAGATTTATGTTTCATATGCCATTCTTAACTTAAAATATGTTAACGTAAGATGCGCCAAATTTATGGATGGACAGGCCTCATAATGAATTTGCCACGTTTTTGGCACCAGAAATGAAGTTCAAAGGGGGGGGGGGATATTTATCAAATTGGTGTAAAGTAGAACTGGCCTAATTAGATTCCACCTTTAATTTTCTAAAGGAGCTGTGAAAAATGAAAGGTGGAATCTGATTGGTTGCTATGGGCAACTAAGCCAGTTCTACTTTACACCAGTTTGATAAATGACCCCAAAAGTCCTTATTCATAGCAACCACCTGTTTCTTTATAAGCAATACTTCTGTATGCTAATTTGTGCAAGTTCTGTCAATCTGTGGTAAATCTGTCAGTCCGTGCAGTGTCCTCTCCCCCTCCTCTAAGTCCTTATTTTTCTAGTTACTTTTGAAAAGTGGCAATACAGGCAGGGAACAGCCTAAAGTCACACATTTTTCAACAAATGTGACAATGTGACATAATTTGTGGCTTTTAAAAGTCAGAATAGGGGTCCAAGTGCAATAATACATTTCTTCCCATGTGGGTACACAGTAGGATTTCTAGTTTTTGAAGACTCGGATAGACCCAGGGTCTTTATAAAGCAGTGTACGAAGAAAATGAAATATAAATGCATCAGTTAGTCTGGTAGCATTTTATTGCGTGAAACGTAGCTGTTATAATGATTTGTAAGACTCTTCAAGTGGCGGTTTCAATCTTAGATGTGTTTTTCAATAGACAAAAAAAGAGCATTCATAAACAAGCAAAAGAGACACAACAAACCCAAGGTCACCTTGTGCAGAAGACGTAATGCGTAGGAAAGTCCAAGGAAAGTTTCTTCTGACAAATCACACTTGTGTGTGTATAAATATCGGCAGGCCTTCCGCCGCTGTTAACGCATTATTTTTGGACAGTTGTGCAGAACAAGCCACTGTTTTTTTTACATTAAAGTGTGTGTATAAACATGGACAGGGTTCTGCCCCCGTTAAGGCACTATTTTTGGACTCTTGGTCCCAACAAGCCACATTTTTTCTCTACTAAGTGTTTAAACATCACCTGCCCCCGACAAGAGACAATTTCTGGAAAGTTTCTAATAATAAAAAGTAGAGCACATGCAACGGCGCAGTGTGTTTTAAAACACGGTGTTTGTTAAGGCTACTTTCACTTGCATTTTTGCCTGATCCGGCAGGGATCAGCAAAAACACTTCTGTTACTGATAATACAACCGTCTGCATCCGTAATTAATGGATCTGTTGTGGTATCTTTAGAATAGCCAAGACAGATAAGACATGAACATCATTGAAAGTCAATGGGGGACAGATCTGTTTTCTATTGTGTCAGAGAAAACTGATCCGTTCCCATTGACTTGCATTGTGGGTCATGCCGAATCCGTTTTGCTCCTCATCCCAGGACGGTAAGAAAACTGCCGCTTGCAACCAAACGGAACAGAATGCATTCTGGTGCACTCCGGTCTGTTCAGTTCTGTTTGTCAATGTTGTCCTCTGCCGGATCTCTATACTGGAAAATGTAAACTCTAGTTTGAAAGTAGCCTAACACTGTCAACGCTACGTTTACCCATAGCTATGTATTTCAGTGTCATTCTGACATTATTTGCTATTTCTTTCATTGCATTAAAAAGTAGAGCAGGAGAAAAAAAAAGATTGACAAGATATAAAAAAATCTGAATCCTTTGAAACCTCAGAGCGTCATATATCAATTTTCAGGCCAATTAGAGCACTTTTTATTCGTGTAGAATCGATCCGGCCACAACTAGAATTTTTTGAAAAATTCGACAAATGGGGCACAAAACGAATTTGTGGTAAAGTTGTAGCATTACCCCTACTCACAGGCAATAAGTGTTTAGGGAGTCTTGGAACAGTCACAAAAAATGTGAATATGGGGGATTTTCTGTATTGTTTACAAGGTTGCGTCTTTCTTAATGGTTCTTCCCGATTTACGGTACGTTGGTGGTTTACCGTAACTTGCAGACTACTCTAAGTGCCTGATATAAAAATAGTGTATTAGGTTACTTCTCTCTAGTTAAGAATGTAACGTCTATCCCAGGAGTCTGTGTTCCTTTGTTCCCAGTTCTATCTTTCCACCTTGGGAAATCAATAGAAATGAGAGCAGTTCCCTCCACTCCCTTGATAAGAAGGCAGAACATATGCCGTAATATGTACCAACGTCTGTTACATCAATTACCAGCGCTAATGGACTATTAGTGTTTCTTTAGATCATATTAATTATTAAGATCATGAAATGTCTATACGTCTAATGTATATACACTGTGTTTTATTTTGATGTCCTGCTGATTACATCTTTGGTTTGTAAAATCAATACTAATTCATTTTTGGATGATATAATTTATTTTATATGAATATGCTACTGTATTGATATGGAAGCAAAAGTAAGAGCTTTTCTTGTATGTGAGTTAAAAATGACCTTTCACCACATCTGACATGCCTGTTTTAATAGCTGCATGCATTCCCCATGTGATAACAAGTTTGGAACATCTATTCTTATGTCTCTATGTTGTGCTGTTCCTTTATTATTTCTACTAGAAGTTATGAATGAATTGCTAGCAGTCTGCAGTAAGGGTACAGAGGGGAGGTAACCTGTTGGGGGTGTGTACCTGCACAGACTCACTCTATCCAATCAGTGCTGCCATGTTCCGACTGTGCAGGTATACACCCCCAACTGGTCACCTCCCGTCTGTACCCTTACTACAGACTGCTGGCAATTCATTCATAACTTCTAGTACAAATAATAAAGGAATGGCACAACATAGAATCATAAGAATAGATGTTCCAGAATTGTTATTACATGGGGAATCCATGAAGCTATTAAACAGGCATGTCAGGAGTGGTGAAAGGTCCTCTTTAAAAAGGTCGTCCGATATGAATAATAAACATTAATGTCAGACCGAGACTGATATAAAAATAAGAAAACAGTTCCAGTGCCACAGCTCTTATCCCCACTGTACCGAAAGTGTACATGCATCGATCTCCTCCATAGTATGAGGAGGAGCTATTGTTGCCATCGCTCGTCCCCATACTTACTAGTGTGATCGTGTGATTAGACAGCACCATCTGCCACAGGGAAACGAGGATTTTTAAGCGCGCTTAAATGTCTGGATTGCCCGATAAGTTAGCTTGTTTGCTTGTTCATTGGTTAATTGGCGGCAGTATTACACCGGCAGATCATCGCTAACGAGCATTACTATGAACACTTGTTAGCGATGATCTGGCAGACCATCTGCTAGTGTAATACAGCTGTGAGCCTCTGAGGTCACGTTCTGTTCTTGTACATGTTACTTCTGAGGTCAGGGAGTATATGTGGTGCACTGGAGCAGGGTGACAATATTTGAAAATTTTTTTTTCAGAAATTGAGTTTTTGGAATAGATGACATGTAGAAATTTTTTATAGTGCATGTATTTTGTTGTAAGTGTATACCAAAGATATAATGTGTGCAACATTTTTTGTTCCAAAAACATTTTGTATGTTGTTTTCTGCATCCAGTCCGCAATTTTTGCAGATCAGACTTGTACCCATTTATTTTAGTGGGGTTGCAAAAGATGCTGACAGGACACCGTGTGCTTACCATTTGTCTGTTTCTCGGCCCAGCAATATGTCCTATTCTTGTCTGTGTTACAGATTGGCCGGACAGTCCATTCAGTAAGATGCCGGACGCACATGACTGGTATCTGTGTTTTGCGGGTCCACAATTTGCAGACCGCAGGCTACAGTCTTGTGCATGAGCCCTTATTTTAAAGGGAACCTGTCACCTCCGAAACACCTCCTGAACTAGAGTAATCAGTGTATAGTGTAAGTGATGCTGAATCCGAATATGTAAGTTTTATCTTCATACTCACTTCCATTCTGATGCTGTGCTCCCACAAACCAGCAGTAAAATGCATTCAGAGGACTCTTCTTTGAGTCCTCTCCATTATATGAGTGAGCACCGGAGTCCAGTAAGTACATTTTACTGCTGGTTTGTGGGAGCACAGCGTCGGAATGGAAGTGAGTATGAAGATAAAACTTACATATTCAGATTCAGCATCATTTACACTATACACCGCTTACTGTAGTTCAGGGGGTGTTTCGGAGATGACAGGTTCCCTTTGAGGCATTTTTGAGGCATTTATACCCAGGGGTGCACTACCAATGAGGCCAGGCAGCACCAGGTAGGGGCAAGAAAGGGGGGCAGTGGAAGGGCCATGAGCTGAAGGGAAGGGGTTAAGCTATTGGCATGGGGGAGGGTGATGTTTCAGTTTTCGCCTCAGGCAGCAGAAAGGCTAGGTGCACCCCTGTTTGGACCCCAGTATATTGTACTTGTGGTTAGTATTTCTGTAATATTGGTGTAACGACAGTAAAGATTACATTGCTTTCTGCGCTGGAGAACAATTGGTAAAATGACACTTTTTATAAATGTACACTGACACCCCGGATACCCTGTAATAATTTGTGCAGTCTCCTAAACATTCCTGTTCTCCATTGGTTCTGAATGGCCTTGTCAGACTCTGGAATGCCAGACTTGCCAGAGTTTACATAAGCATGCTGTAAGAAAGTTGGATTATTACAGATAAAAAATGAAGGACTGGTATGTTTCAGCAGATATAAAGTGCTTTTTTGGCAAACAGATAAATGAATGCAGTGAACTGGGGTCATTAATGTGTCACAACAGTTTCCATGGAATTGACAGCACTTTCTACAGGCGATATTGTGGGCGGTATGTCAGATATCACCCCTGCTTCTTGTGTACATCTCCCAGAACGAGAACGGAAAAAAATCTAATGTCAATCAAGCTTAAAAAATTATTATAATACACCAAATAATGGTTAAGAGCTCAAATGCTATGTTTGATGATCATGGTGGGCATAACAAGAGCGGACAAGTATAGGCATTTTCAATGGAGCGCCCGGCCGTGTGTTCCGAGCGTTGCGGAACACACGCCGGGCGGCACCCATAGTATTGCGGGTCGCATTTTTGGTTGTGTTAATGGGCCATAACTTCCTTTTTGCTTGGACTTTTAGCACAGCAAACAGTCTCCTATAACTTTCTCAGTTCTTTCTGACCATCACTGCGACAAGAGAGCGCCCCTTGTAGTGACTCAATTAAAGTGTCACACAGAGGTCGCATTAACGCATAAAAATGCATCATAGACGTGTTTTCAGGCGATTTTACTCCCTGAAAAAAGTCTAAGGCGTACCACTACGCCTTAGACTTTTCCCAGTTTTTCATCAGCGCTGTGAACGGCACAGGCAGCACAGCAATGTGCTGCCTGTGCCTGAAATAACCAATAACAAAGCTCCTTACAGCAAGGAGCTTTGTTATTGGTTCGCCAGAGCAATACAAGTCGGGTGAGGCAAAGGAAGCCGGCGGGAGCTGGAAGGAGGAGGGGCCTGCTCCCGAGGCTGGAAGGAGAGCGGGCGCGTAGAGATGGACCCTGGGAAACAAAACAGGGCCCTGGAGAGGTAAAGGGCCGCGGACTGATGCCTAAGGTGCCTGGGAGAAGAGCTGCCTCCAGCCTGTGGCCCCCCCCCCGGGGGAGAGGGATGGGAGAGTTGTGGCAGTGAAAAGCTGTCAGTCTCAGGTGAGTGATTTTTTTCCCCCTCCCCCAACTATGGTTCTGTCCAGTCTCCCAGTTCTCTGCTCCCCCTCCTCCTGTCGCCCCACTAGTGACCCTGCTCCCCCTGTCGCCCCACTAGTGACCCTGCTCCCCCTGTCGCCCCACTAGTGACCCTGCTCCCCCTGTCGCCCCACTAGTGACCCTGCTCCCCCTGTCGCCCCACTAGTGACCCTGCTCCCCCTGTCGCCCCACTAGTGACCCTGCTCCCCCTATCGCCCCACTAGTGACCCTGCTCCCCCTGTCGCCCCACTAGTGACCCTGCTCCCCCTGTCGCCCCACTAGTGACCCTGCTCCCCCTGTCGCCCCACTAGTGACCCTGCTCCCCCTGTCGCCCCACTAGTGGCCCTGCTCCCCCTGTCGCCCCACTAGTGGCCCTGCTCCCCCTGTCGCCCCACTAGTGGCCCTGCTCCACCTGTCGCCCCACTAGTGGCCCTGCTCCCCCTGTCGCCCCACTAGTGGCCCTGCTCCCCCTGTCGCCCCACTAGTGGCCCTGCTCCCCCTGTCGCCCCACTAGTGGCCCTGCTCCCCCTGTCGCCCCACTAGTGGCCCTGCTCCCCCTGTCGCCCCACTAGTGGCCCTGCTCCCCCTGTCGCCCCACTAGTGGCCCTGCTCCCCCTGTCGCCCCTCTAGTGACCCTGCTCCCCCTCCTTCTGTCACCCCACAGGGAAGCTGAACAGACTCCACCAACTACAATGGGATCCGTTCAGTTTCCATTTGCGATCTGTCTTTTTACCAGACAAAAAACTCCTGCATACAAGGCTTTTTTGTCTGGTCTTTCAACAGAATCTGCAACAAAGGCTCCAAATGCAGCCTCCAACACAGATGTGAGCAAGTGCAGGCCTGCGTATTATGTATTTTAATTACCGCAGATTTCGTACTCCTCCTCGGGTAAAAATACTCCTCAAAAATGGTCAGAGGAGTATTTTTACTCTTCGGAAAAAAACGTAGCGCGACCTCTGGTGTCACACATCATACTGATGAATGCAGTGCTCTTCTTTGGGCTTCATTATCTAGGCCTAATAAAGACGTCAATAGAGTCGTCATTCCGCCATACCAATTCTAGTAACATAGTAACATAGTTTGTAAGGCCGAAAAAAGACATCTGTCCATCCAGTTCAGCCTGTTTTCCTACAAGTTGATCCAGAGGAAGGCAAAAAAAACCCTGTGAGGTAGAAGCCAATTTTCCTCACTTTAGGGGGAAAAATTCCTTCCCGACTCCAGTCAGGCAATCAGAATAACTCCCTGGATCAACGACCCAACTCTAGTAACTATAACCTGTAATATTATTACCCTCCAGAAATACATCCAGGCCCTTCTTGAACTCTCTTAGTGAACTTACCATCACCACCTCCTCAGGCAGAGAGTTCCATAGTCTCACTGCTCTTACCGTAAAGAATCCTCTTCTATGTTTATGTACAAACCTTCTTTCCTCCAGACGCAGAGGATGTCCCCTCGTCACAGTCACAGTCCTCGGGATAAATAGATGATGGGAGAGATCTCTGTACTGACCTCTGATATATTTATACATAGTTATTAGATCTCCCCTCAGTCGTCTTTTTTCTAAAGTGAATAACCCTAATTTTGATAATCTTTCTGGGTACTGTAGTCCACCCATTCCAGTTATTACTTTAGTTGCCCTCCTCTGAACCCTCTCCAGCTCTGCTATGTCTGCCTTGTTCACAGGAGCCCAGAACTGTACACAGTACTCCATATGTGGTCTGACTAGTGATTTGTAAAGTGGCAGGACTATGTTCTCATCACGGGCATCTATGCCTCTTTTGATGCAACCCATTATCTTATTGGCCTTGGCAGCAGCTGTCTGACACTGGTTTCTGCAGCTTAGTTTGCTGTTCACTAAAATTCCTAGGTCCTTTTCCATGTCAGAGTTACCCAATGCTTTACCATTTAGTATGTACTGGTGACTTGCATTATTCCTTCCCATATGCATAACCTTACATTTGTCAGTGTTAAACCTCATCTGCCACTTTTCTGCCCAAGCCTCCAGTCTATCCAGATCCTGCTGTAGCAGTGCACTGTCCTCCTCTGTGTTAATTACTTTACACAGTTTAGTGTCATCTGCAAAAATTGATATTTTACTGTGCAAGCTTTCTACAAGATCATTAATAAATATATTGAAGAGAATAGGACCCAATACAGACCCCTGTGGTACCCCACTAGTGACAGTGACCCAATCTGAGTATGTACCGTTAATAACCACCCTCTGTTTTCTATCACTAAGCCAGTTACTTACACACATACAGACATTTTCTCCCAGGCCAAGCATTCTCATTTTGTATACTAACCTTTTATGTGGTACCGTGTCAAACGCTTTGGAGAAGTCCAAATATACGACATCCATTGAGTCGCCGCGGTCAAGTCTAGAACTTACCTCCTCATAGAAACTGATTAAATTGGTTTGACATGACCGATCCCTCATGAAGCCATGCTGATATGGAGTTATTTGCTTATTTTCATTGAGGTACTCCAAGATAGCATCTCTCAGAAAACCTTCAAACAGTTTACCCACAACAGAAGTTAAACTTACCGGCCTATAGTTTCCGGGCTCTGTTTTTGGACCCTTTTTGAATATTGGCACCACATTTGCTATGCGCCAATCCTGTGGAACACTCCCTGTCAGTATAGAGTCCTTAAATATCAGAAATAAGGGTCTGTCGATTACATTACTTAATTCTCTTAGGATACGGGGGTGTATGCCATCCGGTCCTGGTGATTTGTCTATTTTAATATTTTTAAGACGTTGCTGCACCTCTTCCTGGGTCAGAGAGGACACTTTTAAAGGGGAATTTACTTTTATACTCTGCATTTCATCTGACATTTTATTTTCCTCAGTGAATACAGTGGAGAAAAAGTTATTTAGTAGCTTCGCTTTCTCCTCATCGCTCTCTGCTACTCCCCCCTCATTACTCTGTAAGGGGCCGACACCTTCAGGTTTATACTTTTTAGTATTTATATAATTGAAGAACATTCTACACCTACCATTATCATAAAGATTAACCTTCGTATAGCATCTTCCCCTCCCAGCTGCAGTAAACTGACAAGGATTACCTGTCTACTGTATATAGGAGCTGACTGTTACAGATGGACAGTATTTTTTGTTTAATTTCCAATGGTACAGTACTACCGAAATGAAGACGATAAACAGCCAAAAATTCTGAAAGAAATGTTTTCTGTGAATACCGAGTCAAAAAAATACTCCTTTGTGAAGAAAGTGTCCCTTTAAAGAGGTTTTATTATTGCCATGTCTCCCTACTCTGTCTGCTCTCAGGTGGTGAGGATGTGCCATCACCAATGTGATCGCAGCAAGTCTACAATAAAGGGTATTACCAGCGGGGGCACAGTCTGATATTATCCAGTCAGTGCTGCAGAAACATGCCGTCTACTGTTAAAGGGAACCTGTCATCAACTTTATGCTGACCTCACTGAGGGCAGCATAAAATAGTGACAGAAATACTGATTTCAGCGGTGTGTCACTCATGAGCTAAAAGTAAGTGGTTGCCGAGAACCAGCATCATAATCATTGCAGCACAGGCCTTGAAAAGAGTCAAATCTGCTTGAGAAGAGTCCTGGTTATTCATGAATTCCTGCTCTCCCTGCCCACCTGCTGATGACTGACAGTCTTCTACCTAGTTTTCTCCCTTTCTCTCTAGGAGAGAACTACCAACCATCAGCAGGAGGGCGGGGAGTGCAGGAGATTAGGAATAACCATGACTCTTCTCAGGTAGATTTGACTCTTTTCAAGGCCTGTGCTGCAATGATTATGATGCTGGTTCTCGGCAACCACTTACTTTTAGCTCATGAGTGACACACCACTGAAATCAGCATTTCTGTCACTATTTTATGCTGCCCTCAGTGAGGTCAGCATAAAGTTGATGACAGGTTCCCTTTAAAACCCAGCTGGACCTTTATTGCAGACTGCTAGCAGTTCATTTTTAAAATTATAGTAGGAATAATAGGGGAATGACCCAACACAGAGTTTTAAGGATAGCTGCTCCAGAATTGTTACTGCATGGAGAATGTAATAATTACTAGACGTGTCAGGAGAGCAGTGGCGTACTAAGGTGGGGGCGGGGGTGCGGTCCGCCCCGGGTGCCAGCTCTCAAGGGGTGCCAGAAGCAATGAGCGCTTCCATCAATACAGATAGAAGCGCTCATTGCTGGAGCGCAGGGAACTGGATCCTGTGACTCACCTCCCCGCGCTCCTCCTCTCCCTCAGGCCCGCAGCGCTTTGAATGGTGAAGCAGAGAGACTTCTCCCCGCTGCAGGCACGGATCGCGCTGCTGGAATGTGTGGGCGGAGCCTGCAGCCCGGAAATCTGCATAAGCTCCGCCCATGGCTGCAGAGCAATCTGTGCCTGCAGAGAAGAGAGGACTTCAGGAACGGGACAAGGTGAGTAGCTGCTGTGTATTTTTTTTTTAATACAGAGGGGGTATTACTACTGTGGAGGGGGCATAGGGGGCATTACTACTCTGGAGAGGGCACAGGGGGCATTACTACTCTGGAAGGGGCATAGAGGGCATTACTGCTCTGGAGGGGGCACAGGGGACATTCCTACTCTGGAGGGGGCACGGGGCATTACTACTTTGGAGGGGGCACAGAGGGCATTACTATGGAGGAGGCACAGGGGGCATTACTACTCTGGAAGGGGCATTACTACTCTGGAGGGGGCACAGAGAGCATTACTACTCTGGGGGGGGGCAGAGGGCATTACTACTCTGGAGGGGGCACAGGGCATTACTACTCTGGAGGGGGCACAGGGGGCATTACTACTCTAGAGGGGGCACAGAGGGCATTACTACTCTGGAGGGGGGCACAGAGGGCATTACTAATGTGAAGGGTGTACAGTGGGCATTTTTACTATGGAGGGGGCACAGAGCCAGAGGGCATTACTACAATAAAGGGGGCACAGACGGCATTATTACTGTGAAGGGTGCACAGACGGCATTATTACTGTGAAGGGGGCACAGTGGGCATTATTACTATAAAGGGGGCACAGTGGGCATTACTATAAAGGGGGCACAATGGGGATTATTACTGTGAAGGGGCATAAAGAGGGCATTACATGTGTGAGGGGGCACAATGTGGGCATAACTACTATGAGAGGGCACACTGTGGGTATAACTACTGTGAGGGGGCACACATCTGTACAAAATTACCGTGAAGTTTGTACAATGAGGGCAATACTACTGTGAGGGGGTACAATTTTTAACATATTGGGTGGTGGGGTGCCAGATAAAGGACCCGCCCCGGGTGCAAAACACCCTAGGCACGCCACTGCAGGAGAGGTGACAGGTCCCCTTTAAATAAACTATAGTTTTAATTCCCTTGTTATTTTTCATTCCTTACAAGTTCCTGCATTATTAATAAAATTCTAAAAATGAGTGTAGACGGAGAGCTTCTTTAGGATATCTATGCAAGATGATTTACAACTACTGACTGTAGTCCAGCTACTGAGGAGCTATAATCGAACCTATTGGTAAAAACAGGTAGTTAATATTCTCTTCTCATACCGAGGTGACTATCTTAAGCAAAGCCTGAGAAGCGGCATGGAGAATCAGATTCTGTGTCCATTGTGTCCAGTGAATGAAATGCTTTTGATGATTCAACTGAAAAGACAAAGAATTTGTCGGTGCACCAATAAAGCGTGTTTCTCTTTCCAAAAACAACACGGCTGGTGCCCTATCAGACTCAGGATCTCCACAGTTTGGTCTTTTCTAGCAGGATGTTTTTGTTTGACCAATGCTGTTTTTCTGTAATGTATTGCACATTGGTTTTCTTCCCAGTAGACAAACAATAAAAACCATACAAACAATTGTCAGACTGCAGCATAGACTCTTAAGGCTTGGTTCACAACTGCGGTTTTGTCTGTTTCGGTGGAGGAACAGACTGCCGGAGTTTACTGAATCCAGCACAGCCGGGTACCACCGCGCACCGCCAGATCCCCATTCACTGTAATAGGATCCTACGGCGTTCCAGCGCTTACCAGCGCATGTGCTGGCTTTCGGCTGAAAAAAAATATGCTGCATATAGCATTTTTTGTCCTGCCGAGGGCCGGCATGTATGCTGGTTACAGTGTATTCTTGCAGGCTGTTCCCCCAACAGAACAGACTGCCGGAATTAAGGACGCGGATGTGAACCCAGACTAATGGCTTAGGCCCCTTTCACACGGGCGAGTTTTCCCGCGCGGGTGCAATGCGTGATGCGAATCCATTGCACCCGCACTGAATTCTGACCCATTCATTTCAATGGGGCTTTTCACATGAGCGATGTTTTTCACGCAGCAGTTCGCCGTTGCGTGAAAATCGCAGCATGTTCTATATTCTGCGTTTTGCACGCAGCCCTGGCCCCATTGAAGTGAATGGGGCTGCGTGAAAATCGCATTGCATCCACACAGAAGTGCGGATGCAATGCGTGATTCACTGATGGTTGCTTAGAGATGTTGTTTGTAAACATTCAGTTTTTTATCACGCGCGTGCGAAATGCATCCATACGCATTGCACCCGCGCGGAAAAAACTGAACGAACGTACGCAATCGCAGTCAAAACTGATTGCGTGTGGATTGGTGCGAGTTTTCCGCAGCACACCCTGAGCGCATCCGGACTGAGTCCGGATCGCTCGTGTGAAAGGGGCCTTAGGCTACTTTCACACTAGAGTTTTTCCTGGATCCGTCATGGTTCAGCAAAAGAGCTTCAGTTTGCCCTCCAGTCTGGGAAAGCAACTAAATGGAACGGAATGCATTTTGGAGCACTGTTCAGTTCAGTTTTGTCCCCATTGACAATGAATAGGGACAAGACGAAAGCGTTTATTTTTTTCCGGTATTGAGCCCCTATGACGGATCTCAATACCGGAAAATAGAGACGCTAATGTGAAAGTAGTCTTAGGCTGAGTTCACTCTTGACTTAGGGCCTGTTCAGACGGCCGTATTTTTGCGGGTCCACATTATTGCGGACCCGCAAAAATACGGGGGCCGCCCGGCGTGTGTTCCGCAGCGCTCAGAACACACGCCGGGCGGCCCCATTGAAAATGCCTATACTTGTCCGTGCGTATGGACAAGTATAGGACATGTTCTATCTTTTTATGTAGAGCCGCGGCACGGAGCTAGCTCTGTACGCTCCCATAGAGGTGAATGGGGCTGCATGTATTCCACAATTTTGCGGAATACATACGGCCCCATTCATACGGTCGTGTGAATGGGGCCTTATTTCCAGCAGTGATTGTGAACCAAAACCAGGTGCAGGTCATACACACAGAACAGGTGCAGATCTTTCCATTATACCTTATCTGTGAATAGGTTCCACTACTGGTTTTAGCTCACAATAACTGATGGAAATAACTGATCGAATAACTGAAGTGTGAACTCAACCTTAGGCTACATTTACACGGGTATTGTGTTTTACGGATCCACAAAACACGGATACCAGCCCATTTGCGTTCTGCACATGGCCGCGGCTATCATAGAAAATGCCTATTCTTGTCCACAATTGCGGACAAGAATAGGACATGTTCTATTCTTTTTGCGGGGCCGCGGCACGGAGCAACTGTGTGCTGTGCGCATCTCTTGCGGCCTTAGAAATGAATGGGTCCGGATCTGAGCAACAAAATATGTGGCTTGGATGCCAGGAAAACAACGCCCGTGTGAATGTAGCCTTAGGCCTTATTCACATGACAGTGTTTTGGTCAGTGATTTCCATCAGTGATTGTGAGCCAAAACCAGGATTGGAGCCTTCACAGACATAAGGTATAAGGCAGGGGTAGGGAACCTCCGGCTCTCCAGCTGTTGTGAAACTACAATTCCCAGCATGCTTCATTCATTTCTATGAGAGTTCTTAGAAGAGCAGAGCGAGTATGCTTGCTGGGAGTTGTAGTTTCACAACAGCTGGAGAGCCGGAGGTTCCCTACCCCTGGTAAGGGAAAGATCTGCTCCTGTTCTGTGCTTAGGCCCCTTTCACACGACCGTATGCCCTCCGAGACGGTCCGTGAGTAGGCCATATGTCCCAGAGCGGCATCGATCGTGCACACGGGAGTACACAGCATCAAATCATATGAGTCTGGGACAATAGTAATTGTAATCAATGATGCTGTGTACTCCCATGCGCTTGATCGATCCCGCTCCGGGACATATGGCCCTCTCACGTACCGTATGTCTCGGAGGGCATACGGTCTTGTGAAAGGGGCCTTAGAGCCGCATGTGGTTTTGGCTCAAAATCACTGATCGAAATACTGACGTGTGAATAAAGCCTTATTCATACAGTCAGTGTTTGGTCAGTGATTTCCATCAGAGATTGTGAGCCAAAACCAGCCAAAACACAGAACAGGTGCAGATCTTTCCCTTATACCTTATGTCTGTGTAGCCTACACTCTTGGTTTTGGCTCACAATCACTGATGGAAATCACTGACCAAAACACTGACGTGTGAATGAGGCATAAGGGCCCTATACACTGCTTGATAGAGCAGATGATTGTGGGGAAGGAAACGTTCCTGTCTAACAATGTCCTGCTCGGCAGTGGAGGAGACCGCTGCTATTACATGCAGAAATCTCCACAGTATGGGGAGGAATGATCACTAATGCCATCACTCGTCACCATACAGAATCATTGCTTGCTGGGAGCAGAGCGTGTTTTTAGACAGCACAATCTGCTGCCGGCAAGTGATGATTTTGGTGTCTGTACAAACGATCATATTACCTGATGAACAAGCGCTCGTTCATCAGGTAGCACCTTTACATTGGCAGATCATTGCTAACGAGCAGTCTGCCCAAACTGACGAATCGTCAGCTTCCTTCCAAATAACAAAGCTCCTTGCTGTACAGAGCTTTGTTATTAGATATATCAGGCACCAATAGTATCGCTGCTCTGCCCGTGCCATTCACAGCCATCTACATTTTGCTGTTGCTCTGTTATTCCATCTAGAAATTTATGAATAAATTTAGAAATGGAAGCTATCATTCTCCTTATTGAAGGGACAGTCTATGAAATGTGTATGGACATATCCTGAACTGGTAATACCCAGCTGTAATGTATTCATACATTTCCAGGAGGAATAACATAGGGACAGCTCTTCGTAGAGTTCTAAGAAAATATGCCCCAGAATTGTTATAAGATGGGGATTCAGAGTACTAAAACAGACACATCAGGAGAGGTGACAGATCCTCTTTGAATTCACTGAAAAAATATCCAGATATAGTTCTGTTACAAGACGCATACGTTGTGAGGTTCTGTTCCAAGCACAGAAGTAAGATTAGCTTCTGTACTTTCAGATTTTGGCAGAACGGGCCTCAAAATTCTCTCACAAAGTTAGATTTTTGGAGAAGGTGGGATCAGACATGTTAGACTACAGCATGCCCAATCATTTGTCACTGCGGGGGATAAGCCACTGCCAAGGAGTCTATGATCTGCTTATTCTTGTCTCCCCATTGAAATAAACTGACCGCTCATGTGTACGACCAGCGCCGAGGGAGATCGTGTTTAATTCTCCTTCTGAAAAACTAAGAAGCGCTGCCGCCAGCTAAGAAAGTGTCTGTCTCTGCTATTTTTATATCAGCATCAGAAGTTAATAGTACTGTTATTTCCTCTCCTGGCGGGATGGATGGATCCAGGGCCACGCTGTAAGCTGCAGCTGCAGAGAATGGCCAAGTGAAGAAAAATTAGACACGTCGGATTTGTTAGTAAAAAATCCCAGAGTGCATGACTTAGCAGTGGAAGAATGAGAGTTATATTCAGTGCACTGATGTCATTGTTTTTCAGTGTCTTCAGACACAAATGGAAATTTGAAGATCCTGCCGAGGACGGTGCTTCACAAAACTGTCAGTTCCTCAGGACTTTGGAGGCTGTTTTTCCCTTTTAAAGTGAAGTCAGATGTGATTCTTTAAAGACATAATATATCAGGGACACTGAGTGATATATACCGTATATGACCGTCACTGCGCCTGGAAAGTGTCTTGTTTTACACCACAATTTGAGGCAATACATTCTGCCCCAAATATTTGAAGTGTATGCAACACAATTTTTTTTATTTATTTTTTTTATGTACGACATGATACGAGTTTTCTTAGAGATCGTTTGCACCAATTTTTTTTGTTGTCTAGTTCTGTTTGGGGAAAACATGGTGAGGATTTGTATGCAAAAAAGCCACACCCAAACTGCACATAAATCTGCGCTATTTGTCGCTGTGTCGGTGTGGACTCTTTGTGCGTTTTTTTTTTTTTTTTTTTTATGTTAACAACTCCATTGAAATCTAGGGGGAAAACCCCTCTACAGAAGGTGGTGAATGACACAAACAGTTGACCTATCCTCAGGATATGTCTGATAGTTGAGGGTCTGACCCCCAATCAGATTTGAAGAGACCGCGTTACCCGGGACCTCCGCATCCTTTTCTCAGACCAATGACATCACTTTCATTGGTCACATGGTCTGTTTGCTGCTCAGTCCCACTCAAGTGAACAGGCCTTGGCTGCCAATACTAATGGTCTATCCTGAGGATTAGGAATGAACGAATCGACTTCAGATGAAACATCTAAAGTCAATTTGCATGAAACTTTGTTATTATTATAAGTTATTAGCAACGTTATTAGCGAACTATTAACTTCGGCTCATCGGAGCCAATACAAACAACACAAGTTTTATGCGAATTGACTTTGGATGTGTTTTGACTACGCTTTTTGCCTGTGTCCTTGGTTCCTCGCATCAGTGTCTCTGACCCTCGTGGGTCAACAGCCAGCTACACCAGGACTACTCCAGGAGGTAGCAGCCTGGCTAGTTCCCTGCAGTGAAGTCCAGATCCCTGTACAGGGGTTAAAGCGTGAATACCAGTGGACTTCCAGGACAACCCCCCTTTAGGGATCATGCTGCGCACGGCTATTGCCCGGCTGTGGCCGTATTATGGCCCACATAAGGCGGGTCTGCAATACACGGGCACTGGCCGTGTGCACCCCGCATCATAGATCGCGGACCGATTCACTTGAATGGGTCCGCAATCCGGGAGATGCGGTGTGTTGCGGAACGGAGGCACGGATTGGAAGCCCACAGAAGCACTACAGAGAGCTTCCGTGGTGTTTCTGTCCGTGCCTCCACTCCGCAAAAAAATAGAACATGTTCTATTTTTTTGCGATGCGGACGGATCACGGACCCATTCAAGTTGAATGGGTCTCGATCTGTCCTGGCCATCGCACGGATGTTGCCCGTGCATTGGGGATCGCAAACTGCAGTCCCCAATGCACAGAACTGCCGCACAACGGCCATGTGCATGAGCCCCTATGTTTAGCCCAAAGCCACACTGGTTAGTTGGCACAGTGAGTCAACAGCCATTGGGAGTTACAGCTGAGATCTCAAATGTTATATCCTGACGGACATATCAAACGTTATTACGAATGCTCATTCCCGATAATAGGCCCAAAGATCACCTGATGAAAGAGCGAAACACTTGTTCATCAGATGAAATAATCGTTGATGCGGACACCTCAATCATTGTTTCTGGGCAGAAGATCCAGCAATCTAGCTGTGTGCTGCCCAGAAACAATGAATCTGTATGAGGACAAACAATGGCAGTATCCATCGCCCGTCAGTAGCCTCCACTGATGAGCAGGCAGTTACCAGCAAGGAACTGTCCTTTCCCAGTAATTGCCTGCAAATGCGCCTTAACACTCATTATAGATGTAATTCATTTGGAGCATGGCATAAACATTTAGTTAATTAACCTGGCTTGTCAAGGACGGTAGATATCTACATAGAGACTGAGGCTCGATGTGACTCCTGGGAGCATGCATTCCTCAAACTAAAAGGGCAATTACTTCATTTTGTTTTTACCTGGATGACAAAGGGAGGTTTTATCACTGCTGAATGGCATAAAACAAGCAGCAATGTGCTCCTTCCCATACATCTACAGTATGACTGCCTTGGTGCAGGGATGCCAGTGTATGCCAGCTGTGCTCCCTGTTCTCGCTGTCAGTGTATCTTGTAATAGCAGCAGCCAACATGTGCGTTCTCTGGTCCTAATTAATAGCTTGATTCTGAAAGCATAACATGGAGCTCTTAGTTTATTCAAGCTGTGGCTTTTTATGTGTTCAGTAACCATTTAGTTAAATGGCAGCTTGTTCCTTTATAGCTTTTACTTACTTATAAACGGGGAGAGAGTAGGACATTTTGGGAAAAAAAAATCTATTATATACATAGAATCAAATCTCTGCTTACATACACAATGTGGACAGAATTATTGTTACCCACCTCTTTATCACTGTATTAATGGGGTTCTCCAGGGGCGGACTGGGAACGTGAAGTGGCCCTGGAAAAAATACTAAAAGTGGCCCCGTTTTGTAGTCTGGTCCAAATTGATGGAAGTCAGAGCCAACAATACCATATTGTGGCACATTATACCACCTTAACAGATCCAAATACCACAGTCCATCACAAAATACTGCCAGCAGCACAAAATACATCCTCAAAAACTTCCACTGGCTGGACAATAGGAGGGTCTAGATGGCCCCCTGGGCATCGGCCCACCGGGAAACTTCCCTGTAACGTCTATGGCCAATCCGCCCCTGGGGTTCTCCAAGTTATATATATTGATGACCTATCCTCAGGATAGGTCATCAATATCAGATCGGCAGGGGTCCAACACCAGCACCCCCGCCGATCAGCTGTTTGAAGAGGAGGCGCGCGCTGTACCAGGGCTGCCTCCTCTTCATTGGTTACACACTAGCCGTAACAAGGGTAGTAGTGAGTAGGTGTAATTACACCTAACCGCCCATTCATTTCAATGGGAGAGCTCTGTATTATACACTTGTATAGGAGATAGGCTTCCCATTGAAATGAATGGTGCAATTAGGTGTAATTACACCTACTTACCGCTACCCCTGTTAAGGTAGCGTGTAAACAATGAAGAGGAGGCAGCGCTGGTACAGCGCGCGCCTCCTCTTCAAACAGCTGATCGGCGGGAGTGCTGGTGTTGGACCCCCGCCGATCTGATATTGATGACCTATATTGAGGTACAGCTGATTGTCGGAGGTCCCTGATAAATTTAACTTGGAGAACCCCTTTAAGTTGTTTCATGCAGTCCTATTACCACAGGTGTATAAAATCCAGTCCTTAACCGTGCAGTCTTCCTTTACTAACATTGGTGAAGGAATGGGTCGTTTTAAGGAGCTCACTGAATTCCAGCGTGGTCCTGTAATAAGATGCCACCATTGTAACAAGTCAGTTTGTGAAATGTCTTCCTTCCTAGATATTCCCCTATGAACTCTGAATGGTAATATTGTAAAGCAGAAGCGGTTACGAACCACAGCAAAACCATGTAAAGTGGGGTCGCCAACTGCTGAAGCACATAGTGAAGAAAAGACCCCAACACTCTGCTGACTGCAGAGTCCAAACCTTCTCCGCCATTAACAGCACAAAAACCGTCCACCGGGAGCTTCATGGCCTAGATTTCCATGACCGAGCAGCTGCCTGCAAGCCTTATATCAAGCAGCACAATGGCAGGCCTCGCGTGGAGTGGTGGAAAGCACACCGCCACTGGACAGTGGAAATGTGTTCTGTGGAGTGATGAATGACACTTCTCTATCAGGCAGTCTAAAGGACAGAGGTCACGCTACGTTTTTTCCAGAAGAGTAAATATACTCCTCTTACCATATCTGAGGAGTATTTTCAGCCGAGGAGGAGTACGAAAGTTGTAGTAATTCAAATATACAATACATAGGCTTACATAACATTATAAGGTGGCAATTTATGCAAGGAAACTATTGGTAGTCTACTCTAGAATTGTATTCCATGCATAAAGAGCAAAATTAGACAATTTTACATTCATGATACAGTAAATATAAAATGTAAAAATTAATTCTTACCTTTTTTTAAGCTCCAAATTCGTCGCTCAGAGACCCGAGCAGTAGAGCGTGCAAGATTAAACAACTAAGGCTACTTTTACACCAGTGTTTTGCTGGATCCATCATGGATCAGCAAAAACGCTTCCATCACGATAATACAACCGTCTGCATCCACTATTAACTTATCCGGTTGTATTATCTTTAAAGGGGTTCTCCAGGAATTAAGAAAATACTAGGAATACTTAAATATTACTTTATTATAAATATATTCCACAGAACCTTTCATTAGTTATAATGGCTCATTTTGTCTGGGGAGCAATCATCAGGGGAAATAAAATGGCCGCCGGCCTAGTAGTACACACAAAACCTGTCCTGATCACACCGGAGGACAAGGTACTTCAGATCACTGAGCTAAAGAGCTGCCTCATCCTCCTCTCTGCTCTGCTTGTCAGGGATTGTGATCCTAAATAAAGATGATAAGATCTTCAGCTGAATCTCTGTAGGAATGGAGTCCATGAGGAGACATGAAATACAGTGAGGACGGACAGGACAGACTGTTGTAATGGAGACTGCACACAAGTGCTGTTGCTCATTAGCCACATCTGCTCATGAACTCGATTCCAACATTCAGCTAAATATCTTATCATCTGTATTCAGGATCATAATCCCTGACAAGTAGGAGAGGAGGATGAGGCAGTTCTTTAGGCCAATTCTGTATGATCAGGACAGGTTTTGTGTGCACTAATAGGACAGCGACCATTTTGTTTCCCCTGATGATTGCTCCCCAGACAAAATGAGCCATTATAACTAATGAAAGGTATTTTGGAATATATTTATAATAAAGTAACATTTAAGTATTTTCATTTCCTTAATTCCCGGAGAACCCCTTTAAAGGGGTATTCTCATCTTAGACAATGGGGGGCATATCGCTAGGATATGCCCCCATTGTCTTATAGGTACGGGTCCCACCGCTGGGACCCGCACCTATATCCAGAACGGAGCGGGGAGTGCGGCGCCTGGAGGACCCCGGGTTTCCGGGGGTCCGGCCACCACCAGGCGCAGCTCCCTGATGCGCTCATAGAAATCAATGGGAGTGCAGCGCGCAAGCGCGGCCACCGCTCTCATTCATTTCTATGGAGCCGACGGAAGTAGCCGAGCCAGCGCTCGGCTATTTTCGGCGGCCCCATAGAAATGAATGGAGGGCGGCTGCACATGTGCAGTGCGCCCTCATTCAGTTCGGGGGCTCCGTTCAGTTCGATATGCCCCCATTGTCTAAAATGAGAATAACCCTTTAAGTAATCTAGGTGCTCGGTCAGCTGCTACGCTACGTTTTTTGGTAGCCACCAAGTTGTTCAGAAGTAAAATGACAGCATCAAAGCTGTCATGTAGAGCATCAACTTTCTTCCTAGAGAAAGGTATCTTATTGAGTGAATTTCTTTTAGTGGAATTTGATTCTGCTTTAACACGTCCTGCATTTTGCGTAGCTTTTCATGACCTATTGTAGAAGTATTAAAATAACAATAATGTGCAGCAATGAGATGCTGCTCATTTGCCAACTGAGGAATTCCTTCCGATACCTGTGATACAGCAAGTGCCAAACGATGAGCTATACAATGAAAATGCAACGGGACAGGAAACAGTGCCCGCAGTTTTTTTCCTACACCATGGTGCCTGCCTGCCATCACTGCTGCCCCATCAGTGGCAAGGCCTATGATTTTAGAAACGGAAACATTTTAAGATTTTAACAATGACATCTGATGAACACTCTCCATTTACTTCTAAATTGGCCCAAAATTGTGTTTGTGGCACACCACGATTTATTACTGTGATTTAAAGTATCATTTTATGGCGCACTGCAATATCAGTAGATTCATCAACTAATAAAGAGATACGTGGACTTCTGTGGACATCATGTATGTCAGAAGCAAGTGCATCAGACAGTACTGACTCAGTAAGAGTATCGTGATTAAGATTAAAGGGGTTTTCCGGGATTAAAAAGCACATTAAAGGGGTTTTCCGGGAGTTAACTACTGATGACCTATCCTGAGGATAGGTTATCAGTATCTGATCAGTGGGGGTCCGACATCCAGGACCCGGCTGATCAGCTGTTTGAGAAGGCATCGGCACTCCTGTGAGCGCCGCTACCTGCTCCCTGCTCACCAAGCACAGCGCCGTACATTGTACAGCGGCTGTGTTTGGTATCGTGCTCAAGTGAGCCGCTCCTGGGCCACATAACCGATGAACGTGACGTCACTGACGTAGGAAAAGCTGAAAGAAGGCCTCTGCGCTCACGAGAGCGCTGGTGCCTTCTCAAACAGCTGATCGGCGGGGGTCCTGGGTGTTGGACCCCCACCGATCAGATACTTATGATCTATCCTAAGGATACATCATTAGTAGTTAACTCCCGGAAAACCCATTTAATGTGCTTTTCTTTGATATCATTATTTCCTAATGACTCTATTGATGTAATTAGAGGTTTGAATTTTGATAAAGGCCTTTCTTCCTTTGCCATGGTATAAAGTGTATTGAATATGGCCATTTCTCCGGGGGTCACTTTATTGCATGCCACTAAGAATGTTTTTGTCACAGAATGTTTTTGTGCACTAGACAATAAAGATGCTTTATGCTCTACCGTCTTTTCCTGGCGTAAAAACGGTGATCGCTTTAAGTTAACAGCGCCAGTTGTTGCCATGACAATTTTCATTTTTGCTTTTCTACAATTGTGACAGTAACTTCGTCCAGTTTTTTCATTATATTTAATCCAGATGAATTCACGTTGCCACAAATTTGTTATGTACCTTCTTTGTGAGTTGAAGAAGAACTCCCGACAAAAATTTTATTCCATGTCCTGCTAGAAATGTACATGATATAATCTGTAGTGAATGTCATTTTCTTACCAGTGTCTGAATTTTTGAGTTATATCATCCTGAAGTTTCTTATCTGTGTCATGTGACTAGCAATTAGACCCACCAACTCACACACAGACTTATGTGTGGACAGGAAGTCTAATTCTCTATGTATTCCTATGAGACTGAAAGTGAGGCTCCCATAGGAATGAATAGAGCAGTTACTGGCTTTCTGTCCTGGGTCAGTTGGAGGTCAGGGAGTTGGTCACATGACCCAGCTACAATAAGAAGAGAGGATTTTACTCAGAGAAACAGTCACTGATAAGAAAATGACAATCACTACAGATTATATCATGCACCTTTCTAACAGGTCAGAGAATAAAATTTTTTGCGGGAGTTCTTCTTTAAGCTCAACCACATTGTCACTTCCAGGCTTTGTGGGACCAGGACTCACTATACTACAGTCACTAATACTGCTGTAGCTGCTGGTGGTATAATCTTCAATAGCTAATGATTCTTCAAGTTCAACACCATCATGATGTAACAGCAAGGCATTATTAGAATAATCATGAGGACTGTCTTGCTCTGTATCCTGATTCTTTTTTTTATTTCCATTTAAGTGGGGGACTCTGGTGTCACTTCTTTTTTTTCTTTGGGAATCCATTACATATCTAAAAAATACATAAAAAATGCAATCAGACAAAATGTCTATCTAACTTGAGTACATAATGCTACACCCCATGGACCCTTCATTAACCTGGCAGCAGTGGTGGTAGGGGGTGACACTCTGGATGGAAACAATAGAGAAGGTGATGTCACAGGCAGCAGCACTCCACAGGGTGTCAGTCAATAGTGATGGTAGTCTGAAAAACAAAACCAGTCATAAAGTGGCATAAGTGATAGGATGGGGAACTCACATAATGCTATATACCCCATGGACCCTTCACTAACCAGGCATCAGTGGTGGCAGTGGATGAAGCAGGTCATGCCAAAGACAGCAATAGCAGCACTCTGAAAGCAGAAGGCAGAACCACGGGGTGGCAGATTGTAGGTAGAACTCTGGATCCAGAAGATGAAAGCACAGGGTGGTTGACTGGTGGCAGGTAGCTGTGGTGGCAGTGGATGCACCCCGAAAGGCAAGATCACAGGGTGGTAAAGTCGTGGTGGCAGGCAGCATTGGTGATCTGGTGGGTGGCTTGGTTGTGGTGGCACGGTGGCACTCTATCAAAGTGATGACACATCAGGGATGGGAAGGAAATTCTTAAAGGTGCAGTCAAGTCTTCGATTTTACTGTTTGTGACTGCTAAATATTTTAATGCAAGTCTACATTTTCTTGGCAAGCAGTAAAAATAAAACTGTCAGCAACTTCTTAATATAGTTAGCTTTCCCTTAGGGCTCATGCACACGACCAAGGTTTTGGTCCTCAACCATTATTGGTGGGTCTGATGCGAACCCATTCACTTCAGTGGGGCCACAAAAGATGCAGACAGCACAACCGTGTGCTGTCTGCATCCGTATGCCCCTTCTACGGCCCCCCAAAAATATAGAACATGTTCTATTCTTGTCCTAATTACGGACAAGGATAGGACTGGTATATTAGGGGCAGGCCGTTCTGTTCCTCAAAATGCGGAATGCACATGGCCGGTATCTATGTTTTGCGGATCCACAATTTGACGACTGCAAAAATGGCAAAGACCATGTACATGAGCCCTAAGAGAAGTGTGCAGACACCTGGCATGAACTTTGTAATTGGACGCTTTGGGCACCAACAAGTGTTGCTGTGCTGTCGGGCAGTACACAGTGTGCAGGGAAAGCTTGAGGCGTATTAGTACGCCTCATACTTTTTTCAAAGCTTAATAGTGCCTGTATGGGCGTTTATGACGCTTGTACCGGCGTTACTGCGACTTCTGCTAATGGACGAGTTTGACTGCCAAATGACAAGAGAAAAACGTTATGTGTACCTGCCTGACTAGATTGTGCCAGCTGTGCTGAGGGGATATTTTTCCGGGATTGGTCAGGGCCCTTAGTTCCTGTGAAGGGAAATCTTCATTTTAGACAGTTGTATGGAGCAGTTTGAGTGAGGTCCAGCATGACTGTGCCCCAGTTCTCAAAACAAGGTCTATAATGGTATGGTTGGATGAGTCTGGTGTGGAAGAACTTTACTGGCCTCCACAGAGTCCTGACCTCAACCTAATCCAACACTTTTGGGATGAACTAGAATAGAGGTTGTGATTTAGTTCCTCTACTCCAAATGCTTTTCTGAATGAATAGGTAAAAATTCCCACAGACACAGTCCAAATCCCAGAAGAGTGGAAGCTTTTTTTAGCTGCAAAAAGATGACCAACTTCATATTTGCTGCTGGCACTTAACTTTTTGGGTTATTTTCCAATGCTGTTTATGACAGAAAATCAAACTTCCTTCTGAAATCTACAGTGATTTGTTAACCCCTGGTGTATTGCTCAAATCTGAAGTTGCTTTTAATAGGGGAGATTCTCATAGCTGCTACCCTGGCACATCAGTGTAATGTTAGGCACTGCCATAGTACATTTGGAGATAAATATGGATTGTTTTTTTATTCACTGCGACGCTAGGGAGGCCCATCCCCGCCTACCATTGACTGCTGTTTTCATCCGCGCACGGGGAGAAGCTGCAGTGGCGGTGTGGGGACCAGGAGCAGCACAGGGAGTGGGGACCCAGATAAGTATATTCAGTGTGGGGGGCCAGCGTATTGGGGGGCTTTTTATAGGATTGGATAACCCCTTTAACTTATGGACCAAGTGTAATGTGAACAGAGCCATGCTCTTGTGAATGAGATGTTCAGGGGACGTTCTGCACTGGACTGTTGATGGCCTCTGCATATGTGCACCGCTGGCCGTGTTGCTTCATGAAAACAGCAACCGTTTCATTCACTTCACTTCCTCCGAATTATGAGTTAAGACGATGACAAACTATCAGTCTTGGAAGCGGCAGACTCTTTAGGCCACAGATGCTGTTATGATCTCTGCTGGAATACGATCTTTTCCTGTTCACTTTCCTTTATCATCACACATATTTATAGCAAGTTATCATGAAACGACAACTTGTCAGAATATTGCTCTTACTGTAACGAAATGACTTCATTGTGGCCATATACAAATACAGCGAATCCTCTGCAGAAGACCACCTCTTTGAGAAGGCCACACCCTTATCCAGACCAGATTTCCTGTGAAGATATATTATGCATACTCGCCATCTTCCCCTAGAACACCAATTTTGGAAATACATTTGGGGTTTGGCATCCATGAACCTGACATGCATAAATTTATCCATGAACATAAAATATACTGTATATTTGATAACATACATTCATCCATATATGCAGCGATGGACATATCACATGTGCGACCTGTACAGCTGCACAGGGGCCCACTGTCACTTTTAAGGCTCATTCACACAAAAGTATTTTTGGTCTGCATCTGATCCGCATTTTTTGTGGGTCGATGCGATCCATACACATCAATGAGGCCGTAAAAGATGTGGACAGCACACTGTATGTCCATTTCATGGCTCTGCAGAAAAATAGCACGTTATATTCTAGTCTGTTTTACGGACAAGGATAGGACAGTTCTGTAGAGGCCAGGACGTTCCATTCCGCAAAATGCGGAACACACACGGCCGGTATCCACGTTTTTCAGATCTACAATTTACAGACAGCAAAAGCAACAATGGTCGTTTGCATAAGCAGCAATATATAACTAAGTTAAGCAAGTTTTAGGCAAAAAAAAAAAAATCTATATTTCCTAATTTCCCTGGTTCTCTTCTGGCCTTTGTTTACCTGCAGTAATAACAATCTCTGCCCCCCCCGCTCTGCTCTGCAAGTGCAGCCCTGAGTAACATGTCTGCTGGAATACTCAGCAGCATGTTGTATGTGTAGGCCTACAAGTCCCTGTGCTGATACACACGGGATCTTCCCCCTACCTTTCTTGTACTTTGCATCTCCTCCAGATCAGCTCCAGTGTCAGCTCTGTGTCTGTAGGGTGAGCAGGGCAGATCCTGTGTCTCTTTACATCTGCAGCTGCTGTTGTAAAGCCCTCAGTGTGTTCTGGCTGAAGGGGTTTAATGTTTTATCTGAAAGAATCCAGGAAGAGAGCAGATAGCAGGAAACCCGGCAATGCAGGGGGGCGTGGCCAGCACAGTGACGTTTCGTGTACAGGCTCTCATCTGCTGGTGCACGAATACAAGATTAGCAGGGAGGCAAACTGACATCACAGGTCATGTGACCCTCATTGAAACCTGAGAAACCAGCAGCTTTAGAAGCAGAAAGTGTATAGAAAAGCTGTTGTATTTGACTAGTTAGAAACATACAAAGGACAAAAAAATAACTCGGACAACCCCTTTAAAGGTTTATTCTCATTTTAGACAATGGGGGCATATCGCTAGGATATGCCCCCATTGTCTTATAGGTGCGGGTCCCACCGCTGGGACCCGCACCTATTTCCAGAACGCAGCCCCCGAACTGAATGAGTGCGCACTGCGCATGCGCAGCCGCCCTCCATTCATTTCTATGGGGCCGCCGAAAATAGCCGAGCGCTGGCTCGGCTACTTCCGTCGGCTCCATAGAAATGAATGGGAGCGCACCGCGCATGCACGGCCCGGCTCCCATTCATTTCTATGAGCGGCGCGGGGAGCTGCGCCTGGTGGTGGCCGGACCCCCGGAAACCTGGGGTCCTCCAGGCGCAGCGCTCCCCGCTCCGTTCTGGATATAGGTGCGGGTCCCAGCGGTGGGACCCGCACCTATAAGACAATGGGGGCATATCCTAGCGATATGCCCCCATTGTCTAAGATGAGAATACCCCTTTAAGTTCCCAGTCCACCCCTGCCTTTAGAGGACTGAACTAATGAATTTCATAGCTTAAAATTGATCTATGTATTGTTAGAAAGACAAAAGGAGTGGGCATCCTGTTATAAGCTATTTGTGAGCAGTAGACACAAACTTCCCATATTGACATGAAGGCAAACATAATGGGGGGAAGGGGAATTTATCATTACCCCTCATGCTAGTTCTCTGGCAGTAAAAAGTTGCGAAACTGGGTTTTGTGACTTTTTATATATCGGTCCGGTTTTAGTTGCAACTGGCATTTTTATTCTACCCTAGTCAGGTTTCCAAAAAACGGGCAAGGGCGGGTTATGGGCAGGGCCATCAGCCCTGGTGCCTATATCATTATTTACTCCAGAAACTGGTGTAAATAATGACTCAAATCTACGGCAGTTCCTACCAGCCGTAGATCTCAGCCTGGCTCTATCAAAGGAGGCATGTGAGTTATGACAAGGCCGGTGCCTCTTCATAAATTAAATGTCTCCTCCAGTGGCACAGACCTATCAAGACCAGTCTAGCACGTGCTGGTCTTGATAAATCGGAGCCAATGTCCTTCACTGTCCCTGAGATGCCCTTTAAATGATGGTATTTTCGCTTTTATAAAGTCTGTCCTATATTTCATATAACTCGCTCTTCTTCTCCAATCAATATACTTTATATCTTGCACAAGAAGTAAAGTATATTGAAAGAAGGGCAGGTGCCAGGATCTCTGTTCACTGAAGAAAGACCGGGAACGTATGCCACCCACATGCACCACCGCCCCGAGCACCGTCTGTATATTTCATATACAGTTTCTCTATCAACCTTTCAGGCCAAATGTTCAATAGTTTTTCCCATCATGCTATGGGAATATTTCTAATGCTTTTTTTAAGGCAATGAAAGGAACCTTTGAGCCCTACCGTGCTGCCTGTATGGATATCTGCAGGTAGTAATTCACAGCATTGTACGGCTGTAAGAACAAGCAAACATCACGTTATATATAGAAGTCGGGCTGTCTTTAAATATAATTATCCAGTTTACAACAATTGGTTCTTCAAAACTAGTGGAATGTTAGAAACGTAGATTTGCATTGTAATTATGTATTCAGGGTTCAGAACATTTCCTTCTTAACCTTAAATGCTGGTTTGTAGAAGCCCGCCTGCTGTGGAATGAAGTCAGAATCAGAAGCCATAGACCGATCCTGTGCCACCGGCACTCCAGGACACCAATCGTCTAACCGCATCTAAGCGGGAAGTGTGGAACGCTGCACTGATCGAGGGACATCTTCCTAAAAAATTTAAATAGAGTACTTTGGTAATAAAAATAAAATCATTATTTACTACTTTTTATACCCTGGTATTTGGGGTGAAATTCTCAATAGAGAAGAACTAACTGAAGAAAGTAGAAGGCCCATTAATGTACTTTAAAAACATGGCCTCACTAAGTTGCATAGTTAATACGGTTGGAAAATGACATATGTCCATCAAGTTCAACCAAGGGATACGTGGGGACGCAAATTTTAGAAAAGGGGAGTGAGACTCAGATTTCTACAAATTTTTATAAGCATTAATGTAATTTACTTTTAAGAATTTATCTAAGCCCTTTTTAAAAACTGCCCACTGTTCCTGCTTTGATCATGTCCTGAGGTAGAAGGACATGGTCACTGGCATATTCTCATTCAGAATTTTGACGTTTCCACCTTGTGTGGATCCGAAACATCAAATACATAGCTGTCCCAATTCACACACATAAGGCTGTGATCACATGACCTTTATGATGTTAGTTTAATGAGTAGGCAGGGAAATACATGCTAAATGTGTGCATAGGGTTACATTAGCCAAAGGGAGACCAAAAGAGGGTCCTTTTGGTCTCCATCTGGCTGGAACATTAAAGGTGGTCTCAGGCTATTTTACCTAATCTGTAGTAGTTACTAACCTGTGGAAGATCTAAGCCATCCCTGGTTCCAACGATGCCGCCAACCACGCTGTGCTTGCCCGTGTTGCTGGCACTACCGCTCAGGTCTTGACCAGATATGGACTCTTCTTTACGCGTTCAGGAAAGGTGGAAGAGCCTGCAGTGAGTGCAGTGCAGAAGGCCACATCTTCCTTCAGCAGGTTAGTATCACCTAGGGATTAGGTGAAATGGCTGGAGAACCCCTATAAACCTAGAAATGAATGATAGTGGTTTGCAGTGCATATATGATTGCTGGCGCAAACAGTCTTGTAGACGTGTTGCAGAGACCACAGGGGTTCATCTTCTGATCTGCTTCAGATGGCTAGTGACCGACTGAGACATGGGTCTATTGCAGACAGGGCAGAGGTGAGGCTGCAGTTGTCTTACAGTCATAGTACTGTAAGAACTGATGACATGGGGGTGTGGCTTAGCAGTGCGCCTCTCCCGGCGCCGTCACACTGAAGCTGGAGATCTTGTCACCAGAGCCCAGACAGGCACGTTTGGGAAAATTAGGACAGGTTCTGTGTGTACTAATAGAACTGTGGCCATTTTATTTCCCCTGATGATTGCTCCCTAGACAAGCCATTCTAACTAAAGAAAGGTATTTGGGAAGATATTTATAATAAAGTAATATTTAAGTATTTTTAGTAATTTTATTTTCTTAATTTCCAGAGAACTCCCACTCCCTCAGTTTTCCCAAAAGTCCACTTAAATACAGTGTTTTCTCTTCAACTAAGTAGATAGCAGTGACATGTCACTGCCCACGCTTATTTCTAATTAAGAATGCCACAAAAACATTTCTGATTCAGCCTGAGCAACGCATCCCACATACTCTCAGGCCTCTTGTGTTGCTTCTTGTTTTAAAACAAGCTGAGTTGAGTTCTGTTTATTTGACTGAGTACGTCATGTAAATGCAAAAATATGTTAGCAAGAGTCCTTCTCTTATCAGATTTCATACAGTTTAAAATACTTCTGTCTTTAAATTGTGTGTGCTTTCCAAACTGCGTACATTCAGTGCATTGATGTTTTCAAAGGGCTTTTTTTTATCCCTAACCATCTACATTTAGATTTCCATTTAGAAGATTTATCTGGGCAATTATAAACAGTACTTTGCAAAAGTTTTAGGCAGGTGTGGGAAAAAAATACCACAAAGTAAGAATGCTTTCGGAAATACTTTATTTTTATCAAAATGCAAAGTGAATGAACAGAGAGAAAACTAAATCAAATCAATATTTGGTGTGACCATCCCTTGCCTTCAAAACAGCATCAGTTCTTCGGCTTGCACACAGTTTTTGAAGGAGCTCGGTGGAGAGTTTGTTCCAAACATCTTGGAGAACTAACCACAGATCTTCTGTAGATGTAGGCTTGCTGAAATCCTTCTGTCTCTTCATGTAATCCCAGATTATGTAGAGATCGGGGCTCTGTGGGGGTCATATCATCACTTCCAGGTCTCCTTGTTCTTCTTTACCCTGAAGATAGTTCTTCATGACATTGGCTATGTTTGGGGTCTTTGTCCTGCAGCAGAATGGTTCCAAATTTAATCAGGTACGCGTGTATCTAGAAGAATTGATGGCAGAGGACGATTCGATTTAGATTTCTATTTTTTTTTTCATTCACTTTGCATGTTGTTAATTGATAAAAATAAAATATTAACTCTTCTAATATAGATAGATATGGGATAGATAGATAGATAGATAGATAGATAGATAGATAGATAGAAAGATATAGTAAACATAAAATATACATATAGTAAGTTTTGTGTTTACCCTGGAAAAGTATGTTGTGGTTGGGATTTTAGGGGAAATCCACAGTTTGGCTGATATAGGGAAACTAAATGGCACAAGTGAAACATAATCAGTGTGACTGTTAAAACTGAAATAGAATTACAGACGTAATAGTTTCATTCATTTGATGATTTATAAGGCAATAATTGGGAATAGAGTCAGCTTTGTCAGATCTAGACAGTATAGATGCTATTAGTTTTGTTATTTAAATAGAAATGTTAAAGGTTATGAACAATTTTTGAAATGACATTTTACTTATTTTGGGACAAAATCATTTTCTTTTAGTTGGTCTTTGTAGTTTTTGTCCTACAGGGTTAAGTTTCAGCCTGCAGAGTATCTTACTTTCAGTTTCACACTGAGCTGGCCCTATAGCCTTATCTATGAACTCCTAACAGCTCATAAACACTCATTTAAGCAATGGTTTTATCAGTTTGATAAGAATTTAGCTATAATGAGTGTTTATGAGCAGTCAGTCATGCTGAAGTTTTGAATCGGTTGATGCCATCTGCCTAAATTTGGCTCATAGGTTTTGGGAAAATTGTTTAAATGTTACCATCAGATGTCATTAAACCACTGTGAAACCCAAGATAGAAAACAGCCTTCTCTCACAAGTGTGCTATAGATTATGCGCCTGTTCTATATACTTTATATTGATAAGATGGCCACTTTCAGTAAAAACAGAGGAAGGATTTAAAGTGCCCCCCTTTTTTTTGCTTTGATAGTCAATCACTAGACAACTACAGTATGACCGGACCAGATGGTAATTGGACACGATAAGGATCAAGAAGCAACATTTCCAGTAACAATTACTTCAAAGGGAACCCGTCTCCATAAAAATTCAGTGCAATCTGCTTGTTATGGAGCAGAAAGAGCCGAGTAGATTGATATATGGTATTGTAGGAAAAGATTCAGTATAAGTCCAAATGCACACGACCGTATCCGTTTTGTGAGTTGAAAATCGCGGATCTGCAAATGTGGGTGCGGTCTGTGTGCTATTTCGCTTTTTTTTTTATGGACCCATTAACTTCAATTGGCCCTTGGTCTGCATTTTGTGGACATATTCTATCTTTTTGTGGAACTGACATATAGATGCAGAAAGCACATGGATGATCCAAATTTTCCGTAAAGATAGAATATGTCCTTGTGACAACTCGGGGGTCACTTAGCTCTCCAGGATCGCCGTCTTCTCACCTTAGACGGTTGGCACACCTAAAGAAGCCACTACAATACTGCAGATTCAGGTGCAAACTGGTCACTGCCAGCTTTTATTGTCACTTTTACAGTAATCCAAATAACTCATAAACACAAATCCTCAGCCGTCTGGCCACTGACTACACAATATTGTCCCTCTCTATCAGATCTGGGTCTACTACCCAGCTCCCCAAAACACACCAAAGTGCTTACCCCACACAGGGTAGAGGGTCCCGGCTCCCACAGGCCTTCTTGCAGCCTGCTCCTTCCCAAGACTGGGAGCCCTGATTGAGGAGCCCAGCCCACCTTTACCTGAGCTCCTCAGCTGGCTGATAATTACCTCTCATTAACAGCCAGGCTGATACACACACTGAGGAAAAACACTATTTTCCCAGCCTTTCTTCTTCTCATCCAGCTTCCTCTGGGTGAGACACACCATTTTATGGCCCTCATATGGCCCTCTGGCAGCTGCACTGCCACAGTCCTATAAAGGACTCTGAACCCGGACATATCCCCTTCTTCCCTCATTTCATACTCCGATGCTCTCCCTTGTCCTGCGCTGTATTACGCAGGGAAAGGGCTTTTTCAGCAGACGTGGTGACGTATCGAGCTCTCTATGGAAAAGTAGGTAAAGTCCGCAGCACAGACATGGTGGCCATATGGTCATGCAGATGGACCCTAACTGAGGATGGTTGATCATTACTAACCCACTGCACAGCCCACATACATCAAAAGCCACACAGTGCTGCAGGTCCATATATTGCATATATTGGTGAAGCAGTAATGTGCCATACCAGTAAGTGACTGCTCAAGCCAATCGCTGGCCAGTATAACTGGAAATAAATAATATAGAGCCACCAGTCACAATGGTTTTCTTCTGCCACCGTTTTTTCTAAAATCTTCTTTTGAAGAAATCGATTCCTACTGTGTCCTAGCCCTGGCCACACACATCATTTCTTGAACCTTTCACGTGTGCTCTTGTTATTTCATACAACGTATTGTAGGTTTTCTGTAGTTGGCAGCTTCCTGTTTTCAGTTCGTAGCATTTTGCAAACTCATAAAATAGTAGGAGAAAAAAAAGACCATTGTGAAGAAGGAAGTGAAATGCGGCTCATCAAATCCCTGCAGTGCATGGAAGTCACACAATGCGGGGGATATGAAGGTGAACACAATTCACATTTGGTTTCATTGTTCTGGACTCTCAGGGTATAAAAGAATTCTTATTTCAAGGTTTGATGTGAACATTGTACCTGCGGCTTTCCTGAGATTTACATTTTACCAGTTTGTAAATTGAATATGTAACAATATAGAATATGAAGAGACACATAATACAGCATTATACAGTGTTTTCCGCATTTCCTACTGAAAACAAAGAATAGCTGTAAATCTTAGTACTTGTGTTGTCATATCGGTTTCTGGGAAACTTGGGTGACATCCAGTGTAGCCACCATTAGTTTATACAAGGCTTCCCTAGTCACTTGAATGGAAAATGTGCATACACTGGCAGTGATGTGGGAGAGGAGGATGCTTTACTGCCTCACTAGGCAGGAGGAGGCAGGATGACAACCCCAGTACGAGCTGTCACCAAGTTTTCTTAGAGCACACACGGTTCAAAGATGGTCGTATCTCAATTTCATTAAGGCTAGTTTCACACGTGTCAAAGATTCCGGTAAGCTGTTCCGGGAGAGAAGTTCTCTGGATCTAGCATAGCTGGATAATGCCATTTGCTAGCCGGACCTCATTGATGATAATGGAACGTGGCGAAGCTCCAGATGCTCTCCAACATATATGCTGGGATTCGGCCAGACAAAAATCGTTGCATTCAGCAATATTTGTCCAGCCAAATCCTGACTCATATACCGGGGAACGGCTGGATCCCCGCCCCATCCCCATTATAGTCAAAGCGGTACGGCAGGCATGTGGCACATCCTGCTGGATTTCTTTCACGCACATGTGAAAGTGGCTTAAAGGGGTTATCCAAGACTATTAAATGTCCCCCATATGTCCGGGCCCCTAACAGTGAATATACTTACCTGGCTCCCCACTCCCAGCTCCTCTCCTGGTCACCGCACCGCCACTGCTCCTTCTCCCTGTGTGTGGATGAAACCATCCGGTGTTGGGGAGGACAGGGTAATGTCCCCCCAGTGCCACCTCACAGAGTATAATGACCCCCAGTGCCCTTCATACAGTATAATTGGGGTCATTAGACTGTATGTAAGCACTGGGGATCATTATACTCTGTGAGGTGGCCAATGGGGGTCATTATACTGTATGTGGGGCAATCGGGGTCATTATAATGTTTGTGGGGCCCTGGGGGTCATTATACTATATGGGGGGACATGGGACAAATCACGATTGTTGTACAGTTTGAGGTGGTACAGATGCAGCAATACCCATTATTTGCAGGGTTTTTTATAGTTTATCTTTAAAACAAGCATTTAGAATTTTTTTCAAAAGCCTTTTTTTTTAAATATTTTTAGTGCCACAATTGAACTTGCCATAACAAACATTGGCACTGAAGGTGGTGATGGCCATGTCATTAGTTGAGTCAAGCACCCGCTCCGGCCCACAGGGGACACCTGTGCATATATCAAGGCCCCTTTGTGACTGCTGTAAAAAGTTGTGTTGCTGGTCATAAGGGGTTAAAGTGTCTTTTGTGCGTGCACCTTTGCTTGCGTACCGGTTACTAGTCACAAGAGCTTTGTTTACCTGCTCTGTCTAAGTGAATACTAAAGAGCCCGCCCATGGAAGTGAACAGCTGATTGGCAGGGGTACCGGGAGTCGGACCCCCGTCGATCTGATATTGATGACCTATCTTAAGAATTGGTAATCAATAGTAAAAAGCAGACAACCCCTTTAATTTATGACGAGGCACACTCCTCATCATAAAGTGAGCGCATCCTCCGGCAGTCTGTGTGCCTAGAATGAAATCTATGGCATTTCGTAGCTGGCATACATTTCAGTCATTATTTATGCCAGACAACCAAGAGTTTGTGACTTTTTTATGCCAGATTTTTGGTGTATGGTGGATGATAAATTTCTCCCTTAGGGCCCGTTCACACGACACAGTTTTGCGGAATAGATGCGGCCCCATTCATTTCAATGGGCGGCATCAGATCGTGAGGAGCCGCGGCTCTGCCAAAAAATATAGAACATGTCTTATTCTTGTCCACAATTGTGGACAAGAATAGGCATTTTGTATGGGGTGCCGGCCATGTGTGTTCTGCAGTATGCGGAACACACACTGGCCGGCATCCGTGTTTTTGCAGATCCACATTTTTGCGGACACGGCCGTCTGAACAGGCCGTAGTCTCTACAGTTTTTAAAATTTTATGATGATATTCAGTATGCATAAGTGACATATATGAACTCGACACATAT
This sequence comes from Rhinella marina, assembly GCA_900303285.1. Lineage (NCBI taxonomy): Eukaryota > Metazoa > Chordata > Amphibia > Anura > Bufonidae > Rhinella > Rhinella marina. The sequence continues at coordinate 249,990 of ONZH01000178.1, read as the reverse complement.
TGAACTTTTATTTTTAGGAAGTGTAATGTATCTAAGGGCACGACCATACATTTGTGTTTCGGTTAACAATGTGGCCACGTTGCGGTCAAGTCCTGCACGGCCGTACAGTCTGCAGCCGGGTCTTGTTAATTAATGAACACAGCACCGTCGATCTGCATTGTTAATGGCCACACGGTATTGAAGGTGCTGGGCGGCCATTGACAATACAGACTGGCTAAACACGGCAGTCTCATTAGTTTAACAAGGGCCAGCGCGGCCGCATCAAAGCTGCGTCATGTGTTCATAAAAAGAAAAATATTGGTAGTATATATTATTATATTATTATACTTATTTGTAAATGTTGGTTCTTGAAAATTGTCTAGAAACTCCTGGCAGCAAAAGGATTAGGGGAGTTATTAACCGCACAAATACTGTATATAACCCAGCAGAATATGCTAGGTGGAGGCAAAGGAACAATTAGGGCTCATTCAGACAGCCGTATGATGTCCACAAAAATACGGATCCATTTTTTTGCGGACAGTTCAGCATGTCCACAAGAAAAACGGATTGCATGCCGTATTTTTGCGGACCCATAGACTTCAATGGGGTCATGTCCTAATTTTCACTGACAAGTACAGGACATGTTTCATTTGTTTTGCGGAGCCATGGAATGGAAGAAAAGGGCCCATAGAAATGAATGGGTCAGTATCTAATCCGCAAAAAAACGGATCCGCATTTTTGCGGACATCATACGGCCGTCTGAATGAGCTCTTAGGTAAACTAGGTAAACTTTTAGCATAGTACAGCATGCTGAGGAACAACAGTAACCTAATGGAACAGAACAGGGACGCCAGTGTGAACAGAGGCTTGCTCTGTACATAGAGTTGCAACCCAAGTATTAGAAACCTCTTACTATAAAAGACTAATGGGGAACCATGTGGAAGCCTGTCTGCTGCTTACACAAGAGAATAATAATTCATATCGCACCAGTATCTTCATGTTACACCATTCCTCTCAGGCTTAGGGTATGTTCAATCCAGGGCTACCAGTCCTGCCATGGAAGTGCCAGCAGTTCAGTGGTGCTAATCCATGTGGGGCTAAATGACATGCATTCTGTGCAGAAACCAGGAGGGGAATGGACATCATTTTACTAGATGTTTTTTCTCGATAGTGTGGACAAACGTTCATGCAGATGTTATCTGCTGCGTGTGAGTGGGGTATGCCCTATACACTGGCACCGGATGCAGAATGTCAGTGGATGTAAGGAGTATTTAGTCCTATAGTCCATGCCCTGAGGTTCTATACAAACTACTTTCGTGGACTGTGCATACAAGATATGGTTGTACTTTTGGAATATTTTTGACAGTTTAAGGGTCCATTCAGACAACCGTATATTTGTGTCTGCATGTGTTACGCAATCTTGCCGCAAATGGGGCCGCAAAAGATGCGGACAGCACACCATGTGCTCTTCTCATCCATGCGTCCATTCTGTGGCTCCGCAGAAAAGAACATGCCCACAATTGCAGACAAGAATAGGCATTTCTATCATAGGGCTGGCCATTCAGTTCCGTAAAATGCGGTACACACATGGCTGGTGTCTGTGCTTTGCGAATTTCAAAAATGGATACGGTCTTCTGAATGAGCCCTAAGGTCGGATATATGTTAATCAGTGTAGACAGCTGTGTGGGTTCGTTTTTTTTTCTGCACACACATACACTTAAATGAGTGGGTATCGGATGGTCAGTCTCTGCATAGGCCAGTGTTCCGCACAGAAAAAAAAGCCGTGGGAATTGAACCATTGACTTTATTGGGCCCTTACATCTGGGTACTGCATCTTATCTTGGCACTTATTTGCATACGTTTCTTGCATACAGTTGAGCAAGATATCTGGCCACTGGGAGTCCGAGACCCAGCACCCCTACCAATCAGCTGTTAGAAGTGGCTGCAGTGCTGTGGTAAGTGCTGCAGCCTCCTCACAGTGTACTAAGCACAGCGCTGTACATTGTATAGTGGCGGTGCTTGGTATTGCAGCCCAGGTCCATTCACTTGACTGAGCTTCACATAGGCCATGTGACCGATGAACATGACGTCACTGGCCTAGGAAGGGGCCGCAGTGCTCTCTGGAAGGCCGCACATTTTTAAACAGCTGCTGGTGGAGATGCCAGGAGTCGGACCCTCTCTATCCTGAGCATAGGCTATCAGTATTGAGCTCCTGGGAAACCCCTTTAAGGGAGGGAAATAAGATATATCTGAAATGTGTGCCTCTAGTGCATACAGTAGGCTTGACTGGAGAGCTTATAAGAACTCAAAAACTATGATTTTCAAGAAACATTACCCTCCTCTAGACCAAATGTGTGTTTTCATGTAATTTTCAACTTAACAACTATGCATAGTCACATCATTGGTAAGAAGCGGTAGCTTACATTACAGACCCATTTAACAGGAAAGAAACCATGTCAACTTGGAGCTAGTATTTACCCACCAGTAACGTTCACATAGTCATTATGGTCACACAGATGTCAAATGCACTAAGTGTAAAAATAACTTCTGTGGGTAGAAGTGTTCGCCTGGATTTATTCACTGGTTACCATGTTTTACTTAGTGAGAGCCGAGACCAATAAATCTCTTCCCGGGGGAAACGTAATTATTTTCTTTTCATTAATTTCCATTCGATTTTATGCCTGTAGTTAAAGTATGAAAGCAAAAACAATACAACAGCACTCTGCAAACACAAATAATCAAGTAAATACAATAGTACCATTCTCACTTTAGAAATTGTACTAGTGCTAATGCTACGTTAGAAATGTGAGATTCCCTTATTCATAAGGACCAGGTTGGCTTCATCCCAGGTCGTCAAGCGCCTGATAATGTATGTAAAATATTAAATATTATCCATGCAGCAAATAGATCAAGTACTCCACTATCAGTTTTAGCGTTAGATACAGAAAAAGCTTTTGACAGCTTATCCTGGCCATATCTACAAACAGTTCTACAAAAGATGGGATTCGGTAACACTTTTCTTGGAATACTTAACACCTTATACTCCAACCCGACTGCCTATCTAAAAATCCCCTCTACTACAATCTCCCCTATACATATTAGGAGAGGCACTAGTCAAGGCTGCCCTTTATCCCCTGCTCTATTTGCTTTAGCTATGGAGCCCTTAGCCGCAGCCATAAGAATGAATCCTGACATCAAAGGCTACACTATTGGAAACCACCACACTAAATTGAGCCTTTTTGCAGATGATCTACTCCTGACTCTTACAAACCCCCTTACCTCCCTTCCCAATCTCATGAAAGTTTTGACTCAGTTTGATAATATATCAGGTCTTAAATACATCTGATATTCTCTTTTGTAACACCACAGATGCAACCCAGAAACTTATTGGATTGAACTTCGGTTTCAACATAAGAACCCACTATATACCTTATCTTGGTATTAAACTTACCAACCACATAGATACCCTCTAGAAAACAAACTATGACCCTATCTTTAAACAATTACACTCTGACTTGCACAAATGGGACAGCCCATACTTATCCCGGATTGGTCGAATACACGCAGTTAAAATGGTACTACTACCTAAAATTCTTTACTTTTTCAGGACACTTCCAGTTCCGGTTCCACAATATATGCAATCCAACTTTGCAAAAACAAATTCTCTCCTTTATGTAGTCCCACAAACGGCCACGCATTTCCAAAAAGATCATGTTCTTTCATAAAAGAGTGGGAGGGATGTCTGTACCTAATTTAGCAGCCTACTATAAAGCAGCGAGAATAGCTCAATTAGCCCCAATATTAGCGGGCTCTAAAGCACCTTTATGGATCTCTTATGAAACCTCCCTATTTCCAACGGTTTCATGGTCAGCTCTTTTTTGGACCGAGGTTCCTCTCCCTGCCCACATGAAACAAATTGCCCCCTTCACCTTTTACTCACTACTTCTTTGGCACCAAACGAGATTCAAATACAATTTACAATCTCAACCCTCGATGTTGACACCTATTTTTTCCAACCCAGCAATTTCTGCAGGAGAATCTTCCTCTGCTTTTATATGGCGGCATTCGCATAAGCTCACTACACTCGGTGATTTTATCTTACATGGTAAACTAATGACAATATCGTACTTTAATACACACTATCAGCTCCACCTGAGGAGTGGTGGAGAAAGCAGCAGATTTTCTACTTCCTATCAACTTTAACAAGCTCACCTGCTAAATTAGAACTTGGCACTATGGAGTCCATTTGTAAGTTCCATTTCTCTTCCCCAGATCCTTTCCCGACTGTACGGGGAGATTAATGGTTCTCACCATCGTAACAAACTACCTTTTATGCTTCAATGGGAAACCGACATGGATACCTCGTTGTCTATAGAACGATGGCATCACTGCTGCACCCTCTTAAATAAAAATAGCTGGCAAGTCACGTTAACAGAAACATCACTTAAAGTTTTGCATAGAGCATACATGGTTCCTGCCAGATTAAACACTATATACCCTGATATTCCTGACCAATGTTTTAGAGCAGAGATCCCCAAACTACGGCCCGCGGGCCGCATGCGTCCCCCTGAGTCCATTTATCCTGCCCCCGCCGCACTTCCGGAAGGGGCACCTCTTTCATTGGTGGTCAGTGAGTTACTTATGTGGCGGCGCCGCAAAGTACTACAGTACTACTTCCGGTGACTCTCTGAAAGACGCATTCAAGTCAAGCAGCTTGCCTAATTTCTATGCATCTCTCCCCTCTGAGACATATCCTAATCTCAGGAACCATGCACTCAAAATGGCAACCATCTTTGGCAGCACTTATGTCTGTGAACAGACTTTTTCCAGAATGAAACTGTCACGCGAGGTCGGCGTCGCGCTCCCTCTGCACGACGTCGCCGGACCTCTCCGCCCCCCTAGAATAGCAATAGGGAATTGAAGTGCTGGTCTTGTCAGCCAGCACTTCATGAGTTAATTCTCTGTTTGGGTTTAGCCATGTGGTGCTGATCACACCACATGGCTACTTTACATATTGTTTGGACAGCTTGCTCCGCCTCAGGTCATGTGATGCTGGCCACATCACATGATCCTGGGCGGGCTATTTAAAGATGGCAACTGCCTCACTCAGATGCCTGTGATTAGTCTTCTGAGATCAGTGCTGTGTGTTGGACCTTGCTTTTGGATTATTGGTATATTGGATTTTGGCTTTGGACTTAGACTACGCTTTTGTGATTCCCCTCGGTATTTGACGTGACCTCCTGTTCTTGACTTGGCTTGCTGACGATTCTGCTATTGTGTTTGTTTCTGTCTCCAAGTTACGGTTTTGTCGCCTAGGGCATCTACTGTAAGTAGGCAGGGAAAGAGGTGGGGTTCAGACAGGGCACACTATCCCTTGTTTCCCTGTCGTGACAGAAACATTCTGAAAATCTCCAACCAGATCTAGACTAACTGATGCATACTTGCATCACTTGTTACGGCTAGCAGTGACAAATATGGAACCAGACATTGACCATCTCATTAGCCAAAAGCAGGACCATAGTTCCCATTGAAATACTGGTCAGTTTGTTGATTTAAATTGACTTGTTCCTTATTTTAAATATTGTATTTCTTCCCGTTTATTTTTTTTTTACTTTAAAATAAGATGTGTGCATAGGGATTTGTTCATAGTTTTTTTTATAGTCCGGCTCTCCAACGGTCTGAGGGACAGTGAACTGGCCCCCTGTGTAAAAAGTTTGGGGACCCCTGTTTTAGAGGCTGCTCAGAGAGAGGTACTCACCTTCACATTTGGTGGTCATGCCCAATTGTATACCGATTTTGGAACAAGATCCGTTTTCCGATCCATTTAGTTCACTCAGTCCTAAATGTGCCAACTAACTTAACATTATCTGTTTTACTATTAGGAGATACAGTAAACCCCCTAAACTCAGAAATGCCGCCTTTAAACTTCTCCAACATATACTTATGGCAGCTCGTATCCATGTTGCACAACAATGGAGACAACCAACTCTATCCTTTGAAGCAGTTATCCGGAGGATTAATAAAATTCTGCTTTATGAAAAACTCACAGCTATTCGCCTAGATAGAGTGCTACTTTTTGAAAATGTATGGTCCCCTTGGATATCCTATTATGCATCACCTAATTTACACTATTATATTCAGTTGTAATGGAAGTGGAAGTCCTATATAATTGTATATGTTTTTACCAAACCTATGAGGTTACTATGAAGGTCTGTACACTTGTTTATTTGGATCATTTATCCTTGAATTGTTCTATTTCTGTATGTTCACCTTTCCCCCCTGCGTGGGGTAATTTTGGCAATGTATTGCTTATATTCCCTTTTGTTTTAAAAACCAATAAATATTTCTTGAAACATAAATGTGAGATTCTTGGCAAATACATTTTGTACAAAATCATTTGTGCCTGTCTGCCAACAACAAAGCGATGTCATTAGGACAGGAACTTATACTAAATACTACGTCTGCTGATGGTATACCAGCCTCCATTAAAATCAGGGAATACAGGTACCACATGCATGCTGATCCCACATTGTATTATACCTCTTTAGGCTGCCAATAAATTCAGGGAGAGAGGAGGTACCAGCAGATGTAGTATTTAGCATAGGTTCCTGTCCTAAAGAGATCACCTTGTTGTTGGTGGACAGGCACAAATGATTTTGTATAAAATATATTTGCCAAGAATCTCACATTTATAACGTAGCATTAGCACTCGTACATTGTGAGTACGGCACTATTGTATTAACTTTATTATTTGTGTTAGCAGAGTGCTATTGCATTGTGTTTTTGCTCTTGTGCTTTCAGCCATAGCGATGTGCACTGGGATGTCCTGACTGACCCCTTTTTCACTTTGTAGTCTGCAATGGATGTGTGGCTGACTCCATTGGTCGTGCACTCCTAACTAACCTGTCTCTGCCATAGGCTGATTTTAATTAGTGCAAGTATAAATCTGCAGTCTGCTCTCCCTGCATTTATTGGAAGCCATTTGGCACCATGAGAGGTAAAATATAGTGTGGGCTCAGCATGCATGTGCAACCTGCATTCCCTGAATTTAATGAAGGCCATTGTAGCACCAAAAGAGGTATAATACAGTGTGGGCTGATCAGGCACGTGGGACCTGCATTTCCTGAATTTAATGGAGGCCTGTATGGCACCAGCAGAGTTAGTATTTAGTGTAGGTTCCTGTCCTTAAGAGTTCACCTTGTTGTTGGCGGACAGGCACACATGATTTTGTAGTTAAAGTATGGACACAATTCATTGTGGAACAAAAGTATGGGGGACATTTATCACCCCTTGTAGTCTAAAAAACTGGCACTAGAAAGTTGTAAAATTTGGTACATGCCATGGATGTAAAAAAATCGGTAACTTTCTTTATTACATGTGCCCTCAGCCTGCTGTCTACTCCTGTCAATCAAGGGGAAGGGGTTGTGTGCAGAACACAAGGGGCATTACAAACAGTGCTCAAACGATTCAGCCCCGCATCCTGGTGCTTGAACTTCTCTATGACTAAAAACACAGATATCTCTGCAGCTGTTTATCGTACAGACAAAAGAGAGGTATCTTTTTAATCAGCATAATGAGCCAGACAGTCAGTTTAATAGGTGACAGAGCCCCTTTAAAGGGGTTGACCCGTACGTTCTGTTCCACAAAATGTGGAATGCACATGGCCAGTATCCGTAATTTGCGGACCACAAAACAGACTATAGTAGTGTGCATGAGCCTTTACTAATTTAATCATCACTATTTCATCACAAGTTGGCTTCATGAAGATTCAGACTCCCTTTAAGGATTTATGCACATGAATGTATTTTTTTTCTCGTGTCCGTTATGGCCGCAAAAAATGTAAATGACTCCATGTGCATTCTGTGTCCGTATGTCCACATGACCGTTCTGCAAAACTGTCCGCATTACTGACAAGGATAGGACTGTTCTATTAGGGGCCGGGCGTTCTGCAAAACATCCAACCGCCATGTGCATATGCCCTATGGCAGATTTCACACGTCAGTGTTTGATCAGGGATTTCCATCAGTTATTGAGAGCTAAAACCACTTGTGAGTCAAAAACACAAAACAGGAGCAAATCTTTGCATTATGCCTTGTATCTGTGTAGCCGCCTCTCCTGGTTTTGGCTCTCATCAAATCACTAATCAAACACTGACTGTGTGAAAGCAGCCTAAAGGTCCTTTTACACGGGCCGATTATCGGCCGAAAATTCGTTCCTAGGAACGCTAGTGCCGATAATCGGCCCGTGTAAAAGTGGCCCTAATCAGCCGACGAACGAGCAAAACGCTCGTTCGTCGGCTGATTGGATCTTTTGTAAAAACCAAAAGATCCGATCTGTCGGGCGCACATCGCCCTGTGTAAACAGGCGATGTGCGCCTGACAGCATGGAGCTTCCAGGCCGCACGAGCGATACAGCGATCACTCGTGCGGCCCGGCGCTCGATTCATCGGGCCGTGTAAAGGCTCCCTGAACGAGCGCCGACGTCGCTGATCGGCGCTCGTTCAGGGAGACTTTATCGGCCCGTCTAAAAGGGCCTTTACTTAGGCTGTGCTCACACTGATGGCTTACATTTATAACAGATGTACAACAACTATGCCGAACCAGTTTTTGAAGAAATACTGGCAAATGTTAACAGAATTCATTGACTTTAATAGGTTCCATCAAAAATTCCAGAAACCTCGCCAGAAACCAGTAACACTGATGTGAACAGAGCCTTACGCCCAGAGATATTTTGCTCGGAGAGGAACAATATGCTTGTGATTGAACGCTGATTGCCTTTTGACTTTGATTTTACACCACTAATGTGGAACATTTTGTCTGGGTCAGATGAAGTGTGTCTACACCTCCTAGCTATTACAGTTCCTCCGGAGTGGCGCTCGCTCTTTCAATAGCTCTTGTATTGCTGGCACATTAATCATGAGGCTGAAGCTACAGAGTGGAGCAGGACGAGGCTGGTGAATATGTGCCAGGCTATTTGCTGAGAATTACTGCAGAGGAGGATGAAGGTTATGGAGCAGACAGCAGTGCTGCTGTTTGATTGAAGGGAACTCTAGTGAGGTGCAAGAAGATGAACAACCCTGTCTGGAAAATGACCAGCAGCAGCATTGGATTTCTGCATGGTTGCTTACCAGCTACCAACAAAAATAAAATGATTGTTATGTGTGTACAAGGATTCTGTGTAGCCGAAAGAGAAATACAAGTAGAGAAGTAGAGTAGAGTATGTAGAGAAATACAAGTACAAAAAAAAACCAACAGGGTGACCGTAGGGTGAATACGTAATGATAAATTGAACGTGTATTTTGGCCAATTAAAGGGTCCCCTAGCGTAGTAGCGCTAAAATATGTAGTATCTCAGGCCTGGGGGTACTACAATTGTATCCTTAATTGCTAAGTTTTATATGCAGTGATTCGTAATAATATGTATTTTTTTTACTATGTCATTTATCCAGCAGGGGAGGTAATGGTTGGCAGGAACAGGGTTAACCACCCTGTTTACCCCCTCTTGGTAGGAGTGGGCTGTTCCGACTTCCTGCCAGGAGTGAGTCAGTGCTAGGAAGAGAAGGGGCGGGAGAGGTCCTGTTCAGATAGTTGGGATTTGGGAAGCGACTCATAGAGCATAGAGCATCCGTATCTTTTTTCCTGTTAGGGAAGTCCAGGAACCAGATACCCTTCTCCTGCCAGAACATCAGCTAAGGACAGTCTCAAGGGAAGTCTTGAGATTCCAGACAGCAGAGTGAACTGCCAAATCTGCATCCACAGACACTGCTGTAAGGTGAGGGATTACAGCCAAGCCACCCATCACTAAACAACCACTAGGCCAAGTGCTGAATTCGCCTAAGTGCTGAATTGCAGCCATCCATCCAGCCACCATACCTTCTTAGCTGGTGCTAGAGAAGAATTGCACTTAAAGCCTGCTACTGTATGTATTTCATGTTCTGCGTTGCACTTAGTAAAAAAGATTGTTACGTTTAAACAGGTTGTCCCGGCTATTACTGTGGATGACCTATCCTTAGGAGAGGTCACCAATATCAGATTGATGAGGGTCCCACACCCCCTCTCATCAGCTGTAGGAGGAGACGAAACGTGCCCACTGGTGCAGAATTTCAACAAAGGCTACATTAGTAAGTCTCATATAATCATCTCACAAATACATTTGTCAACAGTTTACCAGAAAGTGGCCAACCCCTTTAAGCAAAACTGACTTCAAATATTTTTCTTATGATACCCCCCCCAATATATTTACAAGGAAACAGATATGTGAGCATCACAGCAGAGAAGCCCTCTCCATAATGCCAGTGCTGCCCAGACCAGTGCATCACAGGGCATCTTGCTCCTTTCCACCAGTTGTCTGTAATCTGCAGATGACTCTTAGTGGTAATGTTTGTAGGGCGTCTTTCCAAATCGCTCATCTCCAGTGGTTTCTGATTCTTGTAATTTATATCCCTGTATCCAACACTGTGGGGGTTCCTTAAAACATACAACTATGAAATGTTAGTGGTGCCTGTCTGACACTAGGCAGCATGGGTATGTGTCCACTTGCATCTTGTCAGTACAATACGTTACAGATGATGTCAGGTGGGGTGGAACACACAGCATTATAAATCATTATAATGCTCTGAGGTCCCATTACAAGAGCAGAGTATAGGATGGGAAAGCACGCTCCCACACGGAGGATGTTTCCTGTAGACAACTCGCTCGTCTGAAACTGGCCTAAGGCTAGACAATGGAGCTGAGGTTCGGGAAATGGGTTTTTTACATTACAGATTAATTTATGAAGTTATTATGTGAAGTCTTGCGAGACTTCACGAAGTAATAACTTTGGCTCATAGGAGCCAATACATTCTAATACTGTATGGAGCTCCTGCTCCATACAGTATTCAAACAAAGTATTATGCAAATCGATTTAGGATGTTTCATCCGAAGTTAATTCGCTCATCCCTATATGTGACTATAGAAGGCAATGATTTATTTTGATTGACACTTGTTTTTTCAGTTGGTTATATTACCCCAGCGCATTTATCTTATCGATGGTGATCCTTTCAAGCCCTAATCAATATTATAATGGAATCATTAAATTGAAAAATTAAAATAATCATATGCATCACTGCATCAGATAATCAGTTCACAAGTCATATTGTAACCTGGCTGTTCACGTAAACAGTATAGTAAAATGCTACTGGACAGCGGCTTGGAATCTGCATCCAATTGTTTTTACTGACATGACATAGGCTTTCTTGGTGTAGTCACAGTCATAATCTGTGATCACTTGAATGGCAGTGTTGCCTCCTATTGAAAACAATGGCGGCAGCATTCCCACAGCTGCCTGGCGGCTTTCTGGCATGAAATCTTCGCCAAATTCAGCATGCAAAAGAATCGGCTTGTACGGCTCTCTATGAGGGCTTGTTTTTTGCCGTACAGGTATTTTCTAATGCCACCACTTAATTCAATATGTCGTTTTGTGAATTTGGCAAAAATAAATGAATGTGGTAGAATTGGAAAAAATGCATTTGCTCTATTGTTTTATGGGCTTCATTTTTTACGTTGTTTACTGTGCAGTAAAAATCACATTATCTTTATTCGGGACATCGGTACAATTATAGGGGCATCAGGATGCTGGGAGCAGTCTGCTTCTGGTAAATGACCCTGCAGAGACTGAGAGGTTAAAGAGAGTCTTTCACCTGTTTTTCACCTATATAACTGTTGAGGGGGACACAAGGGGTCCTCAAGAAGGTCAGGTCAGTTGTCCAAATTAAAAGAACGTTTGTGCACGCGGTAAAAAAACTCAAGACGGACACTGAGGTCAGTTTGGTGTCTCCCTGTACGTTCAAGGCGCTGAAGTATTCTGGGCTGACTCCGTGTATTACAAAAGCATACACACACAGTAAAAAAAGGTGGGGGTTTCATTTCCCCAGCAAGCTGATAAGCATTAAACTCATATTCTTTTGTTCGTCTAGTCGCATGTCTTGGTTAATACACCCCACCGCAGCATCCTGGACAGGTGTCGGGGGGGGGGGGAGTCGAATCCGTATCAGGATGTACCAGGATATAAGCTACATTTTAGACATGCTGCACAGCTGTAGGAGTACTTGCAAAACTGATATATGTTTGTAAGGGTAAATAGCATTGAATACATGTATATACAAATGACATAATACTGTGAGGGGAAAATTCAGTATTTAAGCCGGTTTACCTTCACATAACTAACAGCAGTGCCCCACAGAAGATTGCAGACACATCCCAGACATACCTGTGTGCACTGTGTGTCTGTATTACATGTCACATCCCAGACATACCTGTGTGCTCTCTGTGTCTGTATTACATGTCCAGGAAAAGCACTTTTATTCTGCTGGAAAACAGCTCCCAAGTGCCCAGCTGAAAGTGAAACTAAAAACAGCTTTCTCTCCTGACTCGATTTCTAACAGCCATATCTTCTGATATACTGGATATAATGCTATGCTTTTGGTATCATTTGAAAGCTTAGAATGCCAGCTTTCAAATAAGGTCAGAACCATTTTATCTGCTACCAATCCCAAGATATGAGCAGCTAAAGCAGCCCCCCCCTCTTCAGTCTGGTTTGCTTTGAGCACTTGCAGCAGCAGAGCTGGGCCCTTGGAAGCTGTTTTCCAGCAGAATAAAAGTGCTTTTCCTGGACATGGAATACAGACACAAAGTGCACATAGGTATGTCTGGGATGTGTCTGCAATCTTCTGTGGGGCAGTGCTATTAGTTATATAGGTGAAAACCAGGTGAAACACTCCCTTTAACTGTCCATGATCAGTTACCTCCAATCCTGGACACTGCCAGCGGGTCTCTGCTTTGTTACCAACCAGCTATGGTACCCATACAGCTCTTAGCAGATGCTATATTTAAAGAAGGAGTCAAAGAGGTTCTCTGGTGAGCCGGTGACTGCAGAGCTGCTCCCATTGAAGCAACCAGTGCCGTCCACTATTCAGTGTAGTTCCAGAAACTATTCAGAGCTACTCCCAAACAGCTACTCGGTAAGTGTGCGTGGTATCAAATGCCCGGTGATCTCATATTTATGGCCTATTCGAAGGATACAGTAGATCAGGGATGCCCAATCTGCAGCTCTCCAGCTGTTGCAAAACTACAACTCCCAGCATGCCTGGACAGCCTACAGTTATCAGTCTACAGCAGGGCATGGTGGGAGTTGTAGTTTTACAAAAGCTGGAGGGCCGCAGGTTGGGCATCCCTGCAGTAGATCATCAGTATAAAAAGTCCAGAAAAGCCCCTTTAAAGAAATTGTAAAATAAACAAAAGTTATTGCAAAATCACGGAAATATTTAGATATTGTCATGTAATCGTCTGCTTTGTTTTGGTATCCTTTTTAAAAGCCAACCAATACATGTAGCTACGAGAATGTTTTGGATGACACATTTTTTATACTGTATCTATTTTGCTAAAAGCCAGGATTTTATTATTATACATCAAAGAGTCAGTAACAGGTTTTTTCATTCAAAAAGCTGCATTTGAATGCTGTAACACCCTACAAGCACAGTTTCATAGTGACTTTTTGAGGCAGTTTCCTGGAGTTTTTTTTGTCTCTTGGAGTTGTTGTTTTTTTAATCGCAGCATGTGTTTTCAGACGTTTCCCATACATGTCTCTATAGAAAAAAAAGTCTGAAAAACTGAGTGGATGTCAACAGAGAAAGCCATTACATCCGTTTCTGTACTGCATGGTTCATGGAAATTCTGAAATTATCCATTTTAGGCGGGCTAAAATCAGTGTGAAAAGCCAAGAAGAACAGCATATAGGAATGACGCCATAGACTCACCTTTATTATGCGAAGTTGTTCCGTTCTAATGAATGTGACATTAAATAGGTTCTCCGGGAATTAAGAAAATCAAAATACTTAAATACTACTTCATGATAAATATATTCCCAAATACCTTTCATTAGTTATAATGGCTCGTTTTCTCTAGGGAGCAATTATTAGGAGAAATAAAATGGCCGCCGTCCTATTAGTGTACACAGAACCTGTCCTAATCACACAGGAGGATAAATTACTTAACAACACTGAGCTAAAAAGCTGCCTCATCCTCCTCTCTGCTCTGCTTGTCAGGGATTATGATCCCGAATACAGATAAGATCTTCAGCTGAATCTCTGTGGGAATGGAGTCCATGAGGAGACATGAAGTACAGAGAGGAGGTGGAGATGTGCCTAATGAGAAGCAGCTCTTGTGTGCAGTCTCCATTACCACAATCTGTCCTGTCCGTCCTCTCTGTACTTCATGTCTCCTCATGGACTCCATTCCCACAAAGATTCAGCTAAATATCATACTAAACTGTATTCAGGATCATAATCCCTGACGAGCAGAGCTGAGAGGAGGATGAGGCAGCTCTTTACATGAGTGTTGTGAAGTAACTTGTCCTCCTGTGTGATTAGGACAGATTCTGTGTGTACTAATAGGACGGCGGCCATTTTGTTTCTCCTGATGATTGCTCCCTAGACAAAACAAGTCATTATAACTAATGAAAAGTATTTGGGAATATATTTATAATAAAATAATATTTACATATTTTCATTGTCTTAATTCCCGGAGAACCCCTTTAAAGGGGTTGTCCCACGACATTTCTTCAACAAATCTGCCGCATGAAATTTCACCCTTATAGGCTTTTTAATAGATAGTGACAAGAATATGATATAATAGTAGCATATTTTTACTTTTACATTACATATCACTTGTGCCGAGTCTCCTTTTGCTAACCTCTGGCTTGTATTCAAACAATTGTATTGGAGAGAAAGGCATTTTAGGATCCCTCCGATTGTTGCATTTCTTCCCACTAGAATGTCTGCAGTCCTGTGCAGGAAATGCTCTCAGAGATTGCCTGGGAAACTTTCTGTGGGAAATGATAACTTTGCTGCAGTCAGACAGTAAACCACAGTTTCTAACCATCAAAATAAGTTGATAGATTTAAGGACTACGGATTCCTTAGCAACTTCATAACAGCAAATGTGAGAAGGCTGAGAAAAAGGAGTGCAATAATACCAGCATGTATGTACTGTGTAATAGATTTATTTAAAGAGACCCTCTCACTGTGAAAATACAGCTGCATGTTATAGATCAGGAGGAGCTGAACAATGCGTATACAGGTTTGTGGGAAAAGATTGATTGAAATCTCTGCTCTTTCTATCTTTAAGAGACCAGTAGGAGGTCCCACTCAGTGACTGACAGTCTGTCTTGTATGAGTGTGCATATAGAGATAGGTATCACTGATTCGGACCACCTACTGTAGGGAGTAGGTGGGATTGAGCAGAGATTTCAATCAAATAAGCTATAAAGGATCATTACTCTCCAAGCAATATATCAATCTGCTCAGCTCCTCCTGCTCTATAACAGGCTGCCTGCAAGTTCAACATGACTGGTTCTCTTATTAAATATTCTACAGATAGAGCTGCAGTGGCCACTGCTCTACTCACCACTCCAAGGTTTTTGTTTCCCAGGGGTGGGGATCCGCCTCCTACTCTCCCCTTCCCAGTGGGCTCAACCACCAGGTTTGCTCTGTCCTCATCTACTCATTCCCTGTCTATTCTCCATCCATTTATATGAGGGCTCCAGAAATCGCCGAGTAAGTGCACTCGGCTATTTTCAGCAGTCCCATATAAATCAGTGGAGGGTGGCAGCGCATGTTCGGCTGCTTTCTTCTCACTTCAGGGGTCGCGTTTCAGAATTAGGTGCTGGAGGTGGAACCCATTTGACATTGGTGGCATATTCTAGTGACATGCCACCAATGTCTAAGGTGAGACAACCCCTTTAAGTAATCTTCCCCTGTCGGAGGGTGCCTGAGCAATAGGTTCCTAGCCTGCTAATATCTTGCAAAGGTGTGCTATATTCTTTTTGTGCCCGTGTACCAACTTTCTGCCTGTTTCGTAGATTTTGACCCTCCGCCGCCCAACCTGACCTGAGCCTGACTTCTGTGCTGACCCTTTGCTGTCTGCAGTTTACCATACTGAATGTAGTCCTGACTTCACCTTGTCCCTGACTACGGTTTTGCCTGCCATCCTGGTGCCCTGCAATGGTGTGTCTTCACTACCATGGGTGAACTGTCAATCATGCTCATGGAGTTAGTGGTCTGGTGGTTAAACGCCCTTAGGAGTAGCCCAAAGTGAAATATGTTGGTTGTCACAGTGGCTTTACACCCACTGCAGTGTCTAGCCAAAGAAGAATCTGACAAGGAGCTGGTCATTTCTAGGTGGAATGTAATCACCACAGACATCTAAAGCTTCAAGTACAACTTCCGGCATTTCTTGTGCAGCAGTCACATGAATATAATAGGTACATATGACTGGATATTTACATCAGAGGCCATTACACCTAAACATTCATTGAAAACTTGCAACAAAGTCATCAATTTAGACCAGGGGTGGGGAACCTTTTTCCTGTCGAGGGCCATTTGAAAATTTTCAAAATGATTCGAGGGCCGTGCAAAATTAACAACTTTTAAAATTTTATGCAGCATGGTGGGCGTTGTAATCCATATGAAGGTGTCCATAAGCTACCTGTATTAATGATTCATGTCATTTTGGACAGCGTCCTATGGATTACAACCCTCACTATGCTGCAGTAAAATTTTATGCAGCATGGTGGGCGTTGTAATCCATATGAAGGTGTCCATAAGCTACCTGTATTAATGATTCATGTCATTTTGGACAGCGTCCTATGGATTACAACCCTCACTATGCTGCAGTAAAATTTTAAAGCAGCATGGTGGGGGTGGTAGTCCATGTGAGGCTATCCAAAAGCCAGCTGATATGATCTCTAATGTAATTTTTGCACAACTTTACCAGAATTACAACTCTAACCATGCTGCATTTTATTGCAGCATGGTTAGAGTTGTAAAACTGGTAAATCTGTCCAAAGATTACATTAGAGATCATATCAGCTAGCTTTTGGATAGCCTCACATGGACTACCACCCCCACCATGCTGCTTTAAAATTTACTGCAGCATGGTGGGGGTGGTAGTCCATGTGAGGCTTAATAGACATTTTATTTGGGGGACCGGACAGGACAGGGCACAGGCCCTACTTACAAATTGACAGGGGCATGAATCTGCGGTGGCGGGATACGGGCTGCGGGGTGACAGGGCTGCCGGGTTACAGCGCGGCAGTACTACTGGCGCGCTGAGGATGGATGACTGCGTGAACAGTAAGCAGGGAGCGCGGTGACGAGGTGGGTGGGCTCAGGGGCGTAGCTAAAGGCTCATGGGCCCTGGTGCAAGAGTTCAGCTTGGGCCCCCCCCCCCCCCCCCCCGCCTAATACAGCGCCCCATACCTCTTATATCCAGTATAATACAGCCCCATACCTCTTATATCCAGTATAATACAGCCCCATACCTCTTATATCCAGTATAATACAGCCCCATACCTCTTATATCCAGTATAATACAGCGCCTCATACCTCTTACATCCAGTGACGTCTCCTCGGATGTAGATCTTCTCTTTCCTCATCTTCTCCTTTCAGACCAGACGCCATTTTTCAGCCATTTCTCATCTCTGCAGTTTGACAGAAAAAAATCTTAGTTTACTACTTTTCCATCATCCTCCCATCTTCTGGACAAATCATCCTACCACCCCCAGTACTGTGCCACTAGTACCACACAGATAGTGCCCTTCAATAATTATTGGCACACAGTGTCCTAAAATAACTGCGCCCAGCAAATAGTGTCCCGTAATAGTGTGAACATAACGTCCCCCAGAAATAACTGCGCTGATACTGTGCCAGGGTGCCCCCACAGTAATAGTGCCCCCACAGTACTAATGTCCCCACTGTGCCCCAGAAGTAATAATGCTTCCAATGTGCCAGTAAGAAGTGCTCCCCACCCATAGATGCCCCCCAAATTATGTGCCAGTAAGAAATGCCCCAATAATGCCGCCAGAAGTTCCCCCCATTGATTCCCCCTCAAAATCATGTGCCAGTAAGAAATGCCCCCAGTGCCCCCATGTGCCAGTAAGCAATGCCCCCATGTGCCAGTAAAAATGCCCCAGTGCCCCCTTGTGCCAGTAAAAATGCCCCCATGTGCCAGTAAAAATGCCCCCAGTGCCCCCATGTGCCAGTAAAAATGCCCCCATGTGCCAGTAAAATGCCCCCAGTGCCCCATGTGCCAGTAAAAATGCCCTCAGTGCCCCCATGTGCCAGTAAAAATGCCCCCAGTGCCCCCATGTGCCAGTAAAATGCCCCGTGCCAGTAAAATGCCCCCAGTGCCCCCATGTGCCAGTAAAAATGCCCCCAGTGCCCCCATGTACCAGTAAAAATGCCCCCAGTGCCCCCATGTGCCAGTAAAATGCCCACAGTGCCCCCATGTGCCAGTAAAAATGCCAACAGTGCCCCATGTGCCAGTAAAAATGCCCACAGTGCCCCCATGTGCCAGTAAAATGCCCCCAGTGCCCCCATGTGCCAGTAAAATGCCCACAGTGCCCCCATGTGCCAGTAAAAATGCCCACAGTGCCCCCATGTGCCAGTAAAAATGCCCACAGTGCCCCCATGTGCCAGTAAAATGCCCACAGTGCCCCCATGTGCCAGTAAAATGCCCACAGTGCCCCCATGTGCCAGTAAAAATGCCCACAGTGCCCCCATGTGCCAGTAAAATGCCCACAGTGCCCCCATGTGCCAGTAAAAATGCCCACAGTGCCCCCCATGTGCCAGTAAAATGCCCCCAGTTCCCCTCATGTGCCAGTAAAAATGACCCCATGTGCCAGTAAAATGCCCCCAGTGCCCCCATGTGCCAGTAAAAATGCCCCCAGTGCCCCCAATTAGGCTACGGTCGGTGACTGCTACAATTAAAAAAAAAAAATAATAAAAAAAAAAATAACACTTATACTTACCTCCATGGTGCTGACAGCGATGCGATGCAGGCCTCTTCCGGCCTGTGTCCCGCGATGTACGGCTCAGGCGGCGCGATGACGTCATCGCGCCGCCTGAGCCGGCCTCTGATAGGCTGCAGGCCCAGTGCCTGCAGCCTATCAGAGGAACGGGCAGGGGAGACGCCTCTCCCTCCCCTGCCCCAGTACAATACAGGCATCTGTATCGCCGTCCTGAGGACGGCGATACAGATGACTATGGAGATGAGCGCTTCCACAATGGAAGCGCTCATCTCCCTCTGCCCCTATCTGTGTGCAGGGCCGCGCCGCACCTGGCTAATTGGCGGTGCGGCCCTGCAAGTGGCAAGGGGGGCCCTCGGGGGCCGGATTGGAGGACCTCGCGGGCCTGATGCGGCCCGCGGGCCGGACGTTCCCCACCCCTGATTTAGACCATAAAAACATGGGGACAAATTATCACGCCCTGTTCTCCAGAATTCTTGTCGGAAAATAGTGCGTTTTGTGACTTTTTGCATTCTTACATCATTCACTCCAGTTTTAAAAAGTGTATGGGGAAGTGAGCATGGTTAGCTAATAAGCTAATTCGTTTTAATCCTTATTTTTCGCTGCGACAAAAAAGTCACAAACTCAGTCCAGTAGTGGGTTGCCATAAAAACCCTTAAAGGGGTATTCTCATCTCAGATAATGGGGGCATATCACTAGGATATGCTACCATTGTCTTATAGGTGTGGGTCCCACCTTTATTGGAAACGGAGCCCCTCAAGGTGGTGGCTGGAGGACCCCCTAAGGTGGTGGCCACCGCTCCCATTCACTTCTATGGGCCCGACGGAAATACCCAAGCCAGTGCTTGGCTATTTTCGGCGGCCCCATAGAAAATGAATGGATGGCGGCTGTGTAGTGTGCCATCCAACACTTTCGGAGCTCTGTTCTCGAAATAGGTGTGGGCCCCTGCGGTGGGACCCACACGTATAAGACAATAGGGGCATATCCCAGCGTCTGTGATGAGACAACCCCTTTAAGGCTACTTTCACACTTGCGTTGTAAGGATCCGTTTGTGAGATCCATCACAGGCTCATAAACGGTCCTGAACTGATCAGTTTTGTCGTAATGCATTCTGAACGGAAAAGGATCCGTTCAGAATGCATCAGTTTTGCTTCAGTTCAGTCTTCATTCAGTTTTGGAGGCGGACACTAAAACGCTGCTTGCTGCGCTTTGGTGTCCGCATGAAGAAACTGATGCAAACGGATCCGTCATGACTCACAATGTAAGTCAATGGGGACGAATCCATTTTGTCTGACACAATAGAAAACGGGTCCGTCCCCCATTGACTTTCAATAGAGTTCATGACGGATCCGTCTTGGCTATGTAAAAGATAATACAAACGGATCCGTTCAGAATGGATGCAGACGGTTGTATTATCATGACGGATCCGTTTGTGAGAGCCTGGGCGGATCTCACAAACGGATCCTGCAAACGCAAGTGTGAAAGTAGCCTTAGTCACATTTGTAGATGTTAAGTCTAAAGATGTTTGTTAAAAAGGAAATGCTTGGGTTCTCCAGCCTTTTTAGATCTCTTGTAAGATACCAGTGCTATATCTACTAGTGATCTATCCTAATCTGCCTAATTTGTCTTGAGTAGACTTTTCAGTCCAGTGCTGACTTAAAGGGACACTATCGAGAAGAAAAAAATTTTGATATGTTTTACAACATAACAAAAGCTGGTTTTAACATAATGTATTTTTCAAATTGTGTAAATGTTTTTTTTTTATTCAGTTTTCTTGCATTACATGCGGGCTGCCATGTTGGAAGTAAAGTGTGACAGTCTCGGTTTACAACACAATGGCACCTCACTTACGGCAGGCATGTACATTGGTTTTCTCAGTCGCTGCCGACCCTATAGAGAATGAATGGAAGACGTGAGCCCGTCCCTGTGATGACACCAGTAACACACAGCCAGGTCCTCCCTCCTTGCTGCTGGGGGAAGCCCACTGTGCCTGCTCCTCACTCCTGCAGCAGCGTCCTTGTCTTCATTAGGCTGCCTGTTCTAAATTCTATGGCAGCTCACCCCAGCAGTGCAGACAATTTTTGCTGAGTGTACTGCTGGGGTGAGCGGCCCAGGACTCAGAAACAGAGTAGATGGAGGTTCTTGGGGCTGTAGGACCTTAGTGATGTAATCGGCCATGTGACCAGTGGGGGAGGAGCCTGAGGAGCAGAGATCTGTGTTTTTGTAACGAAGCCATTGTCTCATCTTATCTTGCTGAAGCAGTGATGTCACCGCTGAAGGTGTGAATTGGTGATGTCATTGGTACCACCCACTTTTTTGCAGCATGCCTACTTACAGGTTGCTCAAAGCCTCATTTGGCCAGCAGAGCTCCCCCTGGTGACCAAAGATGGTAAATATGGTAAAATCTTATATTTATTTATATTTCACACATTGTAATTTTTATTTATTTATTTATTTATTTATTATTTCTTACAAATATATAATAGATTTTTTTAGCATAAATAAAATATAGAACAGGTTTTTGTGATAGATTTCCTTTAAAGGGGACCTGTCAGCTCTGAAACACCCTTCAAACTAGAGTAAGCAATGTATAGTGTAAGTGACGTCAAGTCCAGTAATGTAATTTTTATCTTCATACTCACTTGTATTCTGCTGTTGTGCTCTGACAAACCAGCAGTAAAATGCACTCAGTGGACTCCAGTGCTCACTCACATAATGGAGAGGACTCAAAGAAGAGTCCTCTCAATGCATTTTACTGCATGTTTGTGGGAGCACAGCATCAGAATGGAAGTGAGTATGAAGATACAAATTACATAATCAGATTCAGCACCACTTACACTATAGACCGCTTACTCTAGTTCAGGGGGTGTTTTGAAGATGACAGGTTCCCTTTAAATGTTTGGGTTGTTGTTCTGGTCATTATGGCTTTTCTTGGGCTGAGGGTATAAAAACAGTACTAGGACTAGGGGAGGTAAGTTCGATGAATTCCACTGGTAATCGTTGGCTTCCCTAAGAATCTTTCCACATTTTTTACTTGCTTTCATGAGTTAGAGTAAGATGTAGCACGTTCAACTATGGAGATATTATAGCTGTGGACCATATACTCATTTTATAGAAATAAAACATCTGCTGTCAGTCGTCTTTACTAACTGTTTCCTGCTAAAAGAGTGACCTGTTTCATTCCAGTTCGAAGAATAATTTATTGAAGAGTGTTTTGTGTTTGTCTCTATGGTAAAGTAAGTCCGTAGTGTGGGAAAATGTTATATACATGAAGTAAAGATTATGATACATGTACTGGAGGTGGGAATAGCTAGATAAGAACTAATCTGGCACATATATCAATATGTCATACTCAATACAGTGGGTAACATTCACAACTCTATCGTATCCCATATATACATAAAGACATTCTTCTGGGTAATTGTTGAGCAGCTTGTATAGTTTTTCAGCAGGCAGCAAAGAGCTATCAGTCCACAATCAATGAGCAATCAATACTCAGTTGTCAGTATATTCATCAATCATTGAACTGTTTAGGTTTTGGCACTTAGGTTACAACATTTGCTGGTACTGTCACACAATAGTGATAGACTAGAGCAGATTGCAGAACAGAACACACATGGATTCAGTACTTATTATTACTACTCACTACAGGTAGCAGCCTATCCAGTGGTACTGAAGTGTAGTTCAAAGCCAGTTGGAGGATTTTCATTATACAGTGCCATTCATGAGATGGTTTTCTACCACAAATGGTCACTAACCTTTCACACAACTTTGCATAAATGAATGTTGCAAGTGACTAGGAAATATTTTACAATATTTCTTGTCAGAGAAAAATGTCTTGTTCTCTTGTTAGCATTTGTCTTCATATCCCTCCCCTGCTTCCTAGAGTAGCTTTCTCTCTGAGATTTCTGCTGAATCCGTCTTGGGATGGACCAGCTCACAGATGTATCAGATTACACATGGCTGTAGAAGCCTATGAAGAGGAGAGGGGGAGGAATGAGCGGGAGCTGAGTGAGAGAGGCAAGAGAAACACAGCCAGAGAGATTGTAACTTCCTAAATTTTATCACAACTCAAATGCTTTATTCACATCCATGCATGTCAGTACTTCTGTGTAATGTTCTTTATCATGCTTCTGAGTGAGTGAAAGTTAGGAAGCAGATTCTTCTCTACTTTTTGTGTGCAGTGGATGGGAACTAGTCTCCACCAACCAGCTCTGAGAGAACTGCAAACTAAAGATGTAGCGTACATATTAGAAAACAGCTAACAAATGGCAGATACAAGTACCATTGAGTAACACAATGTTTGTTGAAAGGTTAGGTACCCTTAAAGTCCTTCCTTTATATTTCCCATTCATTTTGAATCCATTCCTGGCTTCACTGAGATAGATAAGATATGCTAAGCCCCTAAATCAATATCTTTGATATGTCTATATTTGAACACAATTTTAAAGCTGTGCTTTAGGCCTCATGCACACGACCGTATGTATTTTGCTGTCCGCAAACCGCAGATCCACAAACCACGAATACCAGCAGTGTGCTTCCCACAACTTCCTTTGTAGAAATGCCTATTCTTGTCCGCATTAATATGACATGTTCTGTAATTTGCAGAACAGCTGCACAGATGCAGACAGCTCACAGATGACATCCATGTACTGTCCACGTTTTTTGCAGCCCAATAGAAATGAATGGATCCTTGTGGATCAGACGTGGACTGGAAATACAGCCGAGTGCATGATTACTTGCAGTTTTAAGTCATAAAGGTCCCTGTCAATTAAAGGGGTTCAGCACTGTACCTGGACAACCCCTTTAAGCTCTGCTCCTGCGATGCAGTACATGTTGTAAAGTGTGCACTTTCCAGAGTACAAATTACCGGATCTGGAGAGGCATTGAGATTTCAATACTTAAAGGGAACCTGTCATCTCCGAAACACCCCCTGAACTAGAGTAAGCGGTGTATAGTGTAAGTGATGCTGAATCCGAATATGTAAGTTTTATTTTCATACTCACTTCCATTCTGATGCTGTGCTCCCACAAACTTGCAGTAAAATGCATTGAGAGGACTCGTCTTTGAGTCCTCTCCATTATGTGAGTGAGCACTGGAGTCCACTGAGTGCATTTTACTGCAGGTTTGTGGGAGCACAGCGTCAGAATGGAAGTGAGTATGAAGATAAAACTTACATATTCGGATTCAGCATCACTTACACTATACACTGATTACTCTAGTTCAGGGGGTGTTTCGGAGATGACAGGTTCCCTTTAAAGGGGATACTCATGCTGACAACTATTGTCCATATGCCCTATTATAGAGGGAGATTTCCTCATGCAGGATGCTCCTTTATATGCCAGGACAGAGCCGATCTGTGAGAGCAGCTCCTGATCTGGCAGACTTGTTATGTCCATGCATTACATAGATGGCCATTCATTTGCATGATGCTTCATAATGCCACAGCTGCGGATGAGGTCTATACAAGGCTTCCCTCTGTTATATCTGCAGATGGCCATAGATTGGAGAAATTGCAGCCTGAATTATTGTGAATGTATGGGCTGCTACTGGTGACTGATGAAAGATCAGAAGTACAGTATTTGGAAGTTACTATACTGTTTTATATATTATATCCACATTCACATGTTTGCAGGTGGACTGTGCTTGAACAATACTGAATATACCCCTCAAAAAACAGAAATTGTTTAGCCTGTCCCAAGTTTTTTTTTTCTTGCGTTATTTCTGAGTGAACTGAGGCGTAGGTTCACCATAGATTTACAGATACACTATAAAGACAAAAGTATTGGGACACAGCTCTTAAAGAGGACCTGTCACCACACCTGACATGCCTATTTTAATAGCTTCATGCATTCCCCATGTAATAACAATTCTGGAACATCTATTCTTATGGCTCTATGCTGTGCCGTTCCTTTATTATTTCTACTAGAAGTTATGAATGAATTGCTATTAGCCTTCAGTAAGGATATAGAGGGGAGGTAACTAGTTGGGGGGGGGGGTGTCCCTGCACAGTCTTAAAATGGCAGCACTGATTGGATAGAGTGAGTCTGTGCAGGTGCACACCCCCAACTTGTTACCTCCCCTCTGTACCCTTACTGCAGACTGCTAGTAATTCATTCATAACTTCTAGTAGAAATAATAAAGGAATGGTACAACATACAGACATAAGAATAGATGCTCCAGACTTGTTATTACATGGGGAATGCATGAAGCTATTAAAACAGGCATGTCAGGAGAGGTGAAAGGTCCTCTTTAACAATTGGATTCAGTTTGCTTTGGTCCCACTTCCACAGGTGTATAAAATCCAGCACTTAGCCATACAGTCTGTCTTTACAAACTTTTGTGAAGGAATGGGGCATTCTAAAGAGCTCAGTGAATTCCAGCCTGGTCCTGTAATAAGATGTCACCATTACCAGGTGACACAGATGTCACCAAGTCAGTTCATGAAATGTCTTCTAGATATTCCATGATTAACTGTGAGTGATATTATTGTAAAGTGGAAGCGTTTAGGAACCACAACTGGGCACAAAGCGTCAGATCACATAAAGGTACAGAGCGAGGTCACCGCGTACTGAGGCTCATAGTGCATAAAGGTCACCAGTGACAAGCGTTGGATGAAACGATGAATAGCACTCACTGAACCCTGGAGCAGTGGAAACATGTCCTGCGGAGTGACAAGTCACGCTTTTCTATCTGCTGATCTGATGGATAAGTCTGGGTTTGGGGAATGCTAGGAGAACGTCACCTGCCTCACCGCAGTGTGTCAGCTGTAAAGTTTGGGGGTGGAGGGATAAAGCTATGGGGTTGTTTTTCAGGGGGTGGCCTAGGCCCTTAGGTCCAGTGAAGGGAATTCTTAATGCCTCAGCATAACAAGATATTTTGGACAGCTGTATGCTTCCAACTTTGTGGGAACAGTTTGGGGACAATCCCAATACTTTTATCGGTATAGTGTATTTTACCAGTTTGAAGGTAAGAATCTGGACCTCTCATTCCCGGCTCTAAGACTTCTTCCAAGCTGCACCAGTTTTCTGGAATGCCCTACCCCAAGAAATTAGATTAAATCACATGTAAGGGATCGCTCTCTCTCAGGGGGTCGCAATCACAGACTTCACCTCTGACAAAGGGGTTCCAGTCCAAATGCTGCTTTATTTTGGCACTTTAGCACCATCACAAACATAAACATCAAAATAAACACCTGCCAGTCTAGGCACTGCCTAATACATAGGTCGTCTCTACCGCACCTTTAGAGTGCACACAACAAACACAATCCGGCTTTCTCAGCCACACGGTCCAGCAGCCTCCTGGCTGTGACCTCACCAGCACCTTTGGGGGGAGATGGCCCAGAAGTCCTCCCGACTCTGACGGTGTGACCCTCTTTCCATAGGCATCGCTGAGCCCCCCCAAACTTCAGGCTTCCTTGTGGCCCCTCAACCCTCCTGGCTGAGACCACTCAGAGCCTCTGCAACCCTCCTTCCAAGTCCTCTATTTCTCTCTCAGTCATACACAGGGGGTTGTTTTATCCCTCCGTGATTACCTCATCATGCATCATATGTGATCACCTCAGGTCAAAGACAAAACGTGTACTGGAAGGGTGTGGACTGGCAGTTCCCACTACCAAACCAATCCACCAGTCCAAATAAAATCCAGCCCAGAACAACATCTAGACAAACCTGCCTCAGCAAACTACACTTTGCTGAAACCACTGCAGTTTTCTGGATTTCAGTTATCTCACCCATCTGAGGTTTCTGGGTGGGGTATACATGCCTTCCAGCACTATACTTTACAAATCACCACACACAATATACACAGTTTTCGGTGCTCTTTGTAGGGTGGCCTATCACATCCCCTGATCTAACTCCTCTCCATATATAGCCCATTTATCATCAGTTCCTTAACCTCATACTCCACCAAAATCTCCACCGCACCCATGCACCCAGAATCACTTCATATACTGGCAGCTGACCGGCTTATGCAGCTATATATCTGCTCCCTTTTCTCCTAAAATGGCTGGACCATTGTACAAAACAAGGACTTTTACCTTTTGTGTCACCTCTATCTCCTCATTGATTGTAAGCTCTTGTGAGCAGGGCCCTCATTCCTCTTGTTCTGATTATTGACTTGTCTGATGCTATGTTATTTATGACTGAACCCATGAATTGTAAAGCGCTGCAGAATATGTTGGCGCTATATAAATAAAGATTATTATTATAAGTATCAGAAGTAAGCAGACTTTGTAGTCTAACTGTAATTGAGTAGCAGCTTCTTTCACTCCCTTGAGGCATATAAGAAGTAAGAGGATTTATTTTCCATATATATTGCACATAGTCTGTTCCCAGCCGTAATGTGCCACTTTTACATTCTGTGCTGTTCTTTGCCCTGCAATATTCACTGTAAAATTAACCATTTCTTCTGCTTTGGATGAGGATTTTTCCCAGTGCCTTCCTGTGCATGTTACCTTGGCCATAAATGGTAAACTCACTGCATTGAAGAATGTGTTGCTACAGCTCACATCTTATGACTCGTCTTATGATGCACCTTCCATGACAAAATACTGTATCGTCATATTCAAACCAGCTCAGTAGTCACATGAAGAAAGTGAAAATCTTACAGGTTCAGCTAAACTCTACATATAAATGTACAGTACGTTCATATATAATATATAGAGTATAAAAATCAAGATCAACCAAACATCACTAAGTTACTAATGTGAGTACACCTAGAAATTGTCATAAATCGTACCCAACTTTAGCACAATTTGGAACATTTTTGTGCAATTACTGTAGGTGCATCTAGTTTTAGAAAAATCCACTATGCTTAGTTTACCAAGGGGCGTGGATTAACAGAAAGGGGCATTGCAAAAGGCAACAGTTTGCATCAAAATTGCGCTGCAATTCTTGCATACAATATTTGTTGGTATAAATATTAATATAAAATTCAGAATTATCATCCAGAACATGTGGTGCAGGTCTAGTCAGCCTGCGTAAGGTTACGCCATCTACAGGATTAGTATTTCTGTTCTAATGTATCCCTGGGGTGAATGGCTGCATGCAGAGAATGCTTGCCTAATGTAGAAGATATTAACTTCATGGAGATTATACCGGTGGAATTCACCCAAACACAGCAAATAAGTTGTTGTTTTTTATTTTGTCCTGTCATTTGTGCTTTATTTTTGCTATTTGATCTACGTATGTGTTAACTCTATTTTATGCTTAATGATAGACTACTAATAATATTTTGTTTTCCACATAGATTTTTCCAAGAACAGGCTGACAGAAGTCCCTGTAGAAGTTTGTCATTTTGTGTCACTTGAAGCCCTCAACTTATACCAAAACTGTATCAAAGTTATTCCTGACTCATTAGCAAATTTGCAAATGCTGACTTATTTAAATATAAGGTAAGGATCATTGTTGTTAAACTATGTGATATATTGGCTCTTAATTTTGTGTGTATTATGCCTGATTCACACGTCAGTGTTTCACGGACGTGTGCTGTACATGTTCTCCACGGACAGCACACGTCCCCATTCATTTTAATGTGTGTATTCAGACATCAGTGTTTCAGCACGGTTTGTGGGTCAGTGTTTTTAGCACGGATGCATGTCCTATCTTGATCCGTGTTCCCGGATCCCTCACGCCCATTATAGTCAATGAGTCCGTGAAAACCACAGATCCCTCACGGATGTCATCCGTGTTGCATCCGTGTTTCACGGATCATTAAGAAGAGATGCTTTGAAAATTATTTTTCAGCTGTTCAGTGTCAGTGAAACACGGATGCAACACGGATGGCAAAACACGGACCCACGGACTCAACACGGATCCTTCACGGACAGCTTCACGGATGCCTCACTGACCACCTGCTCTCGGATTTGAGCACGGACACGGACGTGTGAATAAGGCTTTAGGCTGGGATCACATTGCGTTTTTCCCATCAAAAAACATATGCGTTAAATGGATGCCTCAGACTGATGCCATACAGTGGCATCCATTCACCATAGAATTCCATTGTAAAAAACAAAATGTATATGTTTTCCTAACATTGTGAACGTGGTGTGCTGTGTTTTTGTATTTTTCTTTTGTAACGTATATGTCAAACAGAGGCATAAAATGTGATGTGAACCCACCCTGGGGTTCTCCAGGAATTAAGAAAATGAAAATACGTAAATATTAATTTATTATAAATATATTCCCAAATAACTTTCATTAGTTATAATGGCTCGTTTTGTCTAGGGAGCAATGATTAGGAGAAACAAAATGGCCGCTGTGCTATTAGTACACACAAAACCTGTCCTAATCACACAGTTTACTTCACAACACAAAGTTACTTCACAACACTGAGGTAAAGTGCTGCCTCATCCTTCATCCATGTCAGGGATTATGATCCTGAATACAGTTTAATATGATATTTAGCTGAACCTCTGTGGGAATGGAGTTCATGAGGAGACATGAAAAACAGAGAGTGTGGACAGGACGGACTGTGGTAATGGAGACTGCATACAAGAGCTGCTGCTCATTAGCCACATCTGCTCATGAGCTCCATTCCTACAGAGATTCAGCTAAAGATCTTATCATCTGTATTCAGGATCATAATTCCTGACAAGCAGAGCAGAGATGGGGCAGCTATTTAGCTCAGTGATGTGAAGTAACTGTGCTGTGTGATCAGGACAGGTTTTGTGTGTACTAATAGGATGGCGGCCATTTTATTTCTCCTAATCATTGCTCCCTAGACAAAATGAGCCATTATAACTAATGAAAGGTATTTCAGAATATATTTATCATGAAGTAATATTTAAGTATTTTCATTTCATTAATTGCCGGAGAACCCCTTTAATCATAGTGGTTGACTGAAATCCACTGTCAACCTAGACGTATCCTAAGTATCGGCTAGGTTGACATCGTATAATGGCATCCAATGAACTGCACCTTTTGTTTGGATTATAGTTAGTGACAGCCATATGC
Organism: Rhinella marina; assembly: GCA_900303285.1. Lineage (NCBI taxonomy): Eukaryota > Metazoa > Chordata > Amphibia > Anura > Bufonidae > Rhinella > Rhinella marina. The sequence goes on along the minus strand of ONZH01000178.1, from coordinate 220,218 downwards.
ATGCATCCACCCAGGTGGTCATCTGTCAAGCGGGTTTCTATATATAGACTTCAATATTTTGATGGCTGAAAATCCAGATTCCTCCTGTAGTGTTCCAAGTAGGTAAAATGACCCCCTATAGTGCCCCCAGTAAGTATAATGCCCGCAGTAGTTATAATGACCCCCGTAGTGCCCCTAGTAGTTATAATGGTCCTCAGTGGGTATAATGCCCCTTATAGATCCCTTAGTAGGTGTAATGCCTTCTGTAGTGCTCCCAGTAGGTATAATGCCCTGTGTAATGCCCCCTGAAAGTATAATGCCCTCTGTAGTGCCCCCAGTAGGTATAATGCCACTCTGAAGTGCTCCCATTAGGCCTCAGTACCTATAGTCCCTCCAGTAAATATAGTAACTCCCCTGTAGTTATAATACCCCCCCGCATAGGGCCCCAGTACCACCTTCCTCCCCCAATTGAGTTATAAAAACAAAACAATATTCGCCTGACTCCCTGCAGCTGTCTGTGATGCAGACCACAGACTTCTTCCGCTCAGGCAGTCGCAATGAACTCGAAGTGCAGCCTGCACTTGACACAGGCAGTCACAATGATGTCATCATTTGTCAACCTCCTGCAGTGGCCTATAAGAGTATACAGCGGGGCAGAGAGCCATTGGCTCCCATGTTCTGCCGTAGTAGACTGTCCTGCAGTTAGGCATAGAATAGCAGCAGCGCAGGTTCTCAGTACAAGCAAGCATGGGAGGAAGTGTACAAGCCACAAATCAGGGGCTCGTAAGCCATGAGCTATGGGTTGGGGATCACTAACTTATACAATAGCTATCTTCCAACTGGTGGCACCACAGGCTCAGCTTTCTTTTCTTTCTTGGAAAGAGAGCTAATTTGCAGACATGAATGGGACAGTCATGTACTGTACATTTCTACAAATCTGCTACAGTACATGTCAATTCACGCTTACACTTTAAACATATTTAATCAAATATTCAATCATAGTCCTTTTGATCTCTATCAGTTGTTTCATTCTACATCTGTTCTTTTGCTGTATTTTTATTGTATTTGCTTTGCAACAAGCTCTGCATTTACAAGCTTATTGAGAGAGATAATGAAGAACCAGCTACCACATACATTGTAAACTGAATGCTGGAAAGTCAACAGTTTGATATACGCATGTCAGCAGTTCATCCCCAACATGCTAATGACCAGAGCTATTCATCTGTCACTGGTAATGCTGCTTAGTTGTCAACAAGGGCTTGTTAATCCTTGCTGGGAACTCTGATGAATACAAGGAGTTTTCTGCTGTCAGCTGTCCAGTCAGTTTGATTAATATAGGAGAAAAATGAAAAATGAATTGAATCTGAAAGTAGCTGCATGTTATAAAATATTCTCATATATATTGCTCATTTTGTTTAGCCGTAGTCACCCAGATCTGGATTTTCAGAACCATGGAAAAAGAATCAGATGAGGCCCATGTGTTATCACTCGCACATCCATACAATGTAGATAGATATCTCTGGATGCAGATATTCCAGAAAATATCAATTGTATGATGTAATACTAAATCACAGAAAAGTAGAATCAAACTAAACTCATATATCATGGGAAGGGCCGCAGACATAGGAGCAGTTTAAAATACAATTCCATTTCCAAAAAAGGTGTAATGCTGTGTAGAATGTATATAAAAATGTATATATACTCATATTTTATTCATGATAAATCACAGAACACATATCAGATGTTGAAAGCGAGACATTTTACCATTTCAAGAAGAATTTAACTAATTTAGAACTTGATGGTAGCAACGCATTTCAAGTTTGGACAGGGCCATGTCTACCATTGTGTAGCATCCCCTAAGGGAAATGAGGAGACCAGTTGCTGGAGTTTTGGGGAGAGGAACGTTGTCCCTGTCTTGTCTGATGTAGGATTCTAGCTGCTCAACAGTCCTGGGTGTTTGCCGGATTTTCATTTCATGAGGCGCCAAATGTTTTCTCTTGGTGAAAGGTCTGGATGCAGGTTGGCCAATTCATCACAAGGACTCTTCTTCTGTGAAGCCGTGCTGTTGTGATGGGTGCAGTATGTGGTTTAGCATTGTCTTTCTAAAAGATGAAAGCCCTTCCCTGTAAGAGACATCTGCATGGGCACATATGTTGTTCCAAAAATTCTATATACTGTTCAGCATTGATGGTGCCTTTCCAGATGTGTAAGCTGCCCAAATCCCATATCGTCAGAGATACAGGCTTTTGAACTGATAATAAGCTGGTTGGTTCCTCTCCTCTTGAGTCCACAGAACACTTTGTCCATGGTTCCCAAAATACATTTCAAATTTTGATTCATCTGACCACAGAACAGTTTTCCATTTTACTTCAGTCCATTTTAAATGAGCCTTGCCCAGAAAAGATGGTGGCGTTTCTGAATTATGTTTCAATATGGCTTATTCTTTGCATGAGACAGCTTTAACCTGCATTTGTGGATTGCGTGGAGATCTATGTTCACAGACAATGATTTCTGGAAGTGTTCTTGAGCCCATGCAGTGATTGCCAGTACAGAATAATGCTTGTTTTTAATGCAGTGCTGCCTGAGGGTCTGTAGATCATGAGCATCCACTATTGGCCGTTGGCCTTGTTCCTTTCGCACATGGATTTCTCCAGAGTCTCTTAATCTTTTTATGGTATTATATACAGTAGATGGTGGGATATTCAAAGTCTTCACAATTTTATGATAAAGGGGTTGTCCCATGAAAAATATTCTACAGTTTTCAAACCAGCACCTGGATCTGATACTTTTGTAATTGCATGTCATTAAAAATTTTGTATAGCTACTGAGATATTCAGTAAAATGTATCTGTATAGTACCACTTAATTTCTTATTTCTTTGACCTGCTCACTGAGAAGGCCACACATGCTCAGTTTCATCTTTCAACTGCCTCCTGAGCTGTGATAGGTAGAGCATGGACACGCCCCCTTAACTGCAGTGGAAAAGACACTCCCTTGAGCTGTCTGCTTGATATAAATCTAGCAGAGCAATGAATGGGGAGATCTCTGGTTCCATGTGAGGTACAGGGCTGGTTCTAGCTTTGTTAGAAAGAGATTGGTATGTACTATATGATGTCTGAGTTTCATTTTTTACATTATTCATGGGATAACCACTTTAAGGAACATTTTTCTGAAATGGCTCCACAGTTTTTAGATGCAGTGTTTTTTCAGATTGGAGAACCTCTTCCCATCTTTGCTTCTGAGAGACTTTGCCTGTCTAACGTGCTCTTCTTATATCCAGCCATGTGACTTAATAATTAATTGCTCCTCCAGATGTTTTTATTAGTATCACTTATTTTTCCAGACTTTTGTTGCCCTTGCCTCAACTTTTTTTGAGATTCGTTGCTACCATCAAGTTCTAAATGATCAAAATGTCTCACTTTCAACATCTGATATGTGTTCTCTGATCCATTGTGGATAAAATATGGGTTTGTGAGATTTGCAGATCATTACATTCTGTTTTATATACATTTTACGCAACTTTTTTTTTAGAATTGGGGTTGTACTCAACAAACAATACATAATGTCATATATGCAAAGACTAGTGTATCAGGCTATCAGCTTATTGGTCACTCATAGATTTAGATGCACTGGTTTTCTAATACGTATACCGCACTTAGTGCTGTTCGCTCCAGGGTAATAAACTGTACATCCCACAAAAATAATAAACATGAAGTATTACTTGATATTTTGGTCCAAAATACTCAATCTTGCACACGGTCATAGGGGACTTTGTAGTCTTGAGAGTCTCTATACTAATGGCAGTGGAAGCGCTGCGGATTTCCCATTTGGAAATCCTGCAGTGGAATACAGATGCTTCAAAGTCCATCCATGTGCTGTGGAAGATATTAACTCTGTAGCATGTCCGTTCTTTCTGTGGATTTCATCCTTTGCCATGCATAGGGAGAAGTCCGTGACCAAGCCACTGTGAAATGCACGACAGGTTTTCTCTGCCCTGCTTGGATGCACCCTTATATTTTCAACAAATTTTCTGAAAAGTAGTAGTAAACTGTATTCACATGACTGGAAAAGCTACACGTATTGGTTTAAGCACAGGACGTCTAAAATACTAATACTCATAAAAATATCCATTAATACTTTGAGTTCATTACATAGTATGAACATGACAAATAGATTGCCAGCCAATATGGTCACCCATGCAATTGTAATACTAAGCCGGGTGAGAGGCGGACTATCTGTATGCTATACCTGTGAGCTTGCTCCTTTGTAAACCTTATTACTTGTAATGTGCATACTGCTGGGAACCGGTATTTTCACCTGTATGTGAACCAGCAAGTATGACCTTTCCAGCAGCAGAATAGATTTAGTTTATGTTTTCTAAATGCTACAGTACATTTTTGTGTTTTTTTTTTTTTACCATACATGCTGGTTCTTAGTCTTGTGCATGGAATGTGCATGCTTTGATATGCAATCAACAATGGATTTGTTTTACAGAGTGTTTCCATAGACAGCCATACTGTATAATGTGTGTTGATGTATCCTTACACTGTATTTAACCAAGCTGTTTATTTAAAACTTGGATTGTGTAAATTCTTTTACGGCAGATATTGTATCTCAGCCCTTCTAGATAAAACCACACATTTTTGAAATGCCTCCTTAAGCAACACAGAAAATATATACCATATACCATGTTTCCAATTGTATCTGAGGACCAAGCTTTTATAGGTTTGATTTATCACTTAGCTTGTGTACTTCTTGATGCTGCATAAATACAGTATTTAATAAATTAGTAAAGCCCACAGCTAAGGCTACGGTTCACATTAGCGCCGAAGTACGGATTTTCTGTTCCGGCAAAGGTACAGAAAACTGTAATCGCTGGGTCTGGCATATGCCAGACAATGTTAGCGCCCAACGGATTCCATAATGAGGTCTGTCAGGTTTTCTGCATGGATACCTGCTTTCTGCCAGACAGAATGCAGTGCAATGGTGCAGCTTTACATTGTACATATAACTAATCTGGCTACAGTATACATAGGACATACAAAAAATACAGCCATATACTGTATACTATATACACAAACAGAGGTATAAGCAGCACTGTCATAATAAAGTATAGAAAAATTGTTGGCATACCAATTACCGTATTATTTGGACTATAAGGCCCCATTCACACGACCGTATGTACATTTCCGCATCTTATCTGCATTTTTGCGGATAAGATGCTGACCCATTCATTTTTCCATAGGAGAAAAAAAATGCGGAATGCACACCGTGTGCATTCCACATCTGTATATTATGGAAGTTCTCCCGCAAAAAAATGAAACATGTTCTATACTTGGTCGCAAATCACGTCCGTAGCCCCATTAAAGTCAATGGGTCCACAAAAATGCGGAACACTACGGAAGACTTTGCGTATGTCTTCTGTTCCATTTTTATACGGATCACGGAATACATACGGTTGTGTGAATGGGGTCTAAGACACATGGGACTATAAGATCAGACTATAACAGCTATACACAACAGTTATAAAAATATGCACAGATATGTATACATACAAACACCATGGAGCCACCCTTTGCTCCCTGGGTCACAGGTCACGGGTGATTGAGCTCCTTCAAGAAAGCACAATTTAATAAAGCATTTCAAAAAGGAACAGTATAATTAATAGAAATAAAATAAAATTTAAATCATGCTTGTAAAAGTAAAAAAGAATAAGAATAAAGTACCACCCAGTGTATACCCCACCATAGACCTTGAATGGTGCAGCAGAGTGTATGCTTGACTGCCACAGCATAGTCATGGTATTGCGACTGGGTGAAACGGGTGACTTGGGCCTCCTGTTTTTGGTGATTGGTGACAGTCCCAGGGTTCAAACCCACTTTGATCAAGCATTTATCACCTATCCATTGGATAAGTTATTCATTTAATAACAAATTGAATGTCCTTCATCTATTATTTTATTTATTTCATTTCATTTTTATTTTATTTTTTACTTTCTTTTTTTTTTTAGTTTTATTTTTACCTTGAAACTTCTTACATGCCATAAAGATTTCTAGTTTTCATCTGGTGGTAATGGGGCTGGGATCCGCACTGATTGCCAGAATGAAGAAACACTGGCTCTCATAAGTGACCCTTTGGCTTTCTTCTGCAGAGATGTCTTCCCTGAAGATTTCCAAGCTAAGGTTTACGGGCCACTTATAGACCCTAATGGGATGGTAATGGACGTGCATAGTCTCCATGGATTGTAGCCACAGATGTAGCATTGCTGAGTGATAATAATCCCCTGATGTCATATGTGATGTGTGTTATTTTATTATTATATACATTGATTGTTAGGTTGTTATAATGGAAAGATGAATCTGCACAAGATTCAGAGCTGTCTTATGGGAAGCCTCATATAAGTATTCCACGCGTTCTCTCACATAGCTGTTTTTGTAGGCCTTTTCTTCCTCCCACACACTAATTCTTCGCTGTATATAGAGATTTGGCTGTGAAACACTCTTCACATCGCGCTCTTGGACGCTGTTCAGCTGCACTTCTGAAAACACAAGGGAGCTTGCAGCTCTTTTTTTAAAAATGACTTTATGAATCACCTAAGAAAATTACAGCTTGATGAAGAATACTACCATTTTCTTTATTTTTTTTTCAGCCGAAATCAACTCTCCTCATTGCCAGCCTGCATATGCAGTCTTCCCCTAAAAGTCTTAATTGCAAGTAATAATAAGCTTGGATTTCTGCCAGAGGAAATAGGTCAACTACAGCAGTTAATGGAGCTGGTATGTCACTGAATATAACATTTGTATTCCTCAGTTGCATTTTTTTTTTTTTGGGGGGGGGGGGGGGGAGTTGTAACCTAAAGCTGATGTGTGGGATCTAAGGTGAGCCAGATTTATCTAAGCCCGTGGGATACTGTGAACTTTATCTAATGACTTGAAAATTGGTACTTTCTTATTGAAAGAAAACAGAAATCTGGCAGTGAAGCAGCTGAAAGACCTTTGGAAAATCACTTAGTGAAAAAGATTTATGAAAATGAAAAGGGTAAAGTGACAGCAGTGAATTTGTCACAAATGACTATAATGCTTGAACTGAAAAGCAGCATTACAAGACCGGCAGCACATAGTAATCATGTAGGATGCACCCGACTGAGCCAGTGTTCTTGGTCTTGTAGATGGCATAAGGGGCATGGTGACGTGTCCTAATATAGTAATTGTCATTCTGCTAGTATACTAGCCAACTAAATCTGTATATAGATGTATGTATTTAGGTATATGTAACCACTCTCATCCCCCTCCCACATCATTTGCGTCATGTTACTCACTGGTGTAATTCGTATGCCACGTCACTGTTAAGTAAAGCCTTTTCCAGACCTTCATAGATAATTAAATATAAAAGTGTGCCACTGTTCATTTACTGAGCATGTGCCAAATAAAATCAGAGAAAAAAATTCAGCTATTTTACATAACCGTAAATAAAAACTAGTTTTCTTTCATCAGACCTCAGATCAGACCCACATATCAGACCTCATATCAGACCCCCCAGATCTGACCTCAGATCAAATCCCCATATCAGACCAAAAATAAATAAATGCACTTTCCTCTAATGCTCCATATAGCGCCGCCACTGCAGACCCAATTGATGGCACCTCCACATCAATCGGGTCTGTGCTTTATTTAGGTGACTCTGTAAAGGGTTTTTCAGAATTTTACTACTGATGACCTATTCTCTGATCGGTGGGGGTCGTCACCCAGGACCCCCATCAATCAGCTGTTTGAGAAGGTACCGGCGTTCCTATGAGCGCCGCTACCTTCTCACAGCTTACCAAGCACGGTGCCGTACATTGTACTGCGGCTGTGCTTGGTATCGTACTCAGCCCCATTCACTTGAATGGTGCTGACCTGCTCATAGGCCACGTGACTGATGAACATGACGTCACTGGCCTAGGAAAAGCTAAGAGAAGGCCGCAGCCATCACGGGAGCACTGGTGCTTTCTCAAACAGCTGATCGGCGGGGGTCCCGGGTGTAGGATCCCACCGATCAGATACTGATGACCTATCCTGAGAATAGGTCATCAGTAGTAAAATCCTGGAAAACCCCTTTAATGTTTTCTTGTGGAGGAGGGTGAGCCATATGGTTTGATTTTCTGTACTACCTTCCTACACGCACATATTATTTCTTTACGATGTACTACGTTTGGACCTTTTGGCATACTCTTTGTGTATGTGTTTGTCTTTGCCAATCTATATATGTGTTTTACACTGTGGTCTTAACAATTCAATAAAGATATGTTTTCATATATCCTGATGGTTATTCTTGGTTACTGGTGCTTGGGTTCCCCACTTAGGAGGCTTAATACAGCACCAGTGTTTCATTTTGAGTTGGGAATTTGGGCCCTCATTGAGGCTCCCATCTAGTTTGTATTTTTATTTTTATTTTATGTGAAGGACAGCATGTAATCCACTGACATATTTGCAAGCCAGTGGTCCACGATTTTGCTGATTGAAGTTAAAGGGGTTCTCCAGGAATTAAGAAAATGAAAATACTTAAATATTACTTTATAATAAATATATTCCCAAATACCTTTCATTATTTATTATGGCTTATTTTGTCGGGGGAGCAATTATTAGGAGAAACAAAATGGGCGCTGTCCTACCAGTACACAGAGAACCTTTCCTAATCACACAGGAGGACAAGTTACTTCACAACACTGAGGTAAACAGCTCCCTTGTCCTCCTCTCTGCTCTACTTGTCAGTGATTATGATCCTGAATACAGATGATAAGAAATTTAGCTGAGTCTCTGGGGAATTTAGTTTAGAGGAGACATGAGGTATAGAGAGGACGGACAGGACAGGCTGTGGTAATGTGTTGCTGTGGTAATGGAGTCTGCATACAAGAGCTGCTGCTCATTACCCCCACCCTCCTCTCTGTACTGAATGTCTCCTCATCATTTCCATTCCCACATAGCAGAGAGGAGGATGAGGCAGCTCTTTACCTCAGTGCTGTGAAGTAACTTGTCCTCCTGTCTGATTAGGATAGGTTCTGTGTGTACTTATAGGATGGCAGCCATTTTATTTTTCCTAGTGATTGCTCCATAGACAAAACGAACCATTATAACTAATGAAAGGTATTTAGGACTATATTTATTATAACGTAATATTTAAGTATTTTCATTTTCTTAGATTCTTGAGAACCCCTTTAAGAAGATTAGACGTTACTAGAGTTCTTTGACATATAAATACAGGAGACGATAACGCAAATGCATTTATAATTGTCACAGATCTGCAAGGTCAGTCCTAGTACAGGTAGCACATAATTCTATATAGCACATACTGTAACTGCTGCAAAAGGTGGACCCTCCTGACCAACATTAAATGATATTAGAGAGGTTTTCAGAAATTTTATAACTGATGACCTATCCTCTGGTTAGGTCAGCCATCAGTATCTGATTGGTGGGGGTCTGACACTCAGAATCCCCGCCAAAGCACTGGCACTTGCAAGTAGCGCTGCGACCTTCCCGCAGCTTACCAAGCACAGCGCCATGCATTGTACAGAGGCTGTGCTTGGTATCACAGCTCAGCCCCATTCAGTTCAATGGAGCTGAGCTGCGCCTAAGCCATGTGATCAGTGAATGTGATGTCATATGGCCTAGACAAAGCTTAGAGAAGACGCTACTGCGAGTGCTGGTACCTTCTCAAACAGCTTATGGGCAGGGCTCCTGGGTATGGGACCCTTACTGATCAGATACTGATGACCTATCCAGAGGATAGGAAATCAGTTAAAATATCTCAAAAACCCACTTTAAATGCCCTCATATTTTTCTGTGCAGTCAAAGTAATTCAACATATACTGCCCAAATGTATGCCAAAAAATATGCCACATGAGCACACTTCTACTGCTAATGACAGTCTGGAAAGTCTATGCCTTTAGATATATACTGTATGATATCTTTCTAGTGTATCCACTATACAAAATCCACAAAAGTGGTGGGACTCTAGAGTTACCTGTATAATCTGTGTTGATACCCAAGAAGGCATTTATGGTAGAGTTTATTTACTAGTAGCATTTAAGTGTCATTTATTTTGTTACTACAGGACATCAGCTGCAATGAAATAACATCTTTGCCACATCAGATAGGTCTTCTAAAGTCTTTGCGTGAACTGAATGTAAGAAGAAACTATCTGAAAGTTCTACCTCAGGGTAAGTATTCTAGAGCAGTGATTTTGAACCAGTGTGCCTCCAGCTGTTGCAAAACTACAACTCCCATCATGCCCAGGCAGCCTACAGCTATCAGCCTACAGAAGGGCATGGTGGGAGTTGTAGTTTTGCAACAGCTGGAGGCACACTGGTTGAAAATCACTGTTCTAGAGTGTTGTGTGATCTTATGTATGGTTTCAAAGGGGAGAGAAGAGAAAAACATCAGGCACCATCTTATCGCTTGGGAAAACAAAAGGATTGGACGTTTAAATTTGACTGGTCTTATTCTTCTCTCCCGTCATATCAGAAGGTCGAGAGTTCCCCATACAGATTCGTCCTGTCAAAAACAGTAGGTTCACCGACAGTAGTCTAATGCTTATTGGGCCTTTAAATTCCTATCTGAATGCTTAGTTGGCTGACAGCTGTTCTTCAGACCCCACCATATGCATGCACCCTTTGGTGGTGGCGTATCTCCTGTTAAAATGCCACCTATTGGAAATAGCTCCCTAAAAGTCAAGATCCAACTTTCCATCAAGCCTTGGGATTTGACAAGCAATTATAGCTAGGCCTTGTCAAATCCCAAGGCTTGTTGGAAAGTCAGATCTTGACTCATAGGAGACCACTTCCAATAGATGGCCTTAGTGAGATCTCTTTCTTGGGAGATACCTCTTTTCATATTTATTTCTCATTGAGCATTGACAACAAGTCTCTATACCAGGGAGTACTTCCAGTAAGTCTCCATATAGGACTTGGCTCTTTAAGGAGATGCAGTACCCTAAGCTCCTGTCACTTGAATGGGACTGAGCTGCGCCTAGGCAATGTGACCAATGAAAATGGCGTCACAATGCCTAGGAAGAGGCCTAAGCACTCACCAGAGCACCAACTCCTTTTCATACAGACTACCAGGACCCCCGCCAGCCAATCGCATATTGATTACCTATCATGAGTATTTGTCATAAATATGAAAATCCCGTCAAAACCCTTTAATATAGTAATGTATTTGCAAACTGATTTAAATATTAATCAGTGACTCAATACTGGCACATGACCCTACCAGTTCAGGCAGTAAAATACCTGACATTTTTAAAGGTGACGTTTCAGGACCTGTAATGAAATAGTCACTAAATCGATAGCAGTAGCTTTTTCAAATTCTTAATGTTATTCAAACATATCTATGTAAATGGAAGCTATCAAAAATGAATGTGTACGTGAATTACATGTCTTGACGCAGTAAACAATATTATTCCTATAATAATGCTAATTTTAATAAGGTTTGCTTTTTATAAGGTCCTTAAAAAGGCAAATTAGTTTTACATTTTACAATAGAAAACTTATACAGTAGAAACCAACATACAGAAGGTGTACGTGATTACGGCGATAAGATATACATGGATTTACATTTATCCGCCATGGAAATAACTTACGTGTTGTTGTACATTTTTACAATAAAGAAAAAGAGAAAAAAATTGTGATTTTTTTACATCAGTTCGCATCTAGTGTTTTTGTTGGTAGGTTTGCAAAATAAAGTTGAGGCAGTATAAATTTTCATTAAATTCTCTCCTGTGTTATTCTTGGAACAGTCAGAACAATATGAGAGATCTCAAGTTTGACCTGGACCAATCACGTATTTTATTGCGGAAATAATTTTCAACGTAGTTGTTTTTTTTTTAACATTGCACAAGTGATAGTTGCTACAAGGCCAAGACGCGTGTTCTATTCAAGTATATGTACAGTGACTATAAGAGTGAAAAACTGTCTAATATATATCTCTGCTTTATGCAAATGTTCAAAAACATCCTCAGTTATCCCAAAAATCCATTTAGAGTAATACACTAAATTGAAGACTGGAAGTAGAGGGATGAACTGCAGTTTCTCGGTATATAAAGTAGGAGAGAGTTGGGGAGCACAAGGAGGAGAAATCTTGTCACCTCAGAGTATAGAGCAGATCTCTTATATTATGCCCCCTAACAAACATGGAGAGAGAAGATGAACATTTTTACTAACCAGTAGAGAAAAGAAAACTGCCCAAACTTTGAATTTCTAGCTGCTATACAGTACATCTAATATACATATAACTAAATAGGTCAGGACCATTTCTTGATAATTTCACTAGCATCTCAAACACCTATTTCCCCAGTGGTCTAGGTTGTTCGAGGAATTAATGCATTAATCCAGCAGCAGTGGCCATGCTTGCACATTATAAGAAAAAGCACCAGTCTCTTCTGGCGGCCGGGACTGTGGTGCTGTGGTGCTTTTTCTTATAATGTGCAAGTCTTTTTCCTATAGTCTGCAAGCACGGCCACCACTGCTGGATTGCAGGGTGGTCGTAACCCCTGGAAATGAGCAGTCTATAATACAATGAAAAAATGGGGTGGGGTTCTGGACTGCATCAAAGATAAACGTAATAAGTTAGACTTCATTATTACAGGAAAATGGTACAGAATCCAGTACCTTGGCGTTACCTTATTAGAGTTCTTTTAGACTGGGCAATCATCAGAAGAGTTACTGGGGATGAGCGTTTATAGAAACATTCGTTCCCAACAATTGTCCATTGTAAAAGTGCTTTTGCTCACACGATGAGCAAACGGTGTTCCATCAGGTGATTATATCTTTAGTCCTGAACCTGAGATCATTGCTTGTGAACAGCACATCACCCTGTGTAAACAGTAGCGATCCCTACAAGAGATGATGGCAGGAAATGATTGCTGCTTGCAAATGCATCATACCCCTCTGTTCAGCGATCGGGCAATTACCTGGAAGGAACAGTTCATTCTCGATAATTGCCTTTAAATCGGCCAGGGTTAAAGGAGGATTATGCTATACTTCAAGTAGTGTTACTTAGTGAACTTATAAAGGGCGCTTTGATACAGTATTTTGTGTTACTAATCAAATATCCATTTTTTTTCAGAAATAGTAGATCTTCCCTTGGTAAAATTAGATTTTTCCTGCAATAAGATCCTGATACTACCACTATGTTTTAGAAAAATGATGCAATTACAAGTATTAGTACTTGAGAATAACCCTCTACAGTCTCCTCCTGCACAGGTGAGTGTTTCTATTCTAGTCTTATTTTTATATTGTTCTTTTTTTCCCACTGAATCATCTGTCATTTTATATCAACTTTATATGAGTTCTTTGGGAAGTTAAAACATGTGCTTTCTAACATATTTATGAACTGAATTATTCCCTTACAATTGGAATGAGTATATAAATTATCTGGAGTTCGCCTGCAAATAGTCAGCAAATACAGTACAAGTTAAAAGCTTGTTCACATTCGCTTTAGAGGCTCAGTTTGGGGACTCCATTATAGTTTCAACCAAAATCAGTGGAGCAAAAATTTCTACATTCAGGATTTTGTTTTTTTCTCTGCTAAAAAATCAGACTCCTGAATTGACCCCATTATAGTCTATGAGATCTGTTTGGGTCAGTTATGTGCTAAATGCGGCACTTCAGGCTTTATTTGTTGTTCTGCACCAATAAGAGAGCAAAGAGACGGAAATCGGTAGCACAAGTGTATTTTCTGAAATACTACATGTACCAGTAGCCACACTAGAAAGGTAGTGGGAGATGAGGGAGGTTAACAAGTGGCTCAAGAACTGGTGTAGGAAGGAGGGGTTTGGGTTCCTGGAGAACTGGGCCGACTTCTCTGTCGGCTACAGGCTCTACTGTAGGGATGGGCTGCACCTCAATGGGGAAGGGGCAGCTGTTTTGGAGGAGAAGATGGCTAGAAGGTTGGAGCAGTGTTTAAACCAGGGATTTGAGGGGTGGGGGTGGCGATAATTACGTTATAGGAGGGAAAGATAGTGCAGATAGAGACTTGGGGCAAGGTAATGGAACTAGTAGAGCAATAGAGGGAGGGACTAGAACAGTTCATATGGAAAGGTGTAAGGTAAAAAATATACAAAAACCTCTTAATTGTATGTATATGAATGCCAGAAGCCTGACTAATAAAACTGGTGAACTGGAATTAGTGATGTGTGAGGAGGACTACGACATAGTGGGAATAACTGAGACATGGCTGGATGATACCTATGACTGGGCAGTTAATCTACAGTCTGTTTAGAAAGGATCGTCAAAACTGTAGAGGGGGAGGGGTCTGCCTTTATGTAAAGTCCTGTCTAAAACCCACACTCCGGGAAGATAAAAGTGAGGGATATGAACATGTGGAGTCACTATAGGTAGAAATACAAGGTAGGGAAACCAAAAAAATACTGATGGTAGTTTGTTATAAGTCACCTAATATACCAGAGTCCACAGAAATTCTAGTACTAAGGAAAATAGACGAGGCGGCAAATCATAATGAGGTTGTTATTATGAGGGACATCAACTGGAAAACCTATTGATCTCATAAAGCAAACAGGTTCTTGGAAATAACCTAAGACAATTACCTTGCCCAAATGGTTCAGGATCTGACTAGAGGGACGGCCATACTGGACAGTGCCGGGACCGCAAGGTGGAGACAGCAGGAGCAGCAGGGAGCAGGAACGTATGAAGGTTTTGTTTCAGAGCCATGCTTCAGGAATGTGTTAAAATAAATTTTCATCTGGAAATCTCTACGTTCCTGTTACACTGCATGATATTCAGGACAATTACTGGGAACAAGTCTTTATAGGAGCGCTCATTCCTGATATCTGGCCTGTATAATTGTGCCACTGATCAGCCGATAAACCAGGAATCACTCATTTGTCTGCTGATTTGCATATTTTATCAGGATGAAAGATGTACAATTATCAGCAACACATCTCTCTGTGTAATCAGGAATGTGCTTCCGATAACCAATAGAAGTGAATAAGGGAGGAATGACTGTGGTAACGATCATTCCTCCCCATTCACTTTGGATCGGCTTGTGTAATAGGCTGATGCAAACAAGCGCTGATTAGATTTTTTTTTGCAGCCCCTTGAAATAGTGCTATGTGACAATGCGGCCCCCAGATCAAAAAAGGTTGTGCACCCCTGCTATAGAGGGACTTGTAGGTAGCTGTAAGTAGAGGAAGTGTCTGTAAGAGAGGAATTATGGGAACTGTACTCCTTCAAATCCTGCACACAACAAACCATGGCAGCATTAAAACAACTGTACTGCACAGAACTGGACAAGTTTATATGAATAAAAAGTAGCTGCTTCTGAGCTATGATGGCATAATCTGTTAGTTCAGGGCCTTTATCGCAGGATTCCATGGATCCCATTATACGTAAGTGAATGACAATGGGAATGTGAAACTAGCCTTGTATATAATTCTCAGTTTAAATGCTTTACAGAGCTCTTTTATTCTGGAAATACAGTAAGTGCTGATCACAAACTTCGCCAAGTTGACTTTCTCATATGAATGAATGACGTCAGAAAATCAGATGAGTTGATTTTCCCCTTTTACAGGGGTAATCCATCCATCGAAATGTATGGATTGATGGAATACCTACCACTGAGACCTTCACGGATTACTAGAATGAGGGACCCCAGTTCCCTCCTCCTTTCAGCTGTGGAAAACCAAGCATGCTGCAACTCCATAAAGATGTGTTGGAGATGTAGAAACAGCCCAGTGAGAGTGCTTCCCTTATGTCAAATAGATATGCTGCTCCATAAGACTCCTATCCACTGGATAGGTGATAAATGTGCACTGGTGGAAGACCCCTTTAAATATTACGAATAGGTATTAATCACATCTTCTCTTCTTTGTGAGAAGACTTTTTTATTCCTTCATATTGTTGTATAGGCCATGTGAACTTACACAGATGCACATCACAGTCAGGCACAGCTCCCACAATTATTTCCCTTGCTCATGCCAGAAAGATCTTCATTAGTCATAGGTCATCCCATTGTTGTGCCTGTGGACCAGGCATGACCTAGATCATCACTAGTGCACACCAAAGCATACGGTTTGCAGTTACGATTGTCATACGTTGTGTTATTAAATAGGCATATACATTATATATATATACTTTGCATGAGTGGGAGGTTTTCATTTCCACTACTAAGCTGTTTTGTTTGCAGGCTTAGTCCTGTGCAGGTGCATTGGCCAAAGAACTAGAAAGCTGTTGCCTTCACAAAAGAAATGTATTCTTGTTTTAGAACAAATGAGATTAGGAAAACAAAGCCTTTAGATCAAAGCAAAGAACAAAAATCCAATCCCCCAGTGAACGGAAAAATCAGGAGGAAAGTTATAAGTCTTATGTGGGAGGCATGTATAACACAAGCAGCGGATTGTGCCAGAAACAGAAGCTTTTTATGATTATAGAGCTCAGGCAGGGTACTGGCGCTCCTTAAAGAGACCAGCTATGTATGGAGACTTTTTAGCAGTGCTCCATGCTACATATGAAGACTTATTGGCAATGCCCGATGGGAAAAAATATGCAAAGAGGTATCTCCCAGGTAAATTGCTAACGCCTGCTTCTGGAAGAGGCTGACTTTATAACAAACCTTGGAACACGATAAGAGAAAGTAGCCAAGCCAAATATGGATATTTGGCTTGGCTATTTTCCCTTGTCATGTTCCAAGGCTTGCTAAAGAGTTGGACTTTGATTCATAGGGAGCCACTTCCAGAAGCTGTTTCTAGCAAGATGGTTCTCTTTCACAGTTCACGCGACGGGATAGCAATGGCAAGATATCTCACCTGTCAATCACATGGATTAATCTTTGGCTCACACTGCCCCCCCCTAGATGGAACGTCATTTGGGACATAGCTGTCCTGTAGCTCCACATGCCATCTAGATCCCATTGTAATTGGCTAAGATGGATGACTATTTCTACAAGTGCAGGAAGAGAGCTCGGATATTGCACCACTGTGGTATATAGTGATATAGAACCAATGAGCTGGCATGTGGGGGTGGGATACAAGCCTCCATTAACCAGGAATTGCCGGGGAGGCAAGGACTGCCTTGGTAGAGGAGGCAAGAACCAGAATATTGGTTCTAATATTATTTGTTGTAATGTATTTGAGACAATCCCATTACATACAATACTGTACATTAGTATATTATGTAGTCAGGGATCCCTCTACACTGGTATTGACTTATTACAAAAATGCGCTAAATTATATTACATGATATTAATCTAAAAACTGTAACAAAACTGCAATTTTTTTGGGGGAAAGAAAAGGCGCAGTTGTGAAGCATATATAGGAATTCTATGCTGTTGGTGTTGCTGGGAATATGCCTTCAAAACACTTATGAACTGTAGAAGCTTTGTAACAGGTTTATTGGAAACAAAGGCTGGCTCATACACAGAGGAAAAGATCTTTGTGCAACCTCTTTGTGGCTATTGTGCTGTACAGCAGCTACCCTCACAGCTAGCACAGATCCTGATAGACCAGCTAGTATCCTGCCTCCTAATTGGTTGTTAGGCTGCCTTCAAAGCAAGCCTACTGGGGCCCTGCTTGGGTCATTTGAACATCTGTCTTAAGAAGAATTTTTATGAAATTCGTGATGAATCCGATTTAGTTTAAAATTGATTCGCTCATCTCCAATCTTCAGTATAGATTTTGTAACCTTTTGTTGATCAAAGGTGTCTTCCCATTCTCACTATCATGTAGATAGATGCTGCTGTTGATATTGACACAGCACCTTACCTGTGGTACTTCAGAGTCTTATTAAAACATTGTTTTATCTTTTCTAGATTTGTATTAAAGGCAAAATACACATATTTAAATATTTAAGTATACAAGCTTGTCAGATGGAAAAGACGGGAGATGCGTTCTATCTTCATGCCATAGAGAGGCCTATTCTGCAGCAACACGTTGAGGAAAGGTAAAGCTTCATGAAACATTTACGACAACAGCCGTGTACAATATCTTCTATATGGTACATCTCCGAGAACTCTTATTCTATGGAGTTGGGCTGGTTAAATGGGTTTTGCTATGGCAACCATTTACTTTGTTGACCTGGGTCTGACCCCAGAGAACTCCATTATTACCCTACTATCCCAGCCACTCTTCATTCAAAGTTCTCATTCACTTTTTCTTTTTTTCTTTTTTTTTCTTTTTTTAGTTCTGCCTCCCCAGCCAGTGGGAAATAAGGAGAAATCTATTATCACTTTATCCCAGACTGTCTTCACTGAACTTTGGTCACTGTATGCTAATTTCCAACAAGTGCCATTGCATCCAATGACTAGCCTCAGTGGTGACCCAGAGCAGTGTCCCAAACCTAAACATGACCCAGCAGCGATAACATCATTGAGGCCAGTCATTGGCTGTAGACATCGATCATCTCATTCATGCATGAATATGACAGATGGGGAGTGGAGGTACAGTGAAGACAGCTAGAGAGATAAGGAAAATGAGAACTAGGTAAAGGCAGATTGTATGCATGGTGTGAAGGATGATATAAAGAACTACAAAACCTTGTAGTTCCAGGCAGAAAATAAAAATTAGGGGGGTTGTCCAGTTTCAGACGTTGAAGACCTATCCTGAGGTTAATTCATCAATATGAGATCAGTGGGGGTACGACTGCCGGCACCCCTGCCGATCAGCTGTTTGAAGAGAAAGCAGCGCTCCATTGAGTGCTGTGTTCTCTTCATTATTTACCTGCTCACCGTCGCTATCGCAGTGACGAGCAGGTATAATTACAACTCCCTTGTACTTTCGCACATGTATTCCAAAGACAACTCCTTTGTCCCATTAACTTAAATGGTATGGAGTGTAACTACAACTACCCCTTCCCATTCAAGAGCTGTAATGTTGATGGCGAGCAGGTAAACAGTGGATAGGGGGTGTCGGGAGTTGCCCCCACCCCCCCACTGATATTGGTGACCTATCCTGAGGATAGGTTGTCATTATCAAAAACTCGACAACCCCTTGTGTAATGTCCCACTCTAAAAATGTTGACCAGAGGTAGACATTTTCAGAAATACTGTAGCCTGCATTGCCATCCAAAATGCGTATTCAGTCCACAACAATGCTATTGCATCTTCCATATATGCTGTCTTTACACTAATGATGGATATTTTTTTTTTGGGTGCATGTCTAGTATTGAAGACATTTTCCCATTGAAGAAGGACTCTGATTCTGGTGTTGGCAGTGACAGTGGGGAAAAGCGTTTATCAACCATAGAGGTAACTGCTATCTTGTTTGAGCTTTGTCTTGTCGACCTTTGCTTGTATTCCATTATAGCGGGTGCCGGCACAGAATCACATAGCCGGCACCCTGTGTATACCCTGTATATGCCAGGTATCCGTGGCAGTTAACCCCTCCCCTCATTGGTGGTGCAGTGCGCCCTCCCCCTCCCCTCTCCTCTCCCATTGGTGGCAGCAGCAGCACAGGGGGGAGGGAGAGCTTCCTTCTCCCCTGTGCTGCTGAGTGAACATGGAGCGCGCTGAGAGCAGCGCGCACCATGGTCTCTGATACTAGGCAGCGCAGTAGCGCATTCTAGTATTGGTAAATGCGTCTTGTCGCCATTTGTAAATTCAAAGTTGCATTGGCGACCATTTTGCTTTAAGAGGCTTCTCTGTCATAATACAAGTCTATGGCCAAGCAGAGCGGAAGCCGAAAGGATCCCATGTGCTTGGCCATAGACTTGTATTATGACGGAATGCCACCCCCCCTCCATTCATACAATCTCACACAGCGCCCCCCTGCACCCCTCCTCCATACAATGTCACACAGCGGCCCCCCTCCATACAATGTCACACAGTTCCCCCCCCCTCCTCTATACAATCTCACACAGCGCCCACCTCCATACAATCTCACACAGTGCCCCTCCTCCATACAATCTCACACAGTGCCCCTCCTCCATACAATCTCACACAGTGCCCCTCCTCCATACAATCTTACACAGCGCCCCCCCTCCATACAATCTCACACAGCGCCCCCTCTATACAATCTCACACAGTGCCCCTCCTCCATACAATCTCACACAGTGCCCCTCCTCCATACAATCTCACACAGCAGCCCCCCCCTCCATACAATGTCACATAGCGCCCCCCCTCCTCCATACAATCTCACACAGTGCCCCTCCTCCATACAATCTCACACAGCAGCCCCCCCCCTCCATACAATGTCACACAGCACCCCCCCCCCCTCCATACAATCTCACACAGCGCCCCCCTCTATACAATCTCACACAGTGCCCCTCCTCCATACAATCTCACACAGTGCCCCTCCTCCATACAATCTCACACAGTGGCCTCCTCCTCCATACAATGTCACACAGCGGCGCTCCCCCTCCATACAATGTCACACAGCGCCCCCCCCCCCCCTCCTCCATACAATCTCACACAGCGCCCCCCTCTATACAATCTCACACAGCACCCCCTCCTCCATACAATCCCACACAGCAGCCCCCCCCCCTCCAGTCTCACACTTGCGGCACCTTCCCTCCATACAATCTCAACCCCCATACAATCTCACACAGCCCCCCTGCAGACAGTCCTCAGCCCCTCCACAGTATTCACATCTACCTCTCGTCTCCAGCACTGACACTCCCTGCTGAGCATTCATCCGCGACTTTATTACTCTGCACACCGCAGGCCAGTGCGTGTGAAAGCAGAGCGCGCCGGCTTCCGACCCACGTGACCTAGGAATGTCACGTGGTATTGTGACGTCAGGAGGTCCTTACCAAGTAAAGTATTTAGTGTTTTGGTCGCCATCTGGAGCGCTGCACCCGCAGCTCCATGCCGTGGCTCCACAAAAAAACATGTCCTATTGCGGACAAGAATAGGCATTTAGAACGGGGTGCCGGGCCCTGTGTTCCGCAAATTGGTCGGCATCGGTGGTATTGCGGATCTGCATTTTTGCGGATCCGCAATCCCACGGCCATCTGGATGGCCCCTAAGTCCGCCCACATGACTCTTCAGCGTAGAAGGAGCAGAGATTTAAATGATTGAACTACAAGTTTTGTTGAATCTTTTCCCTATAAATTTCTATATCAACCTGCGCAGCTCCTTTTCAGTTGGATTCTGTTTTTACCTCCTGCACTGATATTGTCCATGTTTCTTCTGTCCTTTAAAGGAAATAAAAAAATCATTTTTGTCTGTGGTCAGTGTTGAGGAAATAAAATCTCCCCATCCTGGCCAGCTATTAATAGAGTACCAGCTGCAGGAAACCACTATGTAGGTTTCACCTGTGGAATATCCTCATTGCTGAGCTGAAACCAGACAACCAAGTATGTTACCCTGCTAGGAAACATCTGGATGAAAGGCTGTACTGCCAAGCCACAGCGTCCGATAAAAAGCCCGCTGTGCCTGCTCTGCTGCATAAGTGGTTAAGAGGGATTATTTTGATTATACCATTCATTTCTGCTTTGGTATCAGTACAATTTTTTGCTGTTTATATAGGCAATTTTCACATTTTGTAGGAAGCACAGAATGCATCATGTACACGTATTAAAGGGGCATATCCAACAGTTTTTAAAGTTTTAAGGGGAGCAGTGGACTGGAAGTAATGACGTCACGTCCATCGTTCACGTGAGCATTCAGCCAATCACCAGTATTCATAAATATAGGACCAGCAAGGCCAGTAAATGGCTGAGTGATCAATATTTGTAGCAATTATAGGTTTAATAATTTTTACTGAATAAATGGTGTAAGGGTAAGACCAGACTTTGCGGACGCAGGCGAAATAACATGCATCTAGGGAAGGCGCAGCTGTTTTGTATTATTTATTAGAAATGTATTGCTTGCTTATTGACGGCATGGTTTCCCAACAAACAGAGCATCCATTAACAAAGAGCAATTGACAGGTTTTAACAGTAGAAAACGATTCCGGCCTGTATGGCCACACGGTTTTCTTATGCATTTTGCCCGTGCCTTAGGTCTGGTTCTGACCTAAGAAAATAACAACTTGTAAATGGGCCACATAAGCATTTCTTCACACTTTATGGTGCATTAAAAAATGCGATTTCAGCCACACTACATACTCCATTAGTGTACTACAAAACCATGTGCAGTCTTGAGTAGAAAATACCCATCTCATTGCTAAGGGCCTTTCGTCAACATAGGAGAGACTGGCTGTGCGGGAGCTGCGGGCCTCTTTCTGCCCTGCTCCCTTACAGCATGGTGGCCCTTATGTGTTAAAATTAAATATACATCCCATATTTTTATTAAATAGAATGCACTTGTACACGTACCAGCGTGGCCAGCGTTGTCAGTGAGCTGCTTTCCCCTTTCACTCATGAAGCAGCCGCCAGGAGTGATGCCTGTGTGAGCAGTAAGCGCTTACTACAGGGAGGCAGGGGGAAGCTGTTATACAGTATATAGGGACATAACTGTATTCCATGTGGAGCACACTGATGGTAGAGTCCAGCGTCTTCACATGAGCGTCTGGAATCCGGATCCCATGTGCTGTTTATTGATCTGTACTACACACGTTCAGACAGTCGAGAAGAGCTGATCAAAGACGAAGGTGCAGACCACTCAGAGCTGCGACTCTGCCTTTTTTTTTTTCAAACTACACTTAGAATATAAGAGGCGTCGAAAATGAACAATTAGCCAATAAATATTCTGCATACTGTTTTTATGATCATATATTGTAAGATTCTTATATTACACAATAGACAACAAGAATACTGTCTTTATGCCAAGAACCCTTCAATTACAGCTTTCATTTAATCCCCTGCAGTGTTGGCACTCCGGCTGTGGTGAAACTACGACTCCCAGCATGCTCCATTCATTTCTATGGAGTTCTGAGAACAGCCAAGCAAGTGTGCATCTTGGGAGTTGTAGTTTTACCACAGCTGGAGTGCCGGAGGTTAGCCATCACAACTCTAGGGCTTAGTGACTCCATCGTAAAAATCCAGAATACCTCTCTTTGAACTTGATGGATTTATGTCTTTTTTTTTTTCAGCCATACTAACTATGTAATGAGTTACTTCATAATTTGTTCTTTGATCCCTCAACCTCTTCCAGTGTTGTCCATCTCAGGTGTAATGTCAGTCTGATATAGATTTACCCTCAGGGACATTTCTGTATGTAAGTCACTTTTCTTTAGTATTACACGTGTAAAAACCTTTCACTGCCATTTCAGTACTTTGGCCATAGAGGAGCAGTTCTGTACCTGTTTTCAAATAGATCTGTTTGGATTTCTTTTCTGGTGTAAAATCATCTCTCATTAGCTGATTCGTTCATGAATTCACCTTCCAATATACAAACCTTGGAGGTTGTTTAAATATTGGACTAGATGTCGAATCCTGTAAGAATACCCCAACAGGTATTTATGGCGCCTCTGATCATATTAGTATGACAATCAAAGGTAGAGATAAACAGAGATCCACTTTCCTGAGTCTTCTGTCTAACAGCGATGGCAATTCTCACAGCATCTGGAGACCCTACTATCTCCTTGTAGGCCCTACTTTTAACCTACCTGCACCATTTATGTTTTTACAGTGACCATGTTGTGTAAATTTATCCACTGCTTTACTCATTTGTAAATGATGTTCCTCTTACTGCAGATTCTGCAAGCTCTCAAGAATTGTCCCTTAAGGACCCCCGAAAGGTCTGAGGAGCATGGAGATTATGTAGCCGCATCAGAATATTTTTATCTATGCCTTTAGAGCAGAGATGCACACAAGCTTTTCTTATCTTGAGGGCCGCATTGTCAGACTGAACCACTCCAGGGAACACAAAAGCTGGGGCTCCAAGCAAGGTTGTGCACCCCTTCCTTCCTTGTTTTAGAGTATTAGGTATTAGATAACATAAGATCCTCATTCATTATAATTTCCACATCTAAATAATAAATGATACAAGGATCAGCCTCTAAATTCTATCAGTTTATGTCAATTGTTCAGAAACTGGACTAATGTATCCAGTTCTAACCTGGAGCCATGCCATAGGACGAACACATCATCCACATAGCGAAACCATGATTTAATATGTACAGATTACAAAGCAGCTCCTCCAAAGAAAGGTATTCTGGATCTTTACAATGGAGTCATGGAGCCCCAGAGGATCAAATGAAAGTTGTAATTTTAATGTATATTCGTAGGATTCTTGGCTTAAAGTTAGACTTTTTCTTCATCTGGCGTAATATGAGAATATGACATTATGATATGATTCTGAGAACGACGTAGAATATTTATTGTTTAATAATTGTTCATTTAGATATTCCAGGAAGGAAGGCCCTCATATTCTCTAAGTGATTTTTGAGTTTACTCATTTTCAGGTTCTAAAATACACAGCCTGTCCCAACCCCCTTTGTATCAGCTTGTGCAGATACCAGACTCTCCTCCATTAGTGTGTTCCACGTGGAATATATTTTGGATATAGACATTTGGACCTGATATGGACTTTTATGACGTCACCATTGGGATTTTGTTTGTAAGTTAGATGCTGCTTGTTATTTGGTGAATTTGTGGATGACTGGTGTTTGTTGGAGGTAGAAGACCTTCTTAGCACAAACCTGGCCCAGGTGATTATTTTTTCCTTTTGGGCATCTTATTTCTGTTTACAGGTGGACCCAGCTTTTCAGTTTCAGTGAGCGATCATATTACACTGAGAAAACCTGCAGAGGAAGTGTCCGTATTTCAGCCAGAAACCTTCCTTATGCATTCCATATTTTTATCACTACCATCTATAGAAAGGGTTATTTTCGTCCACAGTACAGACAAGAATAGGACATGCTCTATAATTTGTAGAATGGCCACATGGATCTGCAAAAAATATGGATGTGTGCAAGGCCCCATTGAAATAAAAGGGTCAATGTGATGCATAAAAAAATGCATGAGCCCTAAGGGTGGCTGTACATAGTGCAGTTTAGCCATGGGATCCTCATGAGAATTACAGGCCCTCAGTTAGCAGTAATCCACATGTGGATACTGCAGCTGGACTGCATTGTGCGAGGGCACCATAAGAAGGTATGAAGAGGAGTCCTCCCTACACACTCACTCACACTTCTCCTCCTGATCATATCTTTATTTAGTAATACATTATCTCAATCAAGAGCTTCATTAAGAGTATTATTATTATCATTATCTTTTCAGTGGAAATCCTATTTGTAAGGTCTTATACACTCTGCTTCTGTTGTGCCTGTGGGGCAGGGAGGCTAGACGAAGGAGAAGTAAAGAAGTTTACTTTTTATTCTAAAAACATAATAAGAGGTCAGTTGGCTTCCTATGAAGATTGACTGTAGTGGGTGCTGGAGGATGAGCATCCAGATTGCAGCTACTGATTCCCCTGTTCCACGTTGCACTTTAAAGGGGTTGTCATACTTCAGAAAATGGCATTTATCATGTAGAGAAAGTTAATACAAGGCACTTACTAATGTATTGTGATTGTCCATATTGCTTCCTTTGCTGTCTTGATTCATTTTTCCCATCACATTATACACTGCTCATTTTCAAGGGTTACAGTATGTCCACACTGTAATCAATCAGTGGTGGTCATGCCTGCACACTATAGGAAAAAGAGCCGTCCTCTCTGGTGGCCAGGACCGTGGGAGCGTGCATAGACACACATGGGCAGAGCTCCGATCTCAGCCACCTTATATCTTAGGCTACTTTCACACTAGCGTTAGTACGGATCCGGCGGGTGAAGGGACCCGCCGGATCCGTACTGAGTAATACAACCTTGTGGATCCGTAATTCCGGATCCGGTTGTATTAGCTTTTAAACGGATCCGGAATAACCTCTATTGAAAGTCAATGGAGGACGGATCCGTTTACAAGTGTGTCCACACCAAACGGATCCGTCCCCATTGACTTGCATTGGGGGTCATTCCGGATCCGTTTAGGTGCGGATAACTAGTACGGAGAGCAAACCGCAACATGTTGCGGTTTGCTCTCCGGTCTGAAGACTGAACGGAATGCTTTCAGGAGCATTCTGTTGTCTTCAGTTCAGTTTTGTCCCCATTGACAATGAATGGGGACAAAACTGAAGCGTTTTATTCCGGTATTGAGCCCCTATGACGGAGCTCAATACCGGAATATATAAACGCTAGTGTGAAAGTAGCCTTAGCTGCAGCAGTGGACATAACCACTGGATACAAGTGGTCTAGGTTGTTAGAGGGAAAAGCGCTGACCTATGCCCACTCCAAGGGTCCCGGCCACAAGAGAGACCGTCACCTTTTCCTATATTGTGCAAGCACGGCCACTACTGCTGGATTGTAGGGTGGTCATAACCACGGAAACTAGCAGTGTATAATGTGATGAAAATTTGAGCCAGCAAAGCAGGTAATATGGACAATCACAATACATTAGTAAGTGACTTATATTAACTTTTCTCTACATTTGATGAAGTGAGACAACCCCTTTAAGTCCATTAAACCCATTAAGTGTGTTAGTAAAGCACATTAAAAATGTTCGTTGCTGTTATATTTGATGTCTGAACATGCATTTGTCCAAAATTGCATAGACAGCAAATTGTTAAACATACATTTATGTCTGTCTTTATCTCAGCCTTGCGATGAAGACTCTGCCAGTCCGAGCGTGCCAATGTCTGATATTTTGGAAGAAGAAAATTTTGCCAAAGAAGATTTAGATCAGCAGTTCAATAATTCATTAAAAGGTAAAAGGTGTAGCATAGGAAATTAATAATTTAGTGAGTAGTTTTGTTTTTCCACCCAGTATTACTAAAGTGCAGATTTGGTCCACAGCAGATATCTCACCTCTCTTTTTAGTCAATATTTGCATTTGCAAGGAAATAAAAATTCTAGATTATCTTTTCTCACAAATCTATGTTGTGTTGTTCCTCTGTTTTTCCTTCTAGAAATGTATGATTATATTGACGACAGGGTGTTACCAGTCTCCTTGTCAGTGGCAGGATAACCAGGAACATGCACCATTGGCCAGTATCAGATTATTTAAGGAACAGTGACACCCACTTGTCAGTTTATTCATAAACCTAAATATTCATTGAATAAATAAAATAAATATAATCAAATAAATATAACAACATTAGGATAGTATTTTCAATACATATATATTAGCAGGACCCTTACTATAAAAATAATTAATTAATCTGGTCACATGTAATATACAGTACAGACCAAAAGTTTAGACACACCTTCTCATTCAAAGAGTTTTCTGTATTTTCATGACTATGAAAATTGTAGATTCACACTGAAGGCATCAAAACTATGAATTAACACATGTGGAATTATATACTTAACAAAAAAGTGTGAAACAACTGAAAATATGTCTTATATTCTAGGTTCTTCAAAGTAGCCACCTTTTGCTTTGATTACTTTGCACACTCTTGGCATTCTCTTGATGAGCTACAAGAGGTAGTCACCTGAAATGGTATTCCAACAGTCTTGAAGGAGTTCCCAGAGATGCTTAGCACTTGTTGGCCCTTTTGCCTTCACTCTGCGGTCCAGATCACCCCAAACCATCTCGATTGGGTTCAGGTCTGGTGACTGTGGAGGCCAGGTCATCTGGCGTAGCACCCCATCACTCTCCTTCTTGGTCAAATAGCCCTTACACAGCCTGGAGGTGTGTTTGGGGTCATTGTCCTGTTGATAAATAAATGATGGTCCAACTAAATGCAAACCGGATGGAATAGCATGCTGCTGCAAGATGCTGTGGTAGCCACGCTGGTTCAGTATGCCTTCAATTTTGAATAAATCCCCAACAGTGTCACCAGCAAAGCACCCCCACACCATCACACCTCCTCCTCCATGCTTCACTGTGGGAACCAGGCATGTAGAGTCCATCCGTTCACCTTTTCTGCGTCGCACAAAGACACGGTGGTTGGAACCAAAGATCTCAAATTTGGACTCATCAGACCAAAGCACAGATTTCCACTGGTCTAATGTCCATTCCTTGTGTTCTTTAGCCCAAACACGTCTCTTCTGCTTGTTACCTGTCCTTAGCAGTGGTTTCCTAGAAGCTATTTTACCATGAAGGCCTGCTGTACACAGTCTCCTCTTAACAGTTGTCGTAGAGATGTGTCTGCTGCTAGAACTCTGTGTGACATTGACCTGGTCTCTAATCTGAGCTGCTGTTAACCTGCGATTTCTGAGGCTGGTGACTCGGATGAACCTATCCTCATTTATAAGGCAAGAAATCCCACTTATTAAACCTGACAGGGCACACCTGTGAAGTGAAAACCATTTCAGGTGACTACCTCTTGAAGCTCATCAAGAGAATGCCAAGAGTGTGCAAAGCAGTAATCAAAGCAAAAGGTGGCTACTTTGAAGAATCTGAATCTACAATTTTCATAGTCATGAAAATACAGAAAACTCTTTGAATGAGAAGGTGTGTCCAAACTTTTGGTCTGTACTGTATATATAAAAAATCCATGCACTGCGCTATTACATGTATATAGAGCTCATTTATATAAGTGTCCTTAAAGAAAAAAGTCCTTTGTAAATCCACTGCGCTATTGCACATATATAAAGCTTATTCATATTTGTGCTTAAAGGGAACCAGTCATCAACTTTATGCTGCCCATACTAACAGCAGAATAAAGTAGAGACAGGTGAGTTGATTTCAGCGGTCTGTCATTTATAAGTTAAAAGTAAATGGTTGCCGAGAACGAACATCACAATCATTCCAGACTGGGCCTGGAAAAGAGTCACGGACACCTGAGAAGAGTCATGGTTATTCATGAATTCCTGCTCTCCCTGTCCACCTGCTGATGATTGACAGTCTTCTACTTAGTTTTCTCCCTTTCTGTCTAGGAGAGAACTGCCAATCATCAGCAGATGGGCGGGAGAGCAGGAGATTATTAATAACCATGACTCTTCTCAGGTAGATTTGACTCTTTTCCAGGCAATGATTATGATGCTGTTCTCAGCTACCACTTACTTTTAGCTCATGAGTGACACACCGCTGAAATCAGCATTTCTGTCACTAATTTATGCTACCCTCAGTGAGGTCAGCATAAAGTTGATGACAGGTTCCCTTTAAATTAAAGGTACTTACTTTGTTTCTTTAAACGAGTTTGTACTGCAACATGTAGCGATATATGAACAATAAAAGCCGTGTCTTACCTCCTCTACCAATCTGATTAATGGCTCCGCTGTAAACTCCCTGCCGTATGCCGTCGAGCTCTTGTTCCCTGATTAGGACTGAAGCTTTATCAGCATCTCTTGCTTGACCTGGCTACATGTGGCACTCCACCATTCATGAAGTGCCACACTTGTACTTCAAGTAAGGCCTCGTACACACATGTTTGGACCACGGTCTGTGAAAACTCGGCCTGCTGTCCTGCTGAGTGCACAAGCTCATGGCGTAATTGGTTGCTATGACACCGTGTGCTTCGTGCCGCCGCTGTACAGTAATACACTTGTATGATCTATACCAGTGTATTACTGTACAGTGGCACGAGGAGCATGGCATCATAGCAACCAATGACGCCGTGCGCTTTTACACTCAGCAGGACGGCAGGCCGGGTTTCATGGTCTGTGGTCCACCAATGTGTGCATGAGGCCTAAGTGTCCGTGCAACACCAATAGGTCTATTCACCTGAGCCAGTGGCCTTTTAGGGGGTACGGGATTGTGGTTGGTGTTCTCTATCGATGGTCTTATAAACTCCTTTCTCAGTGCAACTGAGGAAGGAGTTTGTAACTCTAAAATGTGTCTGGCGGACTTTGCTATTGGAGACCGCCGATAGAGACCACCAACTATGCTCCCTTACCCCCTAAAAGACCACCTGTACCGGCTCATTTAACTATTCCTATTGATGTTGCATGGACACTTACTCAAAGTGCGGAAGTTCATGAATGCCATGTGTACCCGGGTCAAGCATTAGATGTTGATACAGCTTCGGTCCTAATCGGGGAACAAGAGCTTGGCAGCATACGGCCAGGGAGTTTACAGCGGAGCTATTGATCAGAGTGGTAGAGGTGGTAAGACACGGCTTTTATTGAACTCAAGTTTGTTCGTATATCGGAACATGTTGCGGTACGAAGTCGTTTAAAGAAACAAAGTAAGTACCTTTAATTTAAGGACACATATGAATAAGCTTTATATTTGTGGATTTATAAAGGACTTTCTTTTTCAAGGACACTTATGTGAATGAGCTTAATATACATGCAACAGCGCGGTGCATGGATATTTTTAATGTATATTTTATATGTGACCAGATTAATGAATTACTTTTATAGCAAGGGCCCTGCTAATATATATTTATTGAAAATACTATCCTATTGTTTTATTATATTGATTTGATTCATTTTAGTTATTCAATGAGTATTTATAATACTGTTTGGAGCCCAATCACCGCAGGTGGGGGTATGCCCACCTTATTTTATTATCAATGATCTGTCTGACAGTGGGTTTGTCAGATAGTGGTGTGGCCCCTTATCCAAGCCTGAAATGGGTGAGCCGCTGAAACATTATTACGATATATTATTCATAAACCTCCAGTAGTAATAACAGAGAAATGGTACAATGTAGAGAAGGGGTCTCAAACACATGGCCCCTGGGTCATTTATATGCAGTCCTTGACCAGTGTTCCCTTATAGCTGTGCAGTCGCGTAGCAGCACAGATTCTGTCATTCCTTACCTCAGAGCCTTTGTGCGACCGCTTACTGACGCAGCCCCGGACATCAGGTCACACTGTGGGCCTCATGTCATGTGTCTTTCTGAGTTCCGGGGCGGCCAGCGCGCCCACCACAGCAGCACATACAGTTTTTGCCATGTGCATTGCTGGGATGGGTGGCCACATAATTCATACCATAAGGGCAGAACAAAGATTATTTAATTGAATTGCATTCCTGCTTTATAAATTTTTAAATTAATAAACTCAGCAATTCTGGTTACCATTATATTGAGACCCTCATGCTCCAAGTGAGATTGTCTGTTTTTCTTTTAAAATGTCATTAATTACATTATAATATCTGCTAAATACAGCAAAATACAGTAGAATACATTAAAAAAGCAGAACCAGAAGTAAATGAGAACATTGGCGCAGATTTACTAATTGTAAAGATGGTCTAAGCTCAGGCCGCCGTCCAGATCTGCACCAGATTTATCCCAGGGGCTCAGGCTGGATGATACATCAGGAGGAAGAGACAATTTTCTCTATACAGCTAATGGTTGGCTTAGTTTCAGATGTTGAGAATTGTGGTGCAATTTTGGTGTAAAATGACTCATCTTGTGCCCATTTGCCTCAAAGACATGCTGCTTCTACTAAGGCTACTTCCACACTCGCGGTGTGGGGCTCCGGCAGGCTGTTCCGGTGGGTGAACAGCCCGCCGGATGCGTTCTACCGCAAGTGTCTCCGTAAGTCTCAGCTGGAGCTGAGCAGAATGACAGATGCCATTATTTTTTCGGAGACTTTGCCAGTCCACTCTCAAAATATTAAGGCATGTCGTATCCTGGAGTTCAATGGTTGGCTAAAGCAGTGGTGTAAAGATGATGGTTTGGGATTTGTTAGTCACAATGTTAGTAGGTGGAGTAGTAAGGACATGTACAAGAGAGATGGTCTGCACCCGTCACACAAAGGTACTGAGGTACTTGGAGAAGAGTTCAGGTGTTTTTTCCACAGGCATTTAAACTAGATGGAGGGGGCAGGAATTTTATTGAGGAGAATGATTTCTGTCCCCGAACAGTTTTGGTGAAGCAGGGTATTGAACTTCTTGATCAGCAATCTGTTAGTGTGGTAGATACAGTTGTTGGTGCAGATGAAGTGGTCGTTGGTGCTTTAGATACTGATGTTAGTGCGGTGGATGATGTTGGTGATGTTGTCAGGGAGGTAGATGGAGTTGTTGGTGATAAATGTAATGTTCTTCGTGTAATGTGTACAAATGCTCGCAGCTTAGGCAACAAGCTCTGCGAGCTAATATCAATAGTTTGTAGAGATAATTTGGACTTGGTTGTAATAACAGAGACATGGTTCAGAGATTGTAATGACTGGGAAACAGCCATTCCGGGATACACTTTGTATAGGAAAGATAGGGCGGAGAGAAGGGGGGGTGGGGTGGCCATTTATGTTAAAGATACCATAAAATCAACAGTGATCCAAAATTCATGTAAGGAGTTGGAGACTCTCTGGGTCTGCTTGCAAAATAAAAAGGGATCTGTTACCAGAGTAGGTGCTATCTATGGGCCTCCAGGGCAATCTGAAGAGCATGACATTATGCTGGTGGACGAGATTACCCAAATGGCAGTAAAGGGAGATATTGTAGTTATGGGAGACTTCAACATGCCGGATGTTGATTAGAATATCCCTTGTGCGTCCACATGCAAAAGTAGGAACATAGTAGAGGCCCTGACGGGGATGTCCCTAAAACAGTTGGTGAAAGCGCCAACTAGAGGTGAAAATATCCTAGATCTAGTATTTACAAATGGGCATCTGGTATCTGAAGTGAAGATGGGAGAAAATCTGGGTTCCAGTGACCACCATTGTTTGTGGTTCGAAATCCAAACTGACTGAGAAATCCCATTCTGCAACCAAAGTATTGGATTTTAGGAAGACCAAGTTTGAGGTTATGGGAGAATATGTAAAGAGAGAATTTAAACGGTGGGATAAAACAGCAAGAACTTAAAGGCAACTTAAAGGCAACTAAACAATATGTTAGACAAATTTTCAAAAGGAAAAGAAAGAGAAATCCACTATGGTTTACTAGAGAGGTAAGAGCTGTAGTGAATGATAAAAAGTCTGCCTATAAGAGGTATAAAGAGTCTGGAAGTGTAGCAGACAGAGAAGTTTATAAAATTATACAGAAGAAGACAAAACAGATTATTAATGCTGCTAAAGCTTCAAAGGAGGAAGAAATGGCCAAATCTGTTAAGGAGGGTAATAAAACCTTCTTTAGATACATTAGTGACAGGAAGAAGAAAAACTGCGGCATTACAAAACTTAGCAATGGAGAAAATCAGTATATAGATGGGGATAAGAAGGTCGCTGACCATCTGAATAACTACTTCTGCTCAGTTTTTTCAGATGGCGACTTTCATAATCAGAACATGGCTGGACATAGCATTGCCTCTAGTTGTAAGGTTTCAGCCCCAGTGTTTTCAGAGGCCGATGTTCTAGAGGAACTTGTTCGGCTAAAGTTAAATAAGGCAATGGGTCCGGATGGCATCCACCCCCCCCCCAGAGTTCTTAAAGAACTCCGATCTGTGATTGTTGGTCCCCTGAATGATCTGTATAATCAGTCCCTTCTTACAGGAGATGTTCCTGATGATTGGAGAATGGCTAATGTTGTACCCATTCACAAGAAGGGTAGTAGAGAAGAAGCTAGTAACTATAGGCCAGTCAGCTTGACATCTGTAGTGGTAAAAATGATGGAGACTCTTCTAAAAAAGAAGGTAATTGACCATCTAACAACAAACAACTTGATGGACCCAAACCAGCATGGCTTTACTGAGGGCCGATCATGTCAGACTAATCTCATTGATTTCTTTGACTATGTAACTAAAGTGCTGGATGAAGGTGGTGCTGTGGATATCGCCTACCTGGATTTCAGTAAAGCTTTCGATACGGTTCCCCATAAAGAGCTGATAGAGAAGTTATCAAAAATTGGACTTAACCCCTGGATAGTTCAGTGGATCTGCAGTTGGCTGAAGGACAGATACCAGAGGGTTGTTGTTAATGGAGTGTATTCTGAGCAGAGGCTGGTTACAAGTGGGGTGCCACAAGGATCTGTTCTGGGTCCTGTTCTGTTTAACATGTTTGTAAGTGACATAAGGGACGGCTTGGTAGGGAAGGTTTGCTTGTTTGCTGATGACACAAAAGTGTGTAATAGGGTTGATGTTCCAGGAGGTGTCGGTAAAATAGAGAATGATTTATCTTTATTAGATAAGTGGTCAAAACAATGGAAACTGCAGTTCAATGTTTCCAAATGTAAAATAATGCACTTGGGGAGAAGAAATCCTCTATCTGAGTATCGTATTGGCAGTTCTGTGCTAACAAAGACCTCAGAAGAGAAGGATTTGTGGGTAGTCATCTCTGACAGCCTCAAAATGAGTAACCAATGCAGCCAGGCGGTAGGGAAAGCAAATTGTATGCTTGGCTGCATAGCTAGAGGTATAACAAGCAGAAAGAGGGAGATTGTGATCCCTCTGTATAGAGCTCTAGTGAGACCACATCTGGAATACTGTGTTCAATTCTGGAGACCTCACCTGCAAAAGGATATTGCTAAAATAGAACGAGTCCAAAGAAGAGCTACAAAAATGGTGGAAGGTCTAAAGCATAGAACTTATCAAGAAAGACTCCGAGTTCTTAATATGTATAGTCTGGAGGAAAGAAGAGAAAGGGGGGACATGATTGAAACCTTTAAATATGTTAAAGGACTGAATAAAGTTCAGGAGGGAAGGGTTATTAAGAAACAGAACACAAGAACACGGGGGCACAATCTGAGGTTAGTTGGGGGAAAATCAAGAACAACATTAGAAAATATTATTTCACTGAGAGAGTAGTAGAAGCTTGGAACAAACTTCCAACAGAGGTGGTTGATACATCCACAGTAACTGAATTTAAACATGCCTGGGATAAACATGTATCTATCCTAAGATAACAATAAAAGGATAATAAAAGGGCAGACTAGATGGACCAGGTGGGCTTTTTCTGCCGTCAATCTTCTATGTTTCTAAGTGCACGTGTGGGGCCGGAACTGCGCTGTGTGGAAGTAGCCTAAGCCCAACTCCCTTTTCAAACATATTAGAAAACAGTGTAGAAGTCCTAGATGCACCAATTTGCACCACTTTTTAGACAGATTATTTTGGAGCAGGCACATTAGTAAATCAGGGCCATTATTTGTTAATTTACACTTAATGGGAGTTTGTCAATAACTTTTAACTACAGTAATAAAACTTCCAGCAGTGGCCATCAGCACATGGTATAAGCATATTCCACACACACTTTTATGTCATTTGGTGGTTCAGTGAATGCCCAGGATAAGGCTACTTTCACACTAGCGATTCTATTTTCTGGTATTGAGATCTGTCATAGGGTCTCAATACCAGATAGAAAAACGCTTCCCTTTTGTCCCCATACGTTGTCAATGCCATTGTCAGTCCAAAATGCATTCCGTTTCATTTGGTTGTGTTCCCATACACCACAGCAAGCTGCGTTTTTCTTCCCGTCATGACCCACAATGCACGTCAGTGGGGACGGATCCGTTTAACTCTGACACAATAGAAAACGGATCTGTCCCCCATTGACTTTCAATGGAGTTCATGACGGATCCTTCTTGGCTATGTTAAAGATAATACAACCGTATTCGTTCATAACGGATGCAGATGGTTGTATTATCAGTAACGGAAACATTTTTGGGTCCTGCCGGATCCAGCAATAACGCCGGTGTGAAAGTAGCCTAAGAACTTTCAATCATATGCAAATCAGCTCCCAAGCGCCCATCTGGGCAGGCTTTGCATTTCAGAGTGCCCAGGCCTGCCTTTGCAAAGTGCAGTTCACATAATGGAACCACTCATTTCACAAATAGCAAATGACCTAACATGAAATCCAATAAAAAATCAAATATTCTTCTTACTTCTAACCATCATATTATCCTTCATTCCTTTTTTTAGTGGAAAATCATCAGAATTATGTCTTGAGTGCTCCTGTCGAGTCAGAAAAATCAATATGCCAGTATAAAATAGACGCAGATGCCAACCTCACTGAATTTAGGAGCTACAACCAGGTAACTTAAATTGTAGATGAAGAGCAGGAAATCCAGTATTAAATTCAGATGATCTGAAATGACATAAAGTGATATAGTAAAGGGTGTATGCCATGTTTATTATGAATTTCAATCAGTAGAGTGATTTAATATTGTCTGTGGCAAGCTAAAGAAAAAAAAGCTTAGCAGAAGACAAACTATTGAGCTTTAGTGGTTGCCAAAAAAGCTGTATGTAGTTATGCAGTGATTTATGTCTAGTTTATTAACTGAAATACTATATAAATCTATATATTGCAGCGCACAGAGAAGAAGCATAGGAACAAAAGACATGTTAGAATATGTAGACATTTGCTGTATAACAAAGGCTAGTAAGTGCTCTTCTGTAGGCACTACATCTACATCATATCATAAAGCACCACTACATAGTCTGTTTAACCATCTGCCCGAGACATAGAATATATTAGACAAGTGGGTACAAAAGTTACTTTCCAAGTCACAAAAGAATTTTTATGGGTCACACATGATTATTAATTATTTTTTTTCAAGTGGGAGAGAATACGT
Source organism: Rhinella marina (assembly GCA_900303285.1). Taxonomy (NCBI): domain Eukaryota; kingdom Metazoa; phylum Chordata; class Amphibia; order Anura; family Bufonidae; genus Rhinella; species Rhinella marina. The sequence goes on along the minus strand of ONZH01000178.1, from coordinate 184,061 downwards.
TCAACTTGTAAGACCAGCTAACACCACAGGTCACTTTAAGAAAAGGCGTAGAAGGAGACTGAAGACACACTTAGGAGTTGCTCATTAATTAAGCAACATTACTAAAGGCGCCTTTACAATGGCCAAGCATCAAAATGCTCGTTCGTCGGGTAATATGATTGGTTGTGCGGTCACCTAAATCATCATTTGCCAGCAGCAGATCATGCCGTCTAAACACGTTCTGCTGCCGGCAAATAATGATTGTGTATGGGGATGAGCGATGGCATTACCAATCGCTCCTCCCCTTACTGTGGAGGAGATTGCTGCATGTAAATGCAGCTGTCTCCTCCACTGACGAGCATGAGATTGTCAAGCCTGAACCTACCAGCATCATGCCCAACCTCTCACTACAAGGAATGAGAGGCCATATATGCCCACCCTCTGGTCTTCCTGGTAGGTCTGGTGGACCATGGCAATACCTTCCCTGCCCAATATAGCGATAGTCAAACATGATTGTCACTGTCTAATCCTGCACAGCTATCCCCTCCACCTTTGCACCCCTTACATATATAATAAAAGCCAATACTTACATGCTAAACATACAATTCTTCAACCATACAAACTCATAAAATCATTCCACTATTTTTAACCACCAAAGATGATCATACTCCATCATACTCCATCTCTCTGGGCCAGATGGCACTTCCCTGCTATCCAGAATCCCTGCATGTCTGTTATCTATCTTCAGTCTTCTCCTCCAGATTACTACTCAACATGGAGAAAACTGATTTCATCATCTTTCACTCCACGTCACTCAGTGCTCCTATCTGAACTATATAATAGCACCATACTTTCTCCAGTCTCACAGATCCTCTGCTGGTGATAACATTTGATTCTGCCCTGTCCTTCAAGCCACATATCCAAACCCCTACCTCCAACTGCTGCTTTCAACTCAAGAACATCTCTCGTGTTTGCTCCATCTTCACCCCTGAGTCAACTAAAATGCTAGTGCATGCCCTTGTCATCTCCTGCCTGGACTACTGCAACATCCTTCTCTGTGGCCTCCCATCTAGCACCCTCGCACCGCTCCCATCTATTCTTTACTCTTTTGCCCAGTTAATCCACCTCTCCCCTCTGTTCTCCTATGCCGCTCCCCTATGCCAATGCCTTCCCTGGCTCCCCATTGCCCAGCAAATTCAATTTAAAGTACTAACAGCAACATAAAGGCTGTCCACAATGTTTTTATTCCTTACATCTCTGACCTGTTCTCCCGATATATCTCTGCACGTAATCTCTGATCCCCACAGGACCTTCTTAGTTTGCCTCTCGCCTTGCAATCATCTACAAGATTTCTCATGTGCATCCCCTGTAATTTGGAACTCGCCACCACAGCACACCAGACTCTCCCCCAATATCTAAAACTTCAAAAGCAAAATGAAAACCTACCTCTTCAGGAAAGAGCCTTAAATAACCCTGCTGCCACCACACAGCCAGATGGGCAGCTTCTACCCTCACCTACTGGGTCCTTCACCTTCCCTTGTAGATTGTAAGCTCTGACAGGCAGGGTCTTTTGCCCCTCTGTACCAGTAATAGTTTCTTGTTTATCGTATTTATATTTTTATATTATGTATGTTTAACCCCCTCTTGATATACAGTGCAGTCACATTAATGGCACTTTCAAATAAATAACTATAGTAATACTGGATTGACTACATATTTATGGTCAAGAACAGGATGGTATCCTAAATGGAGCCATATTATGACCTTTGAATCCAGGCTCACAATATAGTTATGGCCAAGAACGGGATCAGATCCTGTATGGAGCCATATTATGGCCTTTGAATCCACACTAATATAAGTCTGACTTAGTGGTTAGCAGGAAATCTGGACTTGAATCCATCAATGGCAAAATCTGCATGGAGTTTGTGTTCTCGTCATGTTTCATCCAGATATTCCAGATTTCTCCCACACTCCAAAAACAGCTGTGGGTTAACCCTTTAATGACCAGGTCTGAAAAGATCTAAATAACTGGCAAATTTCTTTTATTTTTGCTTCTTTGCCATTTTAGCAGTCAAAAGTTTTCTATTTTTTTCATTGATGTAGCTGTATGGGCCATATACCATAGAGGCCTATGATTGGCTACAGCGGTCACGTGACATATACCGTAGAGGCCTGTGTTTGGCAACAGTGGTCATGTGCCATATGCTATAGAGGCCTGTGATTGGCTACAGCGGTCATGTGCCATATACCATAGATGCCTGTGTAGTTGGATACAGTGGTCATGTGCCATAGAGGTCTGTGATTGGCTAAAACAGTCATATGCCATCACCACTACAGCCTTGTATACAATCCCAGCCTTGCATAGCATATACTGGAATGCGGCAAACATTGAATAACTCAGACAACCCCTTTAAAAGGCAGTTTACACTGTTTTCCAAAGACTGTGTCTGATTATTGCAGCTCACCCCTATTTATAGTACTTGAAAGGGAGTAAACTTCAATACCAGACATTGGCCGTGGATAAAAGTCGTGCTGTTTCGCGCAAAGAAGACAGACCCATTTTTATTTTTAGTGGCAAACAGCTATATTTTACTATACAACAAGTAGATTTTTACATTAGTCAAGACCTGTAATGTTGCAAATAAGACATACTTATTTAGCTATCTGGCTCTTCTTGATTATAGGCTAAATCTGCTGATTTTGATGAACCTTTGCAAATACAGGAGGATACAACATGGTCTATACACCATAAGTAAGTATATTACCGATAAAAGTGTATTCTGAAGTAAGTATAAGTTAAGACCGGACTGTCTAAAAATGTGCCAGGTTTATCACAGTGGCTGATGCTGAATGACAACTAGGGTGCATCTAGTGTCTACACTTTGGCATGATTTTGTTGCACATTATTGTATCTTCATCCATGTCGTTTTCCAGTAGATAACCCTTTTCCCACCCATCAGATTAGGCAATATATAAACTTAAAATAAATGCCATGCACAGCAGTTTTTGCTGCAAATTTTGCTAGAATTTTAGTACAGTTTGATTAGAAAGTCTCCCCCAATGTTTCTTCCAGAGTGACACTTTAGCTATCATCATATAGGACAGCATAAACTTGGTGACATATTCCCTTTCATCATAGTCTGACTAATCCTAGCCATAGAGTAAGGACTTCGAGGGTCATTCATGAACACATATATGTCAGTTTTGTGGCGTAAAAAAGTCACAGGTTCTGGCAATTGGGACTTTTTTGTGACATTTTGTGATCCTTACCAATTTTCACAGTGGTCTATGTTTTAGAGCTAAAAGTGAGATTGGACCTGGATTATGGCTCTGCAAAAGTCGCAACCCACACCAGGCAGATCTCCCCATTCATTGCTCTGCTAGATTTATATCAAGCTGACAGCTCAAAGGGAGTGTCTTTTCTGCTGTTGCTCAGGGGGCGTGTCTCAGCTCTCCCTATCCCAGCTCAGGAAGCAGTTGAAACTGAGCATGTGCGGCCTTTTCAGTGAGCAGGTCAAAGAAATTAGAAAGAAACCAAACAGCAGGTGGCGCTATACAGATACATATATTTTATTGAATATTTCAGTGTCTATTCTAAATTTTTAATTACATGCAATTAGAAAAGTATTCAGATTCAGGTGCTGGTTTGTAAACTGTAGAATATTTTTTCATGGGACAACCCCTTTGAGGTGCACCAGTTCATAAATTTGGCGCAGGCACACAGAGCAAAGCCAGACTTAAAACTGACAGAAAAACAACCTTAAATGATAAATGTAAACATGAAAGCCAGGAGCATGGGTTTCTACTAAGGATCTTTACATTTTCCTGCAATAAAACATAGGTCCGTATTTACTGCTGTGCCTGCGCCAAAAATCTGTCTAATTAGAGAAACTAGAGTTTGTACACTTTTTTCAGACATGCTTGAAAAGGGTTGGGCTCAGAGGAAAATAGGTGGAGCTTCATGCACAAGTGAGCGGCCCTAAGATGCACCATTTTACATCCAAATTTTGGCAAAATTCTGGTATAAATGTCTGTGTCAAACTAAGCCAAACAATATTTGCTATAGAGTTAAAGAAAAGTGTCCATCCTTGCACTAGATTTACTCATCCAGCCTGAGCCACTGTGATAAATCTGATTATGGTCTAGAAAGCCTGCGTAAGCGTCTGCCATCTACAGGCTTAATAAATCTAAGTGATGGACTTTATTCTTTGCAACATCTTGGTGCTGGAATTCTTTTTCTGCTATTCATTTCTCCTTGGAACTGGTCTTCTACCTGTCCGACCACAGGCATGCAATTTAAAGTGAGCTACTGACTATGGCTAATCTAGATATAATTACCTATATGTATTTCTCAGGAAGCCTATTGTACACTAAATAAAGAAAATACTATACATAATCCTAGTTAAGGATGGGAATGCTCTTCCTAGTCACGGAATATGAACCATTATTGCCTTCAGGATTTCAAGAGTCATATTGGATTTCTTTTGTTTCCCAGCAACACAAGTTTGGAAAGTAAAGAAATGAACTCAGGAATGATAGACCAATTAAGAGAAGCAGTCGATATGTTACAAGACCCTACAAGGTAAAGAATAATAATCTGATTATTACCATCAAGTACTTTTTAAGTATCCATTTTATGTGGATGTAAGCTCCTGAACATAGAACCAACTCTTTTCTTTATGTAACCTGGGTTCAGTTACCATATATTATTGCTGATTTGTGGAATGTCACCTTAGTAGAGTCAACTTCAGGCATCAAGTGTACATTTATTTTTATTAAAACCATTAAAGCTGTTGTCTTTCCTTCACCCATGAGGACCGGCACCCATTAATGAGTTATTCCCATTAGTACATTTACGGCATATCCACAGAATATGCCATAGTTGCTTGATAGGTGCAGGTCCCACCTCTAGGATCTGCTCCTATCTCAAGAAAGGGGCCCCCTCATGCAACACCAGAAATGGAGAGGAGGAGCATGTGCTGCTGTCTCCATTAACATCTATGGTACTTCAGAATATTGAGCTGCCAGCGCCATATGATATGGCCTATCTTGAGATAGGTGCAGGTCCCACCTCTTGGACTAGATCCTTTAAGACACTTATGACATATCCTATGGATACAGGCAGTGACGTAACTTTGTGGGGGGTCCAGAGGGGCAGTTGCCTGGCACCAAACTGCCAGGGGGCTCCCCACCAGTGGGGCTCTGTCAAGACAATACCCAGGACCAGACTGGGCAGCCAGTCTGTCAGGGGGCCCCCTGACATGACTGAAAAGTAACTGCACTGATGATATGACCCCCGTGTCATTAGTGCAATTTAGAGGCTTTGAAAGCTGTGATGTCATCATAGGTCCTAAACACTCTAATAGTAAAGGGTCTGCAGTCGGGGATGGATTGTCAGAGGACAATACTGTGGTCAGGGGGGATGGGTGGTCAGGGGATAATACTGCTGCCATCGGGGGAGAGGTGGTCAGGAGACAATAATGCCGAGTAATTTGTACTCCATATGGGTGTTTTTTTGGAGCTATTTGGCAGGTGTTTTATGCTACATGGTGGTATTGATGTGGCACAGCTTGGAGGTGTTATATGCAGTGCAGTGGTTTTGATGCTTTTTTGCTTTATCATGCATTATTGCAGGAGAGGTTAATATATGTCTGACTATGTGATTAGGCATGTTTGTGTTCCACTTTAATTTCCTTTCTTGTATTAATGGTTTACATACAGGCATGACGAAGTAAAGCAAAAGATTAAAGCTCCTGCTCCTGAAATATAGCAGGATCGGGTCAGGTCTCTGGCTGCCCGAGACCCCGAGGACAAGGCAGAAATGGTTCATTACCTCTTCTGCCTTCTCCTTTGCTTGGTGCATATCACCCAATGAGTACAATGCAGTGAATGGAGGAAGCGACCATGTTGCTTCCTCTGGTGGACCTGGTGATCACCTGTCACAGGTTAAGGGAACACATTACTTGGCTTATCCTGGGTGCTGGCCACCCATGCTACACCTCTTCCAATGAAAACACGCTTCAGATGTGAACAGAGCCTTATTTGCTCACTTGAAGAGATTTCCTTTTTCTTTACAGTAAATTTGCCATTATGCATTTTTATGATCTATTCATTTTATTTTTTTTTTTTTATTTCCTGCAGGCTAAGAATGGAAATTGAAGATAATGTAGAACTGTACAGTTTACAGACTACCCCATCTGATGTGAATAAGTCTACAGTAAAGTGTGTTTATTTCCTATTGTAAAGTCTATTGAGTAGAGAGCTAAATCACAGCCACGGATTACTGACTTTTATTTCTTTCTAACAGTGGACAAATAGAACTACAGATGTCTCCAATAGTGCAGGTAAGAGTTGGACGCGCCTGTAAAATGTTCATAGCATGTGTTCATAATCACAGAATATAACAATCAAGTTTAATATGGCCATAAAACATCAGAGAAACACAGCATAGAAATGGCCATAAATCTCGTGTTCTGACTTGTCTGAACTACACAGGCAACATGTAATAGTACAATCTGAATAAAAACATAAGGAGTGATAAAGTGCAATAACTGAGAAATACTTCATTTTTTAAATGAAATTTAATGTCTTGCCTAGTTCTATAATACTGCAATATTTTTTTTAATTTAAAGGGGTTCTTCAAGTTAAATTTATTGATGACCTATCCTCAGGATAGGTCATCAATATCCGATCGGCGGTTTTGCCCCATTCATTTCAATGGGAAGGCTCGTTCCTATACAAGTCTATGGGAGCGATTCTTCCCATTGAAATGAACGGGGCGGTGAGGTGTAATTACACCTACTCACCGCTACCCATGTTACGGCTAGCGTGTAAACAATGAAGAGGAGGCAGTGCTGGTATGGCATGCGCCTCCTCTTCAAACAGCTGATCGGCGGGGGTGCCGGGTGTTGGACCCCCGCTGATGTGATAGTCCTGAGGATAGGTCATCAATAAATTTAACTTGGAGAACCCCTTTAACCCCTTAAGTACCAGGCCCATTTTTGGTTTTGCATTTTCATTTTCATCCCCACTTTCCAATAGCCGTAACTTATTAACCTTTCCATTCACATAGCCATATGAGGGCTTGTTTTTTACAGGATATGTTATATTTTTTAAGGGCACCATTTAATTTACTATGCCTGTTATTGGAAAATAGGAAAAAAGTTACCTAAACACTGCTACTACAACACCACCAAATAATTTATGCTAATCACTTGAGAGTCATCACTTTTCCTATTGTAAAGACTAGATCCACCATTAGCCAGAATGAACAGGTATCGATCAGTTCGGTAGACTGGGGTAGTGTTCCATTGGCTGCCTTTATGAAATACTGCTTAAAATCAGACAACTAATTGCTACTAAAAATTCTGCAGTAATATGTTGTGTTGTTAGAAGTATGTGGGCACCCCTCCTTGGTATTGAGATCAGGTATAATGACTGTAGGTAGAGACAGATGAAGACAGTGAGTCCCTGAACTAGAACCCAGCTCACTTCCCCTACCCACTTGCAGTATAAGCCCTAAATGGCAGAACCACAACTGGACGACAGTCCCTACACTAGAATAAGTGCAGGAGAAACAAAACACACAATACGGACTAACACAAAAGCTGAGTCATACGAAATGGGGCAAAACCAGACCGGCTATGTAGTGCCAAAACGTGAGACAAAGGAAGGTCAGAAACACAAGCCGAGCACAAGAAATCAAATTTCAGTAATTAAAATATATTAAAAATGGTCAGTATTACTGCCCCTACACATTACAAAAAAGTCAATACAATTTCATATAGGTGTGATGTCAGGTGTTTCCATACTTCTAGTGTAGCTTAGGGATGATAGAGGTTATCTGACTTGAGAAAAGAGGGTCTGCTTTTCCAGAAACAGAGACATCCCTTAACATGCGTTGAGCCCTTGCTGCAGCGGACTGCAGGTGTGTGTTAGCTTCTGCTTCTAATGCATTAACTCAGTTGCCTTTCTTTTAATGTGCAGAATGCCGACGCATGTTATAACTCCCAGGAAGAGGTGAGTTACACATTGCCATATTTGCCTATTCACTTCACACTTTCTACATTGTATCATATTGCTAACTACTAAGTGTCTTCTAATAAAAACATACATAAGCCACAAATGGTTCTGTGACGTATTTTACAGGTGTAGAATTTTTCACAATTTGCCTTCATTCAGACTGGCATCGTATATTTAAAGAAGAACTCCCGCAAAAATATGTATTCTCTGACCTGTTAGAAAGGTGCATGATATAATCTGTAGTGAATGTCATTTTCTTATCAGTGACTGTTTTTCTGAGTAAAAACCTCTCTTCTTATTGTAGCTGGGTCATGTGACCAACTCCCTGACCTCCAACTGACCCAGGACAGGAAGCCAGTAACTGCTGTATTCATTCCTATGGGAGCCTCACTTTCAGTCTCATAGGAATACATAGAGAATTAGACTTCCTGTCCACACATAAGTCTATGTGTGAGTTGGTGGGTCTAATTGCTGGTCACATGACACAGATAAGAAACTTCAGGATGATATAAGTCAAAAATTCAGACACTGGTAAGAAAATGACATTCACTACAGATTACATCATGTACATTTCTAGCAGGACATGGAATAAAATTTTTGTCGGAAGTTTTTCTTTAACTCTATATTCCAGATGTAATGTCTGAATTAAACTTATAACGCTGTTATATATATATATATATATATATATATATATATATATATATATTAGAAAATATTCGTTTTCAATTGATGCCCCATTAATCTAGTCAGGGAGCAACAGGAAAGGTTTTACTTCCCAGTTGTGGGTGACTGTAAGGGAAAGAAGATCAGAGCGTGTTACTGTAACGTCCCCTCCTGTACCACCTCCATGTCATAACCCCCTGTTACCAGTTTTGAAGTGTTATATTTAAAATATAATTTCATGTTTTTAGACCTGCTTCTAGAGAAAATGCATCAGTGGTACCATATGTAAAATTAAATAAAAAAACAAGCTCAATTATTTACTAAGTTACATCTTTTGGGCATTAATTTAAAGATGTTGTACAAGATTGCAAATCGTGGAAATCAGTGCCACACTTGTCCATTGCTGTGTTTGGTGTTGCAGCTCAGCACCAGTGAAGTAAGTGGGTAGTAGCTACAGTACCATACACAACCTGTGGACAGGTGTGGTGCCGTTTTTTTAAAAAAGCTGCCATATTTTTCTAATCCTGCACAATCCCTTTATTGTTCCACTCGCAAACACAAAATAGCAATTTGTAAGAATCCTATTGTCCCAACCTGTAAGAATGTCCTAAGGCCTCATGCACGTGATCTTATCCATTTTGCGATCTGCAAACCGAAGATTTTCAAAATACAGATACTGGCCGTGTGCGGTCTGCAGTTTTCTCAGACCCATTAGTAGAAATAGCTATTCTTGTCCACAAAATGGACAAGAATAGGACATCTTTCAGAATTTACGTCACAGCCACACAGATGCAGACAGCATATGGATGACATCCATATACACCTATAGAAATGAATGGATTTGTGTGTGATCTGCAAAAGATGCAGAAGAAAACCTACGGTTTTGGGCATGAGGCCTAAAGGTGACATTTTCATGAACATAAACAGGCAAATTCCTTTATCTCTAATGGGATTAAGTTTTTATTAAACTGAATATGAATTAGTTAATTCATATAATACTGAAATATTTATTTTCTCTCCCACCCCAGACAGAAGATGGCACCCCCACCATGTCTCCAGTACACAACACTACAACCTTTGGTTTAAAACCTCGATCTGGTAGGTTTCATTGCTAACAGCACAGCTTACAAAGATATGTACATTTTAACTTGTTTGATAAAAACAATCTGCATATGGCTAATTGTAACTAAAAAGTTTTGTACATTTCACAAAGTCCTCATCAGAATTAGACCTTGTTCACAATTCTAGTTTTTACAACTTTCTCCAAAACACAGCATTTTTTTGCAGTGTTCTTCTGATAAAATTGTGGCAAAACCACAATGCTTTGGCACTGTTTGTTTATTGTCATGTGAATGCTTTTGGTGTATGTACTTGAAAAGCTCCAAGCATATACATTGCAAGTATTCCTAAAGCCCATGCATAAATCCTATTGCTAGGATATTCCCCCCATTGTCTGATAGGTGCAGCTCCCAGAGGTGTGACCTGCACCTATCTTGTAAAGCCAGCCGGCAAAGTGAAGGAGGGCGTACTGCACATGTGCGGCTGCCCTCCATTAAATTCTATGGGGCACTGGCTCAGCTATTTTCTTGGCCCCATAGAAATGAATCAAAGTGGTGGCTGCTCAAGCGCGGTGCACTCCATTCATTTCTATGGGGATTTCAAAAATAGCTGAGCGTGCTGCTTGGCTATTTTCAGTGTGCCAATAGGAATGATTGGTGGTGCATGGACCTGGCGCTGCCGGCCACCACTTTGCTGGCTTCGTTTTAGAGATAGATGCGGGTCCCAGATGTGAGATCTGCACCTATCAGACAATGGGGGCATATCCTAGAGATATGCTTCCTTTGTCTGAGGTGGGCATTTGCCCACATTTTTTTCATTTGCCCTCAATACCTCAGACACTGCATATTTTGCCTCATATGCCTGTTTTTCCTGTCAGCACTTTCCTTCTACTTTTTTCTGCATTATTTCATCTTCCAATTTTTATCACCTTCCTGCTGGATTCTCAAACAAAAGCGAGCATGCTTGGGCCTTTTCGCAGTAGTCACATCCCCTACACCTTCCATTTCCATGCTAGGTTGGCAGAGCAAGCCCTGTGAAACATTACAGAGCAAAGCATGCTGGGTTTGGTTAGAAAACTCAGCAGGACACAGATGAAAACAGAAAGTTCTGCATGTACACATCCTGCCAGGATGCAGTAATGATGAGAAAAAGGGATACTGACATGAAAAACATGTATATGTGGCAAATATGTGCAGTCCTTGGGGTCCTCTGCGCATGTAAAAAAAATGTCATTATGAAACCGAAGAACCCTTTTAAACACGAGGAATTGATTCAACTATATCATTGATTCACGCTGCTTTTAAATAAGCATATAAATAAAAATCATTAAAGTTCTTATTTTAGATGTACATATGTGCAAATGGCTCAGCAGCTCCAACTTTATAACAGACGTTGTCTATAGACAAATAAATCATGTTCAAAAAGAGACAAACCCCTATTTCTAAGCCGCAGATTCCCAACTCAGCACCTGGGGGACCAGTTAAGACCGACCCTCGGTCTATTTAAATTCTTGACTTTTCGTAAATCATGATTAAATCTAGAAATTGCAGTATTGAGAACAATTGACACCACATCCTGCTAAACCTGTTGAGTCCTCCTCATGCTGTGTGCATTCTCATGTGCAGATACTTATATACGTCCAAACATAAACTAGTCCCCGGGTACTTTTTCCTCTTATTTGTCAAATATGGAATTTATTTGGTTGATATTTTACTTGAAACTAACACTTCTAGAGCAATACATATTTGATGGCAAACTCTGCCATTGAAACTGTAGTTCCATGCGCCATCTGGTGGTGGTTACATGTAACTACACCTTCATTTTATGAATGAAGCAGTATCGCTCTGCGCTCACGCGATTCTGCTGTGAGCGCAAAAGCTGCTACATCTGTAGTAACTTTTCAGGAACTAGTCCTCAGAGAAGTTGGGTCTGAGATCACTAACACTGATACCTCAGGTCCTAGACCAGTGCAAACTACTTTTTGGTGCCATCAGTAATGGATACAATATGGTTATGCATATATCAGTTAATAAACAGTTATTATATGTTTTGTTTAAACACACTGGGGGATATTTATCAATGCTGCCATTCCCATATGGCAGTCTTGGTCCCCTGTGTGCGGGAGTGAGATGCTCCTCTTAAAAAATTAGGGGCATCTCTGGCGCTCCGTGTGCCAGGAAGTCAAATCTACACCTGTTAGGCGCTAGTTATAGTAAATTCGGCTGACCATGATAGGCTCCTTCCCTTTTCCTGCCACTTTAGAAAAGTCTTGAGAAGCTCAAAAAGTCGCAAATTATGGCGTTTGTCATAATGTGTGGCTTTATTAATATTTAGTAAATTAATACATTCAGGGTTCCAGAAACAAACTATTTTATAAAATACATATAAAAAAAGCTATATTATAAAAAAAACAGTTTCATATTGAAATCTGAAGTCCTTAGGAGAATGAATTTTGAGGAAAATTAGTTTTTCACATGAATTGACTGAGCAGCTTTATTGTGGTCCAGCAAGTTTAGGGGAAAAATGTGGCAGTAAGAGAGCTTAGAGGATAATAGGCAAACAAGTTTATGTTGAAAGAAGGACAACGTTAACGCTGCTGCAGCAGGAAAACACCCAATTGGGTTACGGTGATTTAAGTTTAAAAAACTGAAAAGATAGAAGATTAGAAGAACATCAGTCTGTGCAAATTTCAATTTAGGTTGTATCATCAATATGGTAAGGTCACAATAAACTACATACATCTACTGATCCACCAGGCCTTGTGTCAATAGAGTGCTGCTCTGAGGTCTGATGGGGGCACAAGATGCTGCTCTGAGGTCTGATGGGGGCACAAGACGCTGATCTGAGGTCTGATGGGGGCACATACTGCTGTAATCTGAGGTCTGATGGGGGCACATTCTGCTGATCTGAGGTCTGATGGGGGCACATACTGTTGATCTGAGGTCTGATGGGGGCCCATTCTGCTGATCTGAGGTCTGATGGGGGCCCATTCTGCTGATCTGAGTTCTGATGGGGGCCCATTCTGCTGATATGAGGTCTGATGGGGGCCCATTCTGCTGATCTGAGGTCTGATGGGGGCACATTCTGCTGATCTGAGGTCTGATGGGGGCACATTCTGTTGATCTGAGGTCTGATGGGGGCACATTCTGCTGATCTGAGGTCTGATGGGGGCACATTCTGCTGATCTGAGGTCTGATGGGGGCAAATACTGTTGATCTGAGGTCTGATGGGGGCATATTCTGCTGATCTGAGGTCTGATGGGGGCACAGTGGGCTGATCTGAGGTCTGGTGGGCGCACAGTGAGATGGTATGGGGGCACAGTGGGCTAATATGGGGCCATAGTGGGCTGATCTGAGGTCTGTTGGGGGGTCTGACATGGAGGGCTGATATGGGGGTCTGATGTGATGTCCTTAAATTTATGGGCAGTCTGATAAGAGGATCTGATGAAAAATATTTTTTTCTTATTTTTCTACTCTAAAACCTAGGTGCGTCTTATGGGCCGGTGCGTCTTATAGGGTGAAAAATACGGTACATGTAATTACAAAGTACTCAGATCCAGGTGCTGGTTTGAAAACTGTAGAATATTTTTCGTGGGACAACCACGTTATTCTTTGAATCTGCTTAGTCTGTCATGTAATAACGATGGAACAGGCCACACCCAGCCATGAAGCAGCTTGTCCAATTACTTTTTAACTTGTAAAAATGGAGGGACAATCTAAAAAATGGTTGTAATTCTTAAAAAGTAAATGCAGTGTTTTTGGTTAATCTTTGGGGTTGTCCCACGAACAAATATTAATTTACTCTTAATAGATTAAATTTATTCAACTGGAATAAATAAAATAAATAATAAAAAGATATTACGGCTACATTTTCATCTCCTCCTGTTATTCTTATGATTGCTTACAAATGTGTTCGGTGCTGGTGGTCACACATGCTCAGTAGCTCACTCCTTATTACCCAGATCCTCTTGTACATGGACAGCAGAAAGATTTCTGATATTGTGCAGACCAGACAGAAAGAATCAGCCTACTAGAAGCGGCTTATTTTCACCAGTACTACCGTAGACACGTTCGGTGAAACTTCTGAAAGACAATCAAGCAGACACCGGGGGTGCCAAAGGAAGAATATAACAGTAATATCGGTACACTAACTATTTTGTAGTGGACCAGGCTCTGTAGTTCCACTACCTATTTTCTGTGTCAGAGCTTCTGGAAAATAGGAGATCGACAGGAGTGCCAAGAGTCAGACTTTTGCTGATCGGATATTGATTATGTGTCTTTAGGCTAATTTCATATGGGCGTGTTCGGTCTGGGAAACACGCTTCAGATGATAGAAGCATTTACTAGACCAAATGCTGCTTCTCTAACCCGAACTCACAGTATCATAATGATTTGATGCTGTGAGTTCCTGTCTGATCATGGCTCTACTGTACTGTAATCACGTTATGCCCTGTGTACTGGTCAGGCAGGAACGCACAGCATCATAGATCATTATGAGTTTGGATCAGAAATGCTGTGTTCGGTCCTGGAAATGTGAGACTGTTTCCCGGTCCGGACATTCTGATGTGAAATTAGCCGAAGCATAATCCATCAATATAACAGTCTGGTTGACATGACTCATAGTAAGGTATCCATCATGAAAGTGTAAGAGAACTTACCACTTTTGTTGTAAAATAATTTACAGCCTCGGTAAGTCTGTTTTAAAGTTAATCTATCACCAGTTTTTGAGGATGACATAAACTAGTGAAATCTTAGTAAAATTCCTGGTTACTTTTTTTAAATTGAGCCCACCGTTTTGCTACAATTCTATAATGAACATCTCCAGCTTTAGAGCTGTTAAATACATAGCATAGGCAGATGAGTCCAGATATTCATGAGGTCCCAGCTTTCTCCACCCCGCGGGAACGAAGAGAGCCAGGTCCTTAAAGGGTTATTCCCATCTCACAAATGTAGTTTGTATAGTTAGATATAGCTATACCAGTATTATTACTAATAGAATGTATTTATATAAAATGTACCGTTTAGAAGATTTCCCTATTTGTATATCCATTGTCCCACACACATCAGTCAGGCCGTTGCCCCTGGTAATGCTGCATAGAGATGAATTGTAAATACATAAATACATATAGCACATATAGGTAAATACATATAGCACACAGTATACATTTCTTTCTAATGGGATTCAATGGCAGGTGTTGTATACTTGCATACATCCGTAGTGTGCATTCAGTGGCACAGTCCAAATGTGGTGTGAATAGAGCCTTTTCACCACTTTCACACAGTCAATGTTTGGTCAGTGTTTGATCAGTGATTTCCATTAGTGATTGTGAGCCATGTAGTAGTGGTGGCTGGCTTGCTCCTTTTCAAACCCGCTCTGAGGTAACTGCTGTATTGTGAACACACATTACATGACATGCGCAGACACATCTTAGGGTTGTAGCATTTTTGTCTGCCTTTCCAAAACGCAGAGAAACGGATCCTGTTCCAAGATCAATTCATCTCTATGCAGCAGCATCTTTTTATAAAGTCTGCGTTTTGGACGGATCCTGACCATTGCGTTTTGGACCGGTAGAGTCCAAAAAGCAGATGTGAAAGTACCCTAAGATGTGTCTGCGCATGCTCATGTAATGTGCGTTCACAATACAGCAGTTACCTCAGAGCAGGTTTGAAAAGGAGCAAGCTGACCACCACTACTACATGGCCACGGTGGTCGTAACTAGGGGCAACGGCCTGACTGATGTGTGTGGACAATGGATATACAAATAGGCAAATCTTCTAAACGGTACATTTTATATAAATACATTCATTAGTAATAATATTGGTATGGCTATATCTAACTATACAAACTACATTTGTGAGATGGGAATACCTCTTTAAGAATATCAGGACTCATTGGGTTTTCTCTGTCTATTTAGATTGCGCATTAGTTTTTCATATTAAACCGTTCGTCCAGATTTATACTGACAGTATGTTTTGCTGTTGCTGTACCTATGATTTATTCTGGTCCTCTTTTGCTTTATATGGACCTCCTCTGACACCCCTTCCTACAGACCCGTCCCTCACTCTTCCTCCTATCTCCTTCAACAAACTTACGCAGGCACAAAATATGGACAGTTATAACTTGGACATATCACCAGGAGAGATTGACAATGGTAGGTAGAGAGGAGTCAAATGCATGTTCAAAGGATGGGACGTGTTGTACTGTAATTCATTCTGTCCAATACATGGAGATAATACATTCATATCTCTCAGTCCTGTTATGGCATCACAAGGTTTTTTCATTGTACAGTATGTGTTATAGTGATTTATCCAAATTACATGTCTGTTTGTTAATATGTATACATTCCACCATACATGGCTCTCTACATGCAGTCAAATTTCAAGTGCAGAATGTGTAAAAATACATATAGCACACAGTATACATTTCTTTCTAATGGGATTCAATGGCAGGTGTTGTATACTTGCATACATCCGTAGTGTGCATTCAGTGGCACAGTCCAAATGTGGTGTGAATAGAGCCTTTTCACCACTTTCACACAGTCAATGTTTGGTCAGTGTTTGATCAGTGATTTCCATTAGTGATTGTGAGCCAAAACCAGAAGTGAAGGCTACAAAGCGATAAGGTATAATGGAAAGATTTACTCCTGTTTTTTTGACCCGCACCTGGTTCTGGCTCAAAATCACTGATGGAAATCACTGACTGTGTGACAACGACCTAATACTGTATGTATCGCATCAGGTAAAGGCGTTGTCCTGAAATGACAACTTATCACCTATCCATACCAGAGCTGGGAGAGTCAGGGACCTTCACTGATCACAAGAATGTTGGTCATGTGTCCCGCTTTTAAATGGCGCAGCAGTCGAGCATTCACACTGTCGCTTCATTCAAACTCTGTGGGACTACCGAAAATAGTGAGTACAGATATCAGCTATCTGCAGTAGGCCCGCACCACCTAGGGGTTACAAGACCTCCATTATTGTAGTCAGTGGGGGTTCCAGAGGTTGGGTCCTACCCGCGCCAGTCAGACATTCCCTATGGGTGCCGATAGGTCATAAGTTGTAAGATCTTCAACAATATTAAAGTGTCACTGTAATCCAGTTTTTAGATTATATAAATGAATCCCCCATTCACATGAATTTGGTTCTGATTGGCTTTTTTTCTGGTGTTTTTTCAAACATTGAGGGAGATTTATCAGCTGGCAAAAAAAAACTCCATTTGCACAAAATTTAAATGGAGCGGCAGTGCACAGGATCGACCTGCAGCACCATTCATTTCAGGAGGGACATGCCGGGTACAGGGTCTCTGTTCCCTGTGGTAGAACCCCCAAATGATCTAATAGTTATTTTCTCTCTTGTTGATAAATCTCCCTCAAGGTGTCTTACCACTAGCATTTTCTTCATGGTGTTTTCCCCCAATAGAGAAGGATATGGCAAAACGTCTGAAAGACGCAAAAAATGCCACCTATTTAAAGGGACTCTTGTCACCTACTTTCAAAAAAGAGAAAGGGGGAAAAAAACTAGATAGATATAGTAACCGCTGTGATGTGCTGATACAGAAAAGTAAGCCTGCCCTGTGCTTCCCCCAAGTGGTTCAAGAGCTTTACTACACTAAAAAAAAACTGTCCAAAAATAAAATAGATATTACCACATATATAGTTCCCCATAAATAACAGTGAAACAGCCTGTTAGAGTAGACCTAATGTTGAAGTAATGGATCTGTTCCTCAGGTTTGCATATGGATAGTATACCAGAAAGCTACATTCACCCTATATGATCTCCACTTGTGGTGTGTTACTTCAGTCTTCTTGTTGAGCTGGAGGAGCTGTTTTAGATTTTGATTTATGATATCTAACATCTAATATACAGTGGGGAAAAAAAGTATTTAGTGAGCCACCAATTGTGCAAATTCTCCCACTTAAAAAGATGAGAGAGGCCTGTAATTGACATCATAGGTAGACCTCAACTATGAGAGACAAAATGAGAAAACAAATCTAGAAAACCACATTGTCTGATTTTTAAAGAATTTATTTGCAAATTATGGTGGAAAATAAGTATTTAGTCACCTAGAAACAAGCAAGATTTCTGGCCATCACAGACCTGTAACTTCTTCTTTAAGAGGCTCCTCTGTCCTCCACTCATTACCTGTAGTATTGGCACCTATTTGAACTCGTTATCAGACACCTGTCCACAACCTCAAACAGTCACACTCCAAACTCAACTATGGTGAAGACCAAAGAGCTGTTGAAGGACACCAGAAACAAAATTGTAGACCTGCACCAGGCTGGGAAGACTGAATATGCAATAGGCAAGCATCTTGGTGTGAAGAAATCAACTGTGGAAGCAATAATTAGAAAATGGAAGACATACAAGACCCCTCGATCAGGGGCTTCACGCAAGATCTCACCCTGTGGGGTCAAAATGATCACAAGAACTATGAGCAAAAATCCCAGAACCACACGGGGGGACCTAATGAATGACCTGCAGAAAGCTGGGACCAACGTAACAAAGGCTACCGTCAGTAACACACTACGCCGCCAGGGACTCAGATCCTGCAGTGCCAGATGTGTCCCCCTGCTTAAGCCAGTAGATATCCGGGCCTGTCTGAAGTTTGCTAGAGAGCATTTGGATGTCCCAGAAGAGTATTGGGAGAATGTCATATGGTCAGATGAAACCAAAGTAGAACTGTTTGGTAGAAACACAACTCGTCGTGTTTGGAGGAGAGTGAATGCTGAGTTCCATCCAAAGAACCCCATACCTACTGTGAAGCATGGGGGTGGCAACATCATGCTTTGGGGCTGTTTCTCTGCAAAGGGACCAGGACGACTGATCCGTGTACATGAAAGAATGAATGGGGCCATGTATTGTGAGATTTTGAGTGAAAACCTCCTTCCATCAGCAAGGGCATTGAAGATGAAACATGGCTGGGTCTTTCAGTATGTCAATGATCCCAAGCACACCGCCAGGGCAACGAAGGAGTGGCTTTGTAAGAAGCATTTCAAGGTCCTGGAGTGGCCTAGCCAGTCTCCAGATCTCAACCCCATAGAAAACCTTTGGAGGAAGTTGAAAGTCCATGTTGTCCAGCGACAGCCCTAAAACATCCTCTAGAGCAGATCTGCATGGAGGAATGGGCCAACATACCAGTAACAGTGTGTGCCAACATCAGACAATGTGATTTTCTGGATTTGTTTTCTCATTTTGTCTCTCATAGTTGAGGTCTACCCATGATGTCAATTACAGGCCTCTCTGATCTTTTTAAGTGCAAGAACTTGCACAATTGGTGGCTGACTAAATAGTTTTTTTCCCCACTGTATGATTGTTATGGCTGTCCCAGCAGTAAATAGGACAGAACCTACCACTTCAGTAAGTATGTATTTGTAGCATCACAGGGTTGTGTTGTAATGTGGCTTATGACTTCCTGGCTGCCTTGTTCTGGAGTTATAAAGCATTCCCCGAGCGCTGACCTCATTAATTCCTGTTAATGAGGTTGCTCCGTTTTAACAGCTTCATCTTCAGCACTGCATGTCCTGGATGTTTCCATTTTATCTATGTGACACTTTACAAATAATGATCCATGAGGTCTGCATGTGATATGTCTCACTCATGTCTCTTCTCATTACCATCACCAAGTCATGAAGTCCTTTCTCAGTTTACTTTTGAAGTCGGTCTGTAAATGTTTTCCAACTCATTTTCTTCTATTACATCCTAGTTTTTGTTAGACCACAGAGGAACCTGGAAGCAATAGATCCCCAGTTTACAATGCGAAGAAAAATGGAGCAGATGAGAGAGGAAAAAGAACTCATAGACTGCCTTCGGGAGGTAACAGTTTCTGTTCAACATTTAGTACTACAGTATATCCCTGACATAATGTATCTGAATCCAGTTATACAGACATTTCAGATTTTGAGGGCTTCATTGTCTGATAATCAACAAAGATAGAGAAGGTTGGGGATGAGTTGGACTGAAGAGTAAAGGGAAAGCAGCCAACCAGTGCTTAGGATACTGGTGAACCCTTCAAGACTTGTAAACTCATCCCCTGGATGAAAGGATGCTGTGCTGTTATCAAGGCAAAGGGTAGCTACTTTGAAGAATCTAAAATATAACATACAGTAGTTATCAATTGTATTAACAGTATACTGTTTAATTTGTCTTAACTCTTATGGCGAGTTTACGCTAGGCAGCTTTCAGGTCAATTATTGGGAACAGACGTTAGTAGGAATGCTTGTTCCTGATAATCAGTCCATGTAAAGGAGAGAACACCTAAATTATTGTTTCTGGGCAGCAGATTCTGCTGTGTAAACAGCACTCTGCTCCCCACTTTTTGGGAAAGAACAGTCACTTACCCATAAGTTCCCGCGCGTTCAGCGCAAGTAAATGCACCTTTAGTTCCAGTGACTTTTCTTTTATTCTTAAATGTGTAAAAAAGGAAAAATAAAGAAATCCTTTTTATTAGTAGGTGTGCCTAAAATTGCAGATATTGCATGTTTATACCATAAACTGAGTTTATACCTAGCATTAATAGAACACATACATAAATAGGAGGTATGACAGTTATATTATTCTTGTTTGTTTCAGAATATTGAAATAAGATTAAAGATCTGCCTTCCTGAAGACCTAGGATCTGCTTTGATGGATGGAGTTGTCCTCTGCCATTTAGTGAATCAAATCCGCCCTCGGTCAGTAGGGAGTATCCATGTGCCCTCTCCAGCTGTAGTAAGTCTAATCTAATGTGGTTATTTCATGCCCTGTAGATATACAGTATATATATATGTCAGTGATAAACTCTTGTGTTCAGCAGGGGTGCAGGGAATTTGCCTCCCACCACTCCATTAGTAGCCGATTCTCAGGATAGTTCATCAGTATAAAAGTCCTAGTAAACCCCTTCAAGGTTACATGACATGAAAACAAAGGTTGGTCTAATGCAAACAGCTCTCAGTATTCAATATTTTATAATTCTGTTGCAGACTTTATGATTTTTGTGCCATCACATGAGCTTTCAGTGAACTTTTTTTTTAACTATGATGAGAGCAATTTTTTACACAAAATTATTGAAACCCAAGTTCTTTGATAGGAGAGACTTGTGATGTTGTTATATGTACTTATGTGTATGTGCTTTACTTAAAGGGGTATTCTCATCTGAGACAATGGGGGCATATCACTAGGATATACCCCCTTTGTCTGATAGGTGCTGTTCCCACCACTGGGACCCGCACCTACAACGAGAACGGAGCGGGCAAAGTGGTGGCTGTAGAACTCTGGTTGCTCCCCATTGAAGTGAATGGGAGCGCACCGTGCTTGCATGGCCACTGCTCCCATTCACTTCTATGGGCCCAATTTTCGGCGGCCCCATAGAAATGAATGGAGGGCCGCTGTGTATGCGCAGTGCGCCCTCCACCACTATCGGGGCTCCATTTATGAGATAGGTGTAGGTCCTAGCGATGAGACAACCCCTTTAAAGGTGTAAATGAGTTTTCATAAAACTTTGATATGTCATAGAGATCTCAGCACTCGGACCCCTGCTGATCTCCACAACAACTGAAGAAACACATGCGCTCCTCGCTGCAGGGGTCGGCATTGAGACACACTCATAGACTCTCTATTAAGCCTTTCTCCTACAGTGAGGAAAGAGTGTGATGTGAGCACTCCTCTCTGCTTTTTCTAGTAATCGGTGGAGGTCTCAGCAATCAGACCCCCACCAATCAAAACCTTTGATTGGTGTCTTACACCCTATTCGTGCTCTCCGTTCTGTTAGCGACCTAAGATTAATATCCTCCATAATTCGTACCTCTCACTCCCATTTTCAAGACTTTTCTCGAGCTGCACCTACTCTCTGGAATGCTCTTCCCCTGAATATTAGTTCAATTCACAACTTCCCCACTTTCAAACGTGCCTTAAAAACACTTTTCAGGCAGGCTTATCAAGCTTCCTAAAATGACCTTTCACCGACTAAACCTCTCTCCCACCAACTCTTCTGGCCTGAACTTGATCCTCTAACAGTCCCAAACCCGAAGCAGATCGGTCGGCACTTTTATTTTGTACATGAACCCTATGAATTTGTAAAGCGCTGCAGAATATGGTGGCGCTATATAAATAAATATTATTATTTGGTATGTATCTATGACATATTAAATGTTTTATGAAAACTCAGTGACCCTTTAATAAAAGATTCCTTTTTGTAACATGTATATGTTCTATGTTTCAGCCAAAGCTTAGCATGGCCAAATGCAGAAGAAATGTTGAAAACTTTCTAGACGCGTGTAGAAAAATGGGAGTACCAGAGGTAAACTTTGCAGCATTTAGTCAATGTTTAGATACAGCCCAATCTGGAAACATTGCTCATCATATGTTCTGTGGATCAGTCAGCTAGCTGTCAGTGATCATGCTCACGGCTTCTGCAGCAAACCATAGCTTTTTTTTTTTCTCCATAACTAATCATTCCTACTATTTTGAAATGTTATAAAATTATTTTAAAATGCACATAATTACCAATACATGGCAATTGTATCAGCACATTGACCACAGACCACACTTACAGGACAGGTGCAGATTCAAATACAAGGCTGGAGCTTGTTACAGATGAATTGTCTGGTCTATTATGCTCACCTATAGTACTTATGAATTACACCCTAAGGCCTGTATTCCAGTGGCCGGTCAGATCATTGCTAACAAGCATTCGTAGGAACACTGGTTAGCGATGATCTACGTACCTGTGTAAAAATGCCACCAATTACCCGATGAACAAGCAAAATACTCGCTCATCAGGTAGTCACATCTTTTATGCAGGCCATAGAATCATTGTTTGCTGGCAGCAGATTGTGCTGTCTAATCACGCTCTGCTACCAGCAAACAATGATTCTGTATGGGGACCAGTGACGGTGTTAGTGATCACTTTTTCCCATACTGAAGAGGAGATTGCTGCATATAATAGAAGTGCACTTTTCCACTGACTAGCAGGCGCTTGCCAGGAAGGAACATTTCCTTCTCAACAATTGTAATGCTAATATGCTAGTCTAATACAGCTTTAAAGGGGTTGTGTCAGTTCAGCAAATAGTATTTAATTGAAGTGAGTGGGAATAGCGCTGCATTCACCAGTTCCATCCACTACACAACAAACTGAGCTGTGTAGTTCCTCCGCTCCGTTCCTTGCTGAAAAGTGTAGGGTGTCAGATCCTCAACAATACATATTGATGGTCTATCCCGAGGATAGGTCATCAACAATAAAATTTTGGACAACCCCTTTACACTTGACCATAATGTACCTTTTGTATACAGAGCATTACTGTAGCTTGTCTGTTGCATTGTGGTGAAGTATAAACTATGATATTCCGCTTATGATCTCATTTATCCCTCTCTCTGCATCCTCCTGTATAAAGATAATGAACTGGAAATAGAAAAACTGAAGCCAGACTGCAGGGAATATCTGTTTTCACATGATACATTTTACAGTAGTTAATGAGGTTCCTTGGATGATTCATATTTGTTGAAAGAGATGCCCAAAAATAAAATGATCCCAGGGTAATGCCAGCAGCAAGTGTTCAATTCTGCAGGTCCAAAACAGAGAAGACTAGCCATTGTGCAGTTCCCATTGATATCAGAGGGATTTTCCTGTAATGCATTTAAATGCCGGATACTGCAGTAAGGGGCTGGACTGCTAGGCGTGCACATAAATCAGGCAGATCCTCTGGCAGTGCAGAGGGGAAAAAGCTGGTCTTTATAAATGACTAGGGCTGCAGTTATCGATTATTTTAGTAATCAAGTATTCTATCGCTTAATCCAACGATTAATCGAGTACTCTAAAAACTAATTAAAAGAACGTTTTCCTTTATAAAAACTCAGCCTCCCCAATGCCATCTTCAGACAGCCATGCCATCAGTGCCATCAGGCTCCCCCCCAGTGCTATCAGCTTCCATCCATACCCCCTTCCCAGTGCCATCAAGCTCCCGCCCCAGTGCCATCAGGCTCCCCCTCCTAGCCATAAGTCCCCAGCACCAGTTAAATAAGATACTTACCTCTCCTGTAGGGGCTCTGCCGACACTCCAGAGATCTTCTATCTTCTTCTTTACTACCTGCACTGGGACCTGACGTCACACAGCTCATAGTCCGCACTTATGTGCACTATGTCCTGATGATTTGTCAGGATCCTGTGCGGTGTGGGCCGGCGGGTGTCCACGGAGCGGTGAGTAATAGCAAGTAGTTCACTCCCGCTCTGTGGTCACATGACACCAACATATTTTTTTGTGTCGAGTTACTCGATTTATTCGAGTAACCTTTTCAGCCCCATAAATGACCCTCAATGTTTGTATGTGCTGCATAAACCATGTAGTCACTAGATGAATGAGCTCGTCCATCAGGAGATTGGTGGTACATTCACTTGGGGCAATTATCGGGATCATATGAACCTCTTATTCCCTATCATTTCCCTGATCTACAGCCTGGCTAAAAGGGGCTTTAGAAGTGGAAAGAATACACATTTCCAAAGCATATAAAAGAATACAAACCACTTCGATAAATGATTACTGCTTGTCGAATACCTTCCAAGTAGATTGTGCGGTGTCTTAAAGTGCAGTTTTAACACTAAACAATAAGGACAAGCTTTCTTGTTCGCTTTCCATTTAATAAGGTGATTATCATTTAATGTGGAGTGAAATTTGCCTGGATGTGCTATCCTGCCGTCAGCAAGAGCAGTGCAATAGGCACAGCGCTAATGCACATAAAATCCTGGTAATAGCAGGCCATACACGTCCATCTGTAATCTCATATTTTATTATAGTACATGTTTTATTGTACTGAGGCTTTTTAAAACCCATTTCAGGTATAAAACGACATAACAAATTATATACTTATCCTACGGCACACTGCTTCAAGTGAGAAGCGGTGTTATTAACCCTTTAACTGAAAGCGGTTTCTGGACATTTTGCACCTTTGGTAACTGAGGCAGTTTTCACACTTTTGACATGAAAAAAGAAAACTTAAATGCTAAAATTAAAAAAAAAAAAAAATCATGCTACTCCATACCCATATATTTTCTGCATGTAGACACTTGGTACACTTGTCAAAATGACACTTTAAAGGGGTTGTCCGGATTCAGCTCTGAACCCGGACAACCCCTTTAAGTGCACAGACAGGTTTGTGCAATATTTCGTCATAAAAATTGACGCCACGGCAGGTGCTTTTGATGGTTTTAGATACCCCCTGAATATAGAATTTTGCTATTTGTATGTATATTCTCTTGAGCAGTGGGGTCAGTCCCTCGCTATTCAGGGAGGCTGATTTTTGAATGAGTTTGATTTGTACGAATGGATTCGCACATCACTAATGAAGATGTGTAGCGTTCATACAGGTCATTTAATCTTTTTTTAAACTTATTATTAGAAAAGGAACAACGATTACACAAATGAGTATAACCCCACACTATATATTCCCTGAGAGGAGGCAACCTGACGATTGCAGTTGTCTTGATGTGCTGTGGATAGCCATGTCCACCTTTATTTATCTTCTTCGTCCATACAGCGGCTTCTGCCTTCCTCTGATATTCACATAGTAAACTAGTCAATCTGTCAGCTCAAGAATTTAGGCAGCCGCTTGTAAAGTGACATGCTGTCCACAGGGGTATCAAATAAGCAAAATTAAATGTGTTAGCATTAGTGATGAGCGAACTTGTGTTTTCAAGGTTCGGGTTGGGGTTATCTAAGAATTCCGTACCACGGAATCCATAACAGAATTCTTAGATAACCCAAACCTTGTACGCCGAACTTGAAAACACAAGTTTGCTTCTCCCTAGTTACCATATCTCGCATGCCTTATAAGTGTTGCTTGGGACAATCGGGTAGCACTGCATAATGCTAAGCAGGCGGCCAGGATCCTGAATCTGGTTTATCATGTGTACTTCCAATTCTGCCGTTTAACCTAAAAAAAATAAAAATCTGAATAACCCCTTTTAATACATAAGGGATACACATAGAAGGTTTGCCAAAAACTATTGAATGGGCATTGAAGACATTTTCTCACAATAACTATGTTCAATTAGTTTTGCAGATTCTTACGTAAAGATACTCTATTCACTTGCATTCATTTTACCTTTTGTGTGATTTTTAGTGAGGTTTCCTAATTCCATTGTTATTCAGTGGGATGTTGTCCTCTTGTAATTTGATCATTTGTACTGGTCACTGTCTATTGTACCATGCTTCCATTAAAATCTGAATATTATATGACTTTACTTATGATAAGGCTACGTTCACATTGTTTGAAAGTCCGGTATTCTTTTCGAGCAGAGGAACAAAATACCGGAATTGCTGTATACAGCGTATGCTGGCACCTGATGGGTCTGCTGAATACCAGCATTCAGCCTGGAAGTATTTTGTCCAGCTGAGTACCAGTACTCATGCTGGATACCCAGTGGACCCCATTATATTTTAAATGGCATCTGGGGGTGCCCAGCATATGACTAATATGGCAAGTCCATACTGTTCCTATGACAGAAAAGAATACCAGACTATCAAAAGCTGATGTGAACGTAGCCTTACAATGACATGACCTGTTGTGAACAAAATGAAAATACAGTGCAAGTGGTAGATTTAAGCATACAACATCTTTATTTGAGAAGTTTTGATTAAACCTGATATAGTGGATCAGGGTACATCAAGCCTCGGGGAAGACGGAAACAGCCTTGAAACTACCGTAATTTATATGTTTTCTTACATTTTGTAAAAAAAAACAAAAAAAAGTTTTGCATTGCCAGCTATAGCCACTAGGAGGCGCAGCAAACCCACAAATAAAGTCAGCGGTCTGCATGATAGATCTTATTGTGCATCTATAAAGTGTTGACTATAAATGCATTGTATTTAGAGAGCATTTCTCACAAGAAATGTCAACAAAACATTGTTCTGTGATGTCGTAATTCATCTATTCATTCATATCCATTACTAAAAAGATGAGCAACATAATCACCAGATTTCCAGACTTCACTCCAACAAAACAGTCTCAGAATGGATGATGCAGAACGTACAGATATGTGTGAACGCCATCTCCAGTGAAAAGGCTTTGGAGATGAAGGGCAAGGGATAGAAAGGAACTTGCCTTCTGTTGAGGGTGTTTTGTGCATAGCATCTGACTCCAGTCAGTGGTTAAAGAGATGGACAGTGTGATCCAGAAGAAGATGTGCACATTTGTAAACCCAGGGGAACATGTGGAGCTGCAGCCACAATTCTAGTTGTCTGTGGAAACTGAAGACAGGCTTACCATCAGACTCATTGTAGTGGGACAGTTAGTTCAGATTACTGAAGAAATCCCAAAATGCAAAGAGTATCAGTTGTCTCCACTGATGTTTCCGTTTTAGTAAATAGATTAATATTCTAACAATTTTGGAACATCATTACTCATAACTACAGTACAGGCTCAGAAAAATGCTGCAAAGGAAGAATGCTTTGAAAAATAGAAATGTTAATAGTTTAATTTTATCAATTAACTAAATACAAAGTGAAATCTAAATCAAATCAATATTTGCTGCTTTCAAAACAGCATCAACAGGGAGGTTGTTTCAGACATCTTTTAGAATAACTACAGATCTTCTGTGGATGTAGGCTTGCTTAAAGTCATCAACTTTATGCTGACCTCACTGAGGGTAGCATAAATTAGTGACAGTAATGCTGATTTCAGCGGTGTGTCATTCATGATTTAAAAGTAAGTGTTTGCCGAGAAGCAGCATCATAAACATTGCAGCCCAGGCCTTGAACAGAGTCAAATCTACCTGAAAAGAGTCATGGTTATTCATAATCTCCTGGACTCTCACCCATCTGCTGATGGTTGGCAGTTCTCTCCTAGAGAGAAAGGGAGACAACTAGGTAGAAGACTGTTAATCGTCAGCAGGAGGGCAGGGAGAGCAGGAATTCATGAATAACCAGGACTCTTCTCAGGTGGCCGGGACTCTTTTACAGGTCTAGTCTGCAATGATTGTGATGTTGGTTCTCGGCAACCATTTACTTTTAACTTATAAATGACAGACAGCTGAAATCAACTCCCCTGTCTCTACTGTATTCTGCCGTTAGTAAGGGCGGCATAAAGTTGATGACAGTTGCCCTTTAAATCCTTCTGTCTCTTCATGTAATCCCAGACATAGATGTTGAGATGAGGGCTCTGTGAAGGCCATATCATCACTTAAGGACTTCTTCTTTACTCTGAAGATAGTTCTTCATGACATTGGCTGTATGTTTGGGGTTGTTGTCCTGCTGCAGAATAAATTTGGAGCCAGTTAGACACCTCCTAGTTGGTTTTGCATTATGGACAAGTATTTTCTCAGCATCGGGGACACCATTAACTGATCAAATCCCCAACTACATTTGCTGAAATGCAGCCCCAAACCTGGAAGGAACCTCCAGAATGCTTCATTGTTCATTGTACCGCTCTCCAGCCCTTCAGCCAACAAACTGCCTTCTGTTATGCTGAATATTTGACTCATTAGTCCACAGCACCTGCTAAAAAGTCCAGAGAAGAGACAGCACTACTCACTGATCCACCTTGTTAGATCCAAATGGTGGCGGTGCCAGCAGTGTTGAGCCCAACCCCGTTGGGCCCCTGGTAGTCATGAGGTGAACAGAAGACCGCGGCACTCAGTGTCTTCAAGATAGTTTCAGAGTTTATTCACCAACTGTGCGACATTTCGACTCCTAAGAGTCTTTTTCAAGCACCTGCTATTTTTCTGTATCCCAGTTCCTGTGTTTCTGTGGAAACAAGGCCAAGTGACTCAACTATTCAGAAAAACATAGGAACTGAAGTGCATAAAAATGTTTTTGTTTTTAAATCAGCTTTACTTGGTGTCTGTAATCTGTTCGGTAAATATTATTGGTGTTGTATTTGAGGGTTTTTACATTGTTTTTGTTATATGGTTCTTTGACTCATATTTAGCACTCCTCCTATTTTTCATATCTCTATATTTTTCCATTACCTTTACATGCACCCGCTTTGCCTTCTTTTGTTCTTCTGTTATTTCTACTATGAATATTTGAATGAATTGACAACGAGGTGTTACCAGTTGGGGTTGTATGCCTACAGAATCTGACGCTGTCCATTCAGTGCTGCCAGGGAAACAGAACATAGGATTTTCTGCTAAGCAAAAGATGCAACAGGTACAATCACTCACTGGCTCTATCCCCCCATTAGGGGGCTGACAGACATAATCATTAGAGATCTCACATTACTGGCTAAGGGGGCTCACGGCTCTCCGTTAGAATAGATGCTATTTCTCAGTATGAGGGCAGATTCACACGACAGTAGTGTTTTGCGGATACTGGCTGTGTGTGTTGCACAATTAGCGGAGCGTACATGGCCGCAACTATAATAGAAAATGCCTATTCGAATAGGACATGCTCTAGCTTTTTTGTGGGCTGCGAAACCGAACCACGGAGGCGGACAGCACATGGTTTGTGGTCCGCATCTCTTGTGGCCCCATTGAAATGAATGGATCCGCACCCATTCCGCAAAATTGCAGAATGGATGCGGATTCATATGGCTGTCTGAATGAGCCTTGAAGATGAGCATAGGGAACAAGGGATCATATAACCTACATACTGTAATTTAAAATACAAAATATAATCTTTTTGTCTCATCATTTTTTATCTGATTTTATATTTTTTATTTGATTTGGGGGCAGCCATATTGCTTACATTTGCATTACAGAATCCACTTGGAAACATCAGCTGGCAAACAGCCTATTTACATTTATGGTTTGCTTGCTTTAGAGCAGGGATCTCAAACTCGTGGCCCTCCAGCTGTTGCAAAACTACAACTCCCAGCATGCCCCAATAGCTGTAGACTCTCCTGGCATAATGGAAGTTGTAGTTTTACAACAGCTGGAGGGCCACGAGTTTGAGATCTCTGCTTTAGAGGGTGAGGTGGGAGGTGTTTAGTGCCTATAGTCAATGGAGTGATTTTGTGTTGTAATGGTGTCATTGCCACTTTTTTTAGTTGAAGCTGGCATTAATAATGGGGAGGCTGCAGTAGCAGCTCTTTGTTCTCGCTCATGAGAAGGTGTTGTTCTGATGACACCCCCCCGCCTTAAACTATCATTTAGTGACATGTGTGCCTGCAGCCTCCAGCAGTAGCAGTCCATGTCTGATAGTATAAACGTCTGTGTTCCATGCGTCTCTGATAATACAAATATCTGTGCTTCATGCTTCTGTTTTAAATGTATTTTAACCAGAAGAGCATTTGCGAAGCCATTAATCATTCTCCTAACTGAAAAAGAAAAATACCCCTTTTATGTCATTTCATCTCTGCTCATGCTCCATCATTATGCTTATCGCTGTGTATCTCATCTATGCGGCTCTTTGCTGTGTTTGAAAGGTATGATTTAGTCAGCATGGCCACCCACCAGTATCCGGTTATTCCCAGGAACACATGAATGCTATAAATGTACTTCAGCAGATCTGTATGTACTTGGCACACACATATAGACATTTTCTAAAGACGTGCCTGTGGGCCCCTACTTAATCATTTGTGCTCTAGTAATTTACTGGCTTAGAGGCTTCTGCTGTTGTGGAAAACACATGTAGCAGACCAACTCTAATCTTAACCCCTAGGATATTATATACTTAATTCACTTCTCTATCTGTGTTGTCTTTTTCATGTTGTCCACTGTTTTCTTCTGTTCTGATGGCTGCCCTTCGGATAGGCTGACCTCTGCTCTCCAAATGACATCCTGCAGTTGAATATTCGTCTCACTCAAAAGACTGTGGATGCTCTTCTGGCCGTGGGAGAGAATATTCCACCTTCATCTTCTTTCTTATTCTCCTGGGACCTGATAGGCTTTTTTCTCTTGCACATACTCCTTTTTGTATTAATGTATCTAAGCTATCATTGGAATGCAGTGTCGGCATAACCTACGTGCATGTGCACACTTGCATCTGTAGGACTGGATCTGTGAAGGTACACGTCTTATTCTCCTTTAGCTTATGCTTTTACGACACTTTCTGTGGCTTCACTGGTTCTTACAGCAGCTCCGCAGTGTATGCTTTTACTGTCACAATGTGACGTTAAGGAGAACATGTTACCTAAAAAAGGCTTCCTGATAAAGAAAACTTAAAGAGAACCCGTCACCTCAAAAAGTCATATAAAACCACCAGCATTACCTTATAGTAGCCCCTATGCTGTTCATACTCATATTTTTTTTCCAGTAGTCTGATGCTCCTTAGATTAAAAAAAACGATCTTTTAATCAAGTCAAGTCAAGGGGGCGATGGCTTCCTTGCTTCAAGTCAAGGTAAGCACGCCCCCTAACCGTCCTCTCTCTTCTTTGATTGACAGCCTGGAGTGCGGCCGGAATTGCAGAAGCCTAGTGCATGCGCGGTGCGCTCCTTGGTAAGTCGCGATTACCAGGGTTTCAGCGACGCACTGCAGGCAGTGATCACGCTCAGAAAGGTAAAGGAATCGTTAGCGCGCTCGCTCACACTGGCCGGTGCATGCGCAGTGTGCCACTGAATCCCGGCTAACAGCGGCAGCCAGGGACATGATTACGTCTTATCAAGGAGCGCACTGCGCATGCGCTAGACTTCTGTGATCCCGGATGCACTCCAGGCTGTCAATCAAAGAGGAGCTGGCCGCAAGATAGAGCTGATGGCGCTTAAAAGATTGTTGTTTTTTTTAATCTATTGAGCATCAGACTACCGGATCAAACATATGATTATGAACAGCATGGGGACTACTATAAGGTGAAACTCAAACAGCATAGTTAAAAAACCGCATGGCGGGTTTCAGGACTGCAGCATTCCCCATTGGCTGCCGTTTTCTTATGGTCTATGGAGTCCTCCCATTGATGCCGAAAACCACAACATTGAAACCTGTGCAGTAATAGTATGGTTTTGTACTGCAAATGTACCCTTAGGGGACCAGGCAAAGTGAGTCTCCTGAGCGTTTCCCATTTTTTAAATTGATGTATGATGTACAGGGTATAGTGCCAGTGGCAAGTTCCAATAGATCAGTCACATTTCTGAGAAATTAAAACTTAGAAAGCTTATTACCCATATCACAGTCAGGGGCAATGATGGACTGGGAACTTAAAGTAGCCCCATGTTGTAGGCAGGTCCAAATTGACCGAAGGTGGGGCAACACAAGTAGGTAGGGCCATCATAAGTAGGCAGGAACAACAGAAAGAGGTGGGGCAAGCAATACAGTAGTGCACGAAATACCACCCCAGCAGAACCAAATATTACAGTGCAGCACAAAGTACTTTCACCCTCACCACAGTATTCAACTGTATCACCATCCTGAGGATGGTGATAGAGTTGAGTTCAGGAGGGCACCTGCCACTGTTTGCCAGGTGCATAATTACCTAATGCTGCTACAGCAGAGCAATCATCAGGGGAAATAAAATGGCCACCATCCTATTAGTGCACAGAAAACCTGTCCTAATCACACAGGAGGACAAGTTACTTCACAACACTGAGCTAAAGAGCTGCTTCATCCTCCTCTCCGCTTGTCAGAGATTATGATCCTGAATACAGCTGATAAGATCTTCAGCTGAATCTCTGTAGGAATGGAGTTCAAGAGAAGACATGAAGTACAGAGAGGACGGACAGCCTGTGGTTATCTGGGGCTGTGATAATGGAGACTGCATACGTGCTGCTCTTCATTATCCACATCCCCATCCCCTTTGTACTTTGTGTCCTCATGAGCTCCATTCCTACAGAGATTCAGCTAAAGTTCTTATCTGTATTCAGGATCATAATCCCTGACAAGCAGAGCAGAGAGGAGGATGAGGCAGCTCTTTACCTTAGTGTTGTGAAGTAACTTGTCCTCCTGTGTGATTAGGACAGGATTTTTTGTGTACTAATAGGACGGTGGCCATTTTATTTCCCCTGATGATTGCTCCGCAGACAAAACAAGCCATTATAACTAATGAAATGTAATTGGGAAATATATTTATAATAAAGTAATATTTAAGTATTTTTATTTTCTTAATTCCCAGAGAGCCCCTTTTAATCAATGCTGAGAGCATCAGATCATTATGTACCTGGCCATAGGACAGGAGGTGGGCTCAGGTGGATCTCTATGGCCAGTCCGCCCATGGTCAGGGGACCTACACATATTTAATTTCATTTTATATAATTTTATCCAAGTGAACTGCAGACTAGTTATGGACATCAAAAAATTACTATTTTGTTTTTAGCAGCAATTATGAAAAAATGATAAAAATCCATTGTAGACTGTGATATAAAGACAAAAGTAACAAACATACCATACACAGATGCCACATTTTAGTTCACTTTTAGCTGAAGTCTCAGTGTCATCATTAGAACTAAAACAGAATACATTTTTAGAGTTAATATATACATTGCCTTTGCTTTAAATCTTATAAATTGTCATGTAAACTCAATGCCCGGTAGAAGCCATGTAAATCGCCAAGGTTCTCCTGTGCATATTGTGGCTTTTGCACAGCATGATGAGGGGGAGCATGGGTGTCATGCTGTCTGTGGCAACCACAACCACATTCCCATGCTGGTCATTGAGATTCTGTGCATGCAGTAAACCAGTGCCATGCCGTAGATGCATAATTTGTCATTCGTTTCATATTATTTTGCATAAATGTGTAGAATACAGTATTTGCATTAAATGTTTCAGTGACCTCTTTATTAGCATACATAGCATTGAATTATGCATATGAAGGAAGTAAATATTTGAATCCGCTATTGCGAGCAATGCATGGCTGCCCTAATAAGCTGCAAGAGGGATTCAGATGCCTATGACATACTTATACAGGAATTTATGCTGTGATCACAATTCATCCATAAGAAGAAAATGTCAAGATAATTTGAGAAATACAGATAACGCCACTTTATGTGCTACCAGCAATAGGTATGGAATATACAGATTTTAAAATGGATGGGTAAATCTTAAAGGGGTATTCCAGTTACCATAAATATGACTTATGATTAATTCATCATCAATAATTACCTAATCTAATGTAAATTTCACATATTTACCGTTCAGTAGTTATAAAAGTAGTTTTCTTCCTCTGCTACCCACTGTGTTTCCTCATAAATTACCATGGCATGGACCTATAGTTCTGAGCCTTTGTCAGGCCGAGCATGCTCAGTGTGTTGCTATCAATCCTCTAGCTAAATGTCTCATGAAACAAAGGGCGTGTTAGTGTGCTGCTGATTACTGAGTAGAGGGGGCGTGACTGGATTGTATATCAGGCAGCCAATCAGTAAACATTAACACTCACAGCAGGAAAGCTAGGGATTGTGGGGATTGTAGTTTTGTGAGGGAAGATCAGGAGCCTT
Organism: Rhinella marina; assembly: GCA_900303285.1. Classification (NCBI taxonomy): domain Eukaryota; kingdom Metazoa; phylum Chordata; class Amphibia; order Anura; family Bufonidae; genus Rhinella; species Rhinella marina. Next base: position 150,068 of record ONZH01000178.1, on the reverse strand, counting down.
GATACTCTCAGTGTGTTGCAGGCTCACACAGGAGCTAGACAAATAGATTGCAAAGGTAAAATGAAGCTCTGGTTATATGTATAGGTATGGGTGGTTCTGGTTGGGTCACAGCTTGCAGCCTTAATGCAGTTTTTCAAAAATCAAGTCACTTTACCGGAATAGCCCTTTAAATGAAGCAATTGCTTGTGTTCCACCTATTACTCAAACTAAAATTAATTTAACGTACTTTTTCCTTTTTGTGGAAAGAAAGTTATAAGGACTTTGCTATTGATGGCCTGTCTTGAGGAATCACATTGATGGGAATTTGACAACCTCACAACCCCGGTGATCAGCTGTTGCCTCGTAGCTCTGGTGCCAGAGGGATTCAGCTACGTCCATTGTATAGTGGACAGTGCTGGTAACTGCAGCGCTGCTCCCAATGAAGTGAATGAGAGCAGCACTGCAGTTACCATCTCCATCTACTGCACAATGGACAGAGCTGTGTAGTTCCAGTTATGAGGTAACAGCTAATACCCGGGGGTGCAGGGTGTCGGACCGCTGCCAATCTGATATGATGGTCTATCCCAGGGGCGTTGCTAGGGTCTCAAAAGATCCGGGGCCCAAGCCCCAATGAATATGGCCCAATTCTCTATGTCAACCCTCGTCCCAACCCTGCTATACAGGAGAACATACCTCACATCCAGGGCCTCCCAACTGACATCTTTTGTGATGTAGATCTTCTCTGTCATTATCTTCTCCATTCGGCCCGGACACCTTCTCTCAGCCTCGTCTCTGCAGAGTGTGACACACAGACATCTTATCTTCCTCACATTTCTATCATCATCCCCCAACCTGGAGTCCCCACAGCCTTATACTGCTGCTCGCTGTGCCTCCCAAAACCTCCAAATACTATCCTGGAGAAATAATAGTGCCCCCCATTGTAATGGTCCTACCAATAGTAATTCCCTCATTAGTAACACTGCACCCTACAGTGACCCCAGCACTGATAATGCTCCCCAAGAGTGCCTCCATTAGTAGAAGAGTCCTCCAGTATTAATAATGCCCTCACAGAGCCCCCAGTAGTCATAAGGCTCCCTATTGTTCCCCCAGTGGTAATTAAGCTCTGTACAGACCCCTCAGTAGTAATAAGGCCCCCATAGTGCTCTTAGTAGAAATAAGGCAGATCTATAAGTCTCTCCTATAGAGCCTCCAGTAGTAATAAGGCCCCCTATTGTTCCCCCAGTGGTAATCAAGCTCTGTACAGACTCCTCAGTAGTAATATGGCCCCCATAGTGTAGAAATAAGGCAGATCTATAAGTCTCTCCTATAGAGCCCCCAGTAGTAATAAGAACACCTATAATGTCCCCTGGATTTATAATACCCCTACAGTGCCCCCTCTCCCCCTACTGTTATAATGCTCGCCCTGAAGTGCCCACTGTAGTTATATTCCTCCCTTTAGTGTCCTAAGAAATTATAATTCCTCAGCCTTCCTCCTGTGTAAATAACATCACACCATCTCTCCAGTCCCCTTCAATATACAGTCCCATGTAAATAACATCCCTCTCTATCTACAGCCCCTTCCAAATACAGTCCCATGTAAATAACATCATTCCCATAGCCGTTATCAACATACAGTCCTATGTAAATATCACTCCCTCCAACAGCCACGTTCAACAGACAGTCCCATGTAAATAAAGTTATTTCCCTCCTGTGTAAATAACATCACACCATCTCTCCAGCTCCCTCCAATATACAGTCCCATGTAAATAACATCATTCCCACCCATAGCCGTCATCAACATACAGTCCTATGGAAATATCTCTCCCTCCAACAGCCGCCATCAACAGACAGTCCCATGTAAATAACATCACTTCCTTCCCACATCCACCTCCAACATGCAGTCCCGTGTAAATAACATCACTCCAGCCACAGTCCAATGTAAATAAGGCTACTTTCACACCAGCGTTTTTGCTGGATCCGTCATGGATCAGCAAAAACACTTCCGTCCTGATAATACAACCATCTGCATCTGTTCTGAACGGATCCGGTTGTATTATCTTTTAAATAACCAGTTTGGATCAGTTTCGTCATGCGGACACCAAAACGCAGCAAGCAGCGTTTTAGTGTCTGCCTCCAAATGGAATGCTGACTAAACTGAAGCAAACTGATGCATTCTGAACGGATCCTTTTCCATTCAGAATGCATTAGGACAAAACTGATCAGTTTTGGACTGTTTATGAGACCCTGTGACGGATCTCACAAACGAATCCTTACAACGCAAGTGTGAAAGTAGCCTAAGGCTAGTTTCACATCTGCAGCAGGGGACTCCGGCAGGCTGTTCCAGTGGGTGAACAGCCCGCCGGATCCGTGCTGCAGCAGGTGCACGTGTGGGGCTGTTAGGATCCGTGCTGCCGCAGGTGCACGTGTCGGGCCGGAACTACGCTCTGGCCCCATTCACTGTAATGGGGGCAAGCCACGGATCCGGCTAGAGCACGGCAACCTCTGCTGAGAGGCGACCAGAACAAAAGTACAGCATGTTGTACTTTTGTTCCGGGCTCCTCTCGGCAGGGTTTGCCATGCTGCGGCTGGATCCGTGGCCCCCCATTACAGTGAATGGGGCCAGAGCGTAGATCCGGCCCGACACGTGCACCTGCGGCAACACACAGTCCCATGATAACATCCCTCCCTTCTGCCCTAACATACAGTCCCAGTTAAATAACCACAACTCCCAGCATCCCTCTGCTTCTCCCTTCACTTACCTCTTCTGATGTAGCAGGGCTCACTGCAGCTTCTTCTCCACTGCTCCTCTTCAGTTTAGAAGACAGGAATTGAAAAGGACCTCCGATGATGTCACAGTCATGTGACCAGTGCAGGATTGGACGGCACTGATCACATGACCTGTTATGTCATCACAGGTCTTACATATCTTGCAGTCTATTAGATTCAATTGTACTGCTGTCCTGAGGACGGCAATACAATTGTATTTGTCTAACAGGCAGGACATTTGGGGCCTGGGAGAAAACATCAGGGGCCCAGGCCTCGAATGTTTTAGCCTAGCAACGCCCCTGGTCTATCCTGAGAATAAGCCATCAAAAATGTTTAGCATAAGTATATCAATAACCTCACCCATGATAATAAACGGGAAATTAACCATGTACTGATATCGTTAGTATAAACTATTAGCTACAAAAAGCCTATTGACTGTATACAATTTAAAGAGCAAGAAAAACTTTGAATGAGAAGTGTTCTGACTCAGGGTACATTCACACAAGCGTATGTATTTTGCGGTCTGCAAAATGCAGATCCACAAAAAATACGGATGATGTCCGCGTGACATCCGTTTGTTTTTTTTTGCGGTTCCATTGTAACAATGTTTATCGTCCGCAAAACGGACAAGAATAGGACATGCTTTATCTTTTTTGCGGGGCTACGGAACGGACATACGGATGTAAGGCGTGTTGTCCGCATTTTTTGCGAACCCATTGAAATGAATACAATTCGCAAAAAAAACTTAACAGGCACGGAAATAAAATACGTTAATGTGAATGTAGCCTAATGGGGCAGATTTCCACAGGGCTTCAATGGAAAATCGCATCAGATTTTTAATACCTAAATAGTACAGTTGTTTTTTTTTTGTTGCAAAATTGATATAACCTGATAACTAGTGTTTGCACGCTACATCAGACTGTAATGTTTTAGAATAATGAAGACTTTTTCCTTTTTCTGTCCTAACACTAAAGTCTAATTATGTGTCTAGGGTGTGTCTTTTCAGCAGCATGTAGTGTTAAAAAAAGATAATTTTTATCTGTTGTCTTCATGTTGTAGATATTCTTATGTTACATTTACATGCAGCGATCAAGCACACAATTGTCATGAACGAATCGTCCTTCCCAACAGTCGGCTGCTATCACTCTTCCTCATACAGCCGCATTGTTTCTGGGTAGCAGATTGCGGTTTAGACTCTACAATCTGCTGCCCAGAAACAATAATTTAGGTGTCCGCATGATCACTTGTTTCACCCGATGAACGAGTGAAATGCTCGTTCATCGGTTGAAACAAGTGATCATGTGAACACATATATGATCCGCGGCACTTTCAGACAGGCGGATTATTGGGAACGAGCGTTCGTAGGAACGTTTATCCCCAATATTTTGCCCAACAATCAGACTGTGCAAATCCACTTTAAGTCCACATTAAGTACAGTATCACTGGATGCAGGAATTACAAATACAGTGTCTTGTAGTGTCCTTGTCTGGAATGTCTTGTATGAGACTTGACTATGCAAAACGTTTGCGTACTCCTAAGACACAGATAATCCATTCTCTCAGAGATGTGGTCTTATGGTTGTTCTGCTGCTTTCTTCAAATTATGAGTCTAATGTAGGATTGAAACAATATTTTAAAGAGTGTGTTCAAACATAAATCAGCGTTTGCTCCACTTTTGCCGTGTGAGAAGGTTAGAGAACTTGCGGAAATGTTCCTAAGATTTGTATCCACAGTCTCACCTGCAGATTCTTATACTGCAGATTTCTCTTTGAGGGAGAAACCAATAGCTGATTCCCCTCCCCCAACCCCCCCAAAAATCAAACTCATTGCATTGTGACATCTGACCATTGCTATACATTAGGGGAAATATATCACAAAAAGACCATACAGTGAAGAAAAGCATGCTCTAAAATATGGAACTGGAAATAAATTTCAAACCATGACGTAAATGTCGCATTTCAACCTGGTCACTATTGCTTAGGGCTTGTTCACATCTCCATTCTGGCCTCAATTTCATATTAAGGCCCCATGCACACGACCGTATCCATTTTTGTGGTCTGTAAATTGTGCATCTGCAAAATACTGATACGCAGGGGCGGACTGGGAACTTAAAGTGGCCCTGGAAAAAATATTACAAATGGCCCTGTTTTTTAAGCGGGTCCAAATTGATGGAAGGCACGGCCAGCAATACTATATTGTGGTACATTATATCACCCCAACAGAGCCAAATACCACAGTCCATCATAAAATACTGTCACCAGCACAAAATACTTCCCCAAAAACTTCCACTGGCCGCCGTGAGGAGGGTCCAGGTGGCCACCTGGGCATCGGCCAACCGGGAAATTTCCCTGTAAGGTCTATGGCCAATCCGCCCCTGCTGATACGGTCCATATTGCACCCGCACTTTTTGCAGACCCATTGACTTCAGTGGGTCAGAAGTCTGCATTTTGTGGACAAGTATAAGACGTTCTATCTTTTTGAGGGATGGACATAAGGATGCGGAAGGAAAGTGGAGCATTTGTGTGCTTTCCGCATCCATATGTCCATTTTGCAAATTGATAGAATAATGTACGTCTGCAAAATATGGACCACAGACCCATTGAGGACAATGTGTCCACAAATAAAATGGGGACGGCACACGGATCACATCTGTATTTTTGCAGAAGTGCGATTTGCTGACCGAAAAATGGATACGGTTGTGTGCATGAGGCCCAAGCCAGAAGCAGGAGAGAAGTTTTGCATCAAGGACTTTTTTCCTCCGCTAATAAAGTATATTGCCAAACAGAACAGACCCGATTATAGTCAGTGGGGTCTGTGCGGCTCCATTCGTGTCAGTTATGTGCCAAATCTGGTACTTCCATTATTTTCATTGTTCTGCTCGTAGAGCTGAGCAGAACAATAGAACCCAGCCTAAAGGTAAATGTTATACATGAAAAGTTCTAACACTATTATTATTACTGCCTATAATTACCATTTATTGGTAAGGAAGGCATTAACATGTTTTTCTGTTACATATTTCCAGTGACTATCACTGCTACATCCCTTTAGTCTATATAGCTACATTGAGAATACTTTATCAGAAATGTCTGCCTTTTCTCACATGAACTTTTAGATATAAATATATTTTTATATTTTAGATATTTTTCTCCTCAATGTAAAGTCTCCATTATTCTTGTAGAATTCCCACATTTTCATTCCATTCTTGTTACAAGTCCTTGTCACCAGAAAGTATTCATCAGGCTTATACAACACGTATCACGCAGTAGTTCACATCCAACACGTGCTAGAATATGAAGCATTCCTGTTGTATAAATGCCGCATTATTTTTTTCCAGGCTCCCAAAGAGAACACTTGTTATATTATGTGAATGGTGAGCATTCTAGGCAAATGTGCCCTTTTCATATTGTAGGGAAGAAGATGACAGATAGGTTATAGGTCTGCTGTTATTCGGCAGCCTGGGTAATGCACACTTCACCACTCACAATGTGATTATTGCCTTTGGCTTTTAATTAACAACAAAGCCTTTAATACTAGATCAAGGAACGGAGAACTCTCTCACTTCAGAAGAAAGCCATTATTGTTATTTGATGCTCTATCTGCTTCAGAGCAGCTGTTTCAACAAACGTGTCATCGGAAAAGGACCTATTGTTTAAATCACATTTTTATTTTTAAGATATTTTTAAAGTTTTTTTTTTATGATGTTACTTTTAATTTTCCATGTCAATTTCTATATTTGAGCAAAAAGTATATAATCCTGCAGTTTTTGCACTAGCCGCTAAGCCTAATAATAGGCGCCACTTCTGTGTCTGTACAGATTACTGTAGTTCCTGTAGTTATCTGCTTATCTGTCATTCTAATCCTGCCTGTAATGATATCACCTCTATGTAAAGATAGGAAAGGATCCACCATTCACAATAGATGATTGTCAGAGCTTATCTATTCTTTCCTTGTACAATCACCTCTGCACAGGTCACAGAACATGCCTAGATAACTCTCCCATAGAAGTCAGTGAGGTCCCCTCCTGCCCATTGTGTCTATGGACCATGAGGCTGCCGTAAAGCAATTTTCTTAGTGCTTTCTAAATGCTGTTAAGAACAGCTCAGGTAACATGGCAGCTCCGATAATCATGTTCAGGAAGTATAATAAAAAAATCTGCAATCAGAAATTAAAAAGAGGTTAGAAAAAAAGGATATTGTTGCCCTCTGGTTTTAACTGGCAGATACATTTTTGGTGACACATTTCCTTTAAGTTCCAGTAATATTAAGCATTTGTAGAAAGCAGTGTATGCATACTTTCTTAGGAAGGATCATATGATTTATAGTTTTGGATCTTCATCTCAATGGATAATGTTATGTACTGCATAAACAACATCCCAAAACACAAGTGATCCCTCAAGATACAAGGGCTTCAGGATACAATATTTTCAGCATACAATGGTCTTTTCTGACCCATCGTAAGTTGAAACTAGACTCAACATACAATGTCTCAGATCCAACCAATCACGGCCACTTGTCTGTTAAAATATCTGTATTATTTGCTAGTTAGCAGCTATTTCTGACTGTTATATGTAAGGACTTGTTTTATCTGTCTTAGTTATCTGCTTATTTTTTTAAAATCTTCATTTTGTCTTATCTTGGATGACATTTTGGGCTTTAGAACCGATTACTCAACTTACAATGGTTTGAACATACAATGGTCCTCACGGAACCAATTAATATTGTATCTTGAGGGACCACTGTACCTCTATTTATGCAAAAAGAACATTTCCATGGGCGGCCTATACTTTTTCATTTTCAATACAGTTTCTAATTTCCTAGTCAGGGCAGGTCTTGCCCAGGTTGATCATTTGTCCATGTATTGCTTTATAGGCTGTTCATTTAGCCAAGAACAGTTTCTGAAGCCAAACCCAAAGTAATCAGATAAATGCCGAATCAGCTTCCATTTCAAAAAGGGGTTATCATCATGTGACAAATCATTTAACAGATGCAAAGAATCATCTCAAGTATTAAATATACATTTATTAAAGTGACTTCAGAATAAGCCATCATATTTGTGGGTACATGAGGGATAACACTATATCTAGCCACAGAAGACTTTCTACAGACTTTATTTTTCTTTAGTTTTCATCCCATAGAAAACTGGAATAATTTCTAATAACAGACCAGGAAAAGTAGTTTGTTTCCAGTCATTGTAGGATTTAGTGCCCTGGTAGTTCATTTCTGAAAGGGTTTGCAACTACATGCCCATGCAAGGAAAACTAGGAACTAGCACACTGCAGAGCGCTATAAACTGCTTACTGTACCTCTGGGGTGCAGTATATACATATCAATTCAGTTTCACAAAACTTTTGAAGATAAGCAAAATGTATCAGTTCCAGAAAGTCTTATTTTCTTCTGTTATATTGTGGTATTCTGCCCAGTCCTGGTGGTCTAGACCACTTGGCAGGAACTTACCCAGCCACCTTCCTGTGCATGGCTGTTCCAGAAGGGTTGCCATGCCAATCAGTAAGTCTAGACACCAGGCTAATCAGGTTCCTGGCTTGGCGTCCAGTCCCAGAGCTAGGCAAGAAATTTGTCAGGCACTAACTGCTTGTCATTGCCTTTGATTTTTGTTTTTCTGGCTCCTGTTTGTTCTATTTGCTCAGAACAGTGCTGCATTTCTGTTAAAACTTTGTGTGTTGCCCATGGCTTGCTTCGTGATTTACCCCTTGTCTGCTGATTAGGTTTCTGTTGACTTTGACTCCTTGACTTGTTTCTGGATTTGCCACTTTCTACTGATTAGGCCTCGTCCGCATTTCCGTGTCAGTTTGATATCCGTGAAAAAAGCGTCAGTGTTTCACCCGTGAAGGATCCGTGTTTGGTCTGTGTGTCTGTTTTTACCCTCCATGCCATCCGTAATCTACGGACTCTGCTCAACTGAAAATTAGTTTTCAAAGCATTTCCTAGTCTTCAGTGAAAAACAGACGCAACACAGATGCTATCTGTGACATTCACTGACCCGTGAGCTTGCTGTTTTCTGTTGCCTTACTCCACAGACATAAACTGTGTCCCTAGCAGCCAAGTCCAGCTGGCATTGTAGCTCTGCTGAACACAGGGGTCTTAGGTCTACTAAGTGGTAAGTGGACTGTTGAAGAAATCTAGGCAGCAGATTTAGAGTTTGCGTGCGGTGGTCCTGAATGGTGACCCTGTATTTGTTTCCCACTACTGCATGTTTTAACCACTTGTATGGTAATGGTAACAAGTTCATCACACTCTGTGTACATTGTCTCATTGACTTGAATAGAGGACCACATACAGTATAGTGTTAATACAAATTGTATACCAGTGGAAAAAAGCATCCAATGGAATTGTGAATGTTATGCTGCAGCCAAGCTAAACTTTCACTGCCACATAGAATGATAAAAGATATTGCAGACGTTCTGTAAAGTTTTGTGAAACTGGGTTGTTTGTTTTGCTTCGGAGAAAAAAACTACTTTCAGTACAGTCCCAAATATACTTTTTATTTTGAATGTGTTGTCAAAATCCAGTTAAGATAGCAAGATCCCATCTTTGAAGTATCTGTTCTCCAGATGTCTGGAAGACGATGTGTCCCTTAAATGAATGCTTCAGACCACACGGACGGCATTCATCACACTCCAGACTGACAGAAATGTAATTAACTGGAGAGATTTCTAGCACAGATCAGATATGGCATCTTGAAGAGCACATCTAGCATGGAAGTTAAACATTTCAGTCTCTTTCGAGCAGGAGATAAGTGACAGTCTATTACAAATTGGTGAAGACCAAGTATAAAACCTAATAACGCTATGAATAGATCTGTCTTGGACTGGTGGCAGTAACGCAAGTAATATTCTATATATCATTGTATGAAGCAATTAGTATTCATATTTACACATGTTCTTAGTTAATTTCTTAAAGGGGTTGTCTCATAAAGGCAACTCCTGTACATATGGCCCTTTTAAAGCAGTTATGGTGGCACTGTTGTGGAAGTACTGTTTAGCTCTGTTATGGAAGCACTGTGTATGGCTCTGTTATGGCGGCGCTGTGTATGGCTCTATTATGGCAGCACTGTTGTGGAAGCACTGTGTATGGCTCTGTTATGGCGGCACTGTTATAGAAGCACTGCGTATGGCTCTGTTATGGTAGCACTGTTATAGAAGCACTGTGTATGACTCTGTTATGGCGGCACTGTTATAGAAGCACTGTGTATGGCTGTTAGGGTGGCTCTGTTATGGTGGCACTATTATAGAAGCACTATGTATGGCTCTATTATGGCAGCACTGTTGTGGAAGCACTGTGTATGGCTCTGTTATAGAAGCACTGTGTATGGCTCTTTTATGGTGGCACTGTTATAGAAGCACTGTGTATGGCTCTGTTATGGCAGCACTGTTGTGGAAGCACTGTGTATGGCTCTGTTATAGAAGCACTGTGTATGGCTCTTTTATGGTGGCACTGTTATAGAAGCACTGTGTATGGCTCTGTTATGGCGGCACTGTTGTGGAAGCACTGTTTAGTTCTGTTATGGCGGCACTGTGTATGATTCTGTTGTGGCGGCACTGTTGTGGAAGCACTGTGTATGACTCTGTTATGGCGACACAGTTATAGAAGCACTGTGTATGGCTCTTTTTTGGTGGCACTGTTATAGAAGCACTGTGTATGGCTGTTATGGCGGCACTGTTGTGGAAGCACTGTTTAGCTCTGTTATAGTGGCACTGTGTATGATTCTGTTGTGGAAGCACTGTGTATGACTCTGTTATGGCGACACAGTTATAGAAGCACTGTGTATGGCTCTTTTTTGGTGGCACTGTTATAGAAGCACTGTGTATGGCTGTTATGGCGGCACTGTTGTGGAAGCACTGTTTAGCTCTGTTATAGTGGCACTGTGTATGATTCTGTTGTGGAAGCACTGTGTATGGCTCTGTTATGGCAGCACTGTGTATGGCTCTGTTATGGCAGCACTGTGTATGGCTCTGTTATGGTGGCACTGTTGTGGAAGCACTGTTTAGCTCTGTTATGATGGCATTGTTGTGGAAGTACTGTGTATGGCTGTGTTATGGAAGCCCTGTATATGGCTCTGTTGTGGCAGCAGTGGTCTCATGTTTAGTATAGGATTTCAGATACTGTAAATGTAAAATTGTGTACTTTTGCATGTCATACAGTTATAGAGTAGACTAACAATGGTTTCCCTGCATGAACAGCAACCTCTTAATATTATATAGGCCTACATATTCTATATGTAAATTACTTCAACTGTCATACTCCTCCTCAGCTAAAAATACTCTTCCAAAACACTAAGGCCCCATTCACACGACCGTATGAATGGGGTCGTATCTATCCGCAAAAATGCAGGCATAGATGTGGCCCCATTCACTTCTATGGGGCCGGGAGCCGCGGCACGGGGCTCTTTTGAAGCATGTCCTATACTTGTCCGTACGCACGGACAAGTATAGGTATTTTCAATGGGGCCGCCCGGCGTGTGTTCCGAGCGCTGCAGAACACACACCGGGCGGCCCCCCATATATTTGCAGGTCCGCAGTAATGCGGCCCGCAAATATATGGTCGTCTGCATGGGGCCTAAGAATAGTACTTTTACTCTTCCAGCAAAAATGTAGTCTGACCTCTGCCCCCAGTTTGTTACCACCCCTCTGTATCCTTACTGCTGACAATTCATTCATAACTTCTAGTAGAAAAAATTTAGGAATGACACAACATAGAGCCATAAGAATAGATGTTCCAGAATTGTTATTACATGGGGAATGCATGAAGCTATTAAAACAGACATGTCAGGAGCGGGGAGAGGTCCTCTTTAAACATGATCAAAATAGAGACTAATTGAACATATATGTCCTATGCTTGCTCACAGTTTTCCTATGCATGAGTTCACAATTCACTTTAACAGGCAACTAACATCAGCTTTTTATTTAAAGGCGTTGTCTCACTTCAGCAAATGGCATTTATCATGTAGAGAAAGTTAATACAAGGCACTAATGTATTGTGATTGTCCATATTGCCTCCTTTGCTGGCTTCATTTTCTCATTGCATTATACACTGCTCATTTCAAGGAATTACGACCACCATGCAGTCCAGCAGAGGCAGTCATACTTTCATACTATAGGAAAGAGTGCTGGACTCTCTGGTGGTCGGGATCGTGGGAGCTCCTGTTCCGGCCACCTTGTATCTGTGCTGCTGTAACCTCTCGACATGATTAGTGTATAATGTGATGGAAAAATGAATGAAGCCAGCAAAGGAAGTAATATGGACAATCACACTACATTAGTAAGTGCCTTGTATTAATTTTCTCTACATGATAAATACCATTTGCTGAAGTGAGACAAACCCTTTAACCCTTTGAGCCCCGGAGGTTTTTTCGGTTTTGCATTTTCGTTTTGCGCTCCTTGCCTTGTTACAGCCATAACTTTTTTATTTTTCTGTTCACATAGCTGTGTGATGGCTTGTTTTTTGCGGGACAAGTTGTACTTTCCAACACCACCATTTAATATTGCATATGGTGTAGTGGGAAGCGGGAAAAAAATTCCAAAACGGGTGAAATTGCAAAAAAAAACGCAATTCTGCCACAGTTTTACGGGTTTTTTATTTACGGTGTTCGATGTGCGTTAAAACTGACCAGTTACTTTCATTCTACTGGTCAGTACGAATCCGGCAATACCTAATATGTATAGTTTTTCTTGCATTTTGATAGTGATAAAAAAATTATAAAGTTGGACATTTTTTTTCCAGTTCTTGACCCTTATAACTTTTTGGTATTTTTGTGTACAGAGCTGTATGGGAGCTCATTTTTTGCGGGGTGATCTGAACTTTTTATTGATACCATTCTGGGGTGTGTATGACTTTGTGATCGTTTTTTATTAAATTTTTTTTTAAAAAGCGACAAAAAATGGCGAATCGCTATTTTGGCGCTTTTTTCCGTTTTGCTTTTTTCCGTTTGGGAAATATTTTTTTTAATTTTTATAATATGGGAGTTTTCGCACACGGCGATACCCATGATGTGTATTTTTTTATACTTTTATTTTTATTTTTGGGAAAGGGGGGTGATTTGAACTTTTAAGTTTTTTTTTATTTAAAAAAACAAACAAAAACTATTTATTTTTTTTACACTTTTTTATAGTTCCCTACGGGAATTAGCAATCAGCAATCATTTGATTGCTTATATCATAGACTCCAATGCACTTACATTGGAGTCTATGAGGATTTCAATGCTTTCCTATGGAGCCCTATTACAGGCAAGGGCTCCATAGGAAAGCCTATGCAGCAGCCTCCTGTCATTCACTATGACAGGGGCTGCTGCAGGCAAGCTCCGGCTCCTCCGATCGCCACACAGGGGAGCCGGAGCAACACCGGAAGCGTACGCTTCCGGTGTTTGCCGCCTTCGGGTGTCGCGGTTAGGCTTGACCGCGGCACCCAAGGGGTTAAATGTCCGCGACCGACAGTAATTAGCCGCGTAGGATAGCCTGCTAGTAGGATATGCAGGTCACCCGTGGCCAATAAAAAGCTTTAACCCCTTCGCGCCCAGCGCCGTAATAGTACGGCGCTGGGCGCGAAGGGGTTAAAGCTTTTTATTCATTCAGTTTTTTATTTGAAAAGTAAACTTTTATTAAACTTTGAAAAAAAAAATGTTCTAAATGGTCGAAAAAACATTTTTCTAATATATTTTATAAATTGATTTTGCCATTTTACAGAAGAAATAGGCACCCAAAGTCCTAGGTGCCTATGCGCTTTAGATTCAGTATACATTGCTTAGGGCTCTTTCACACCACCGTTAGGAATTCCGTTCAGGCTTTCCGGTATAACGGAAAGAAACGGAATCCCTAGGACGGACATCAAAACGGACACCTTTAAGAGGCATTCCGTTTTGATCCGTCATAATAGAAGCCTATGGGAAAGCATAACAGATCCGTATGGTTAATGTTATGCTGGACGGAAAACAAAGTCCTGTCAACAGGACTTATGCTAAAAGCCCTGCATGTGAAGCGAGCAGCTAATCCTGGCATGTTACCGATGTGCTATGCCAGCATTTTGCCAAGCCGAGGGGGCACAGGCAGCAATGTATATGAATACTGAATATAAAGCGCATTGGACTTTTGGTTTCTTTAGTGAAATGGCAAAATCAATAAAGTACATTAGAATAATGTTTTTAGACCATATAGAACATTAAAAAAAAAGTTTAATAAAAGTTTAGTTACTCTTTAAGATTCTCACATTTAGCATGGAAACTTTTTTCTACAGCCTTATTTACACATCTGTGGTATATCGGTGATGGCATGGTTTGTGTTTCATTGGTGACACTGTCCCTGATTTACCTGTGGTTCCGTGATTTTCAGTCTGCGTGGCTTCCGTGTTTCACGAACACCCACAGACTAAAAATTGGCTTCCAGTGCATCTAGCAATGGTCCATTAAAACCACAGACCAAGCATGGATGGCATCCATGTTGTGTTTATGGTTTCCAGACCCATACACTATAATGTGTGTGAGGGATCCGTATTCACGGATAAAATAGGACATGCCTCGGTGGTGTCACCACAGACCCACGGTCCGTGGTGAACCACTGCTGTGTGAATGCACACATCAAAGTCAATGGATACGTGAGTGGTCCATGGAGACCACCGACAGCACACGTCTGTGATTCACTGGTGTGTGAAAGAGACTCGACTTAACCTTTTAGCTTAGTGGAATATTATGAGGAACTTTGCTTAGTTAAATGGAAAATAGTGAAAAATTAGGCCATACCAATTCCCGTTAAAAAAAATCCTAATCCTGACCTCATAAATGTCTGTATGTCTGTCACATAAAATTTAATGTACATTTTTCATTTATCCAAGTTTAAAACCCTTTAGATCTATGGGGCAAGATAAAGGGAGAGTTACCAAAAAAAAAAAAATAAAGCACATACATACACAGTAATACATTCTGCAGACAGGACAGAAGATGCACGTGCTAAAATATTATCAATAGAATTGTCTACTAATCCAACCTGCCTTAATGGAGGATAACAAATCTGTCACTATTGATATATAATATTACTAATAATCTTTCTTATCTTCAGCATGCAGACTTATTTTCCTTGTACATACTTCAGTGATGACAAGCTAATTAATAAGACACAGCCCATAAATTACCCATGTGCAGTGATTATGATCTCTCATTAGCCCTGAATAAGGATAAGGATAGATAAAAGGGTAACACATTTAGATTTTTTTAGATCATCTTTATTTTTAGCACAACAAGAATCCAACACAAACTCTTACTTCCTCTAAGGCCCCTTTCACAGGAGCGAGTTCCACGCATTGGATTTGCAGCGTGTGTCAGTGAGAGCTCCGGTCTTGACTTCCCACCACTGATGGGGTTGCATAGCGTTATACTGATTTAGGCCTCTTTCACACTAGCGGCAGCATGGATCCGGCAGGTGAACCGCTCCGGCCCCACACGTCACACAGTACAGACACACACACACACAGACATATACACATACATACTTACATGCTCCCGGCAGGTCTCCACAGCGCAGGAAGAGCAGGACGGCGCGCACATAGGACGATTCCCCACAGCGCCCTCTGCTGGGCACCGGGTGGAATCGTCCTATGTGCGCGCCGTCCTGCTCCTCATGCGCTGTGGAGACCTGCCGGGAGCATGTAAGTATGTATGTGTATTTGTATGTGTATATGTCTGTGTATGTTTATGTGTATGTATGTATGTGTGCAGGTGACGGATCCATCATGAACTCCATTGAAAGTCAATGGAGGACGCATGTTGCGGTTTGCTCTCCCGTCTGAAGACGGAACGGAATGCTTTTAGGAGCATTCCGTTGTCTTCAGTTCAGTTTTGTCCCTATTGACAGTGAATGGAGACAAAGCTGAAGCGTTTTATTCCGGTATTGAGCCCCTATGACGGAACTCAATATCGGAATTATAAAACGCTAGTGCGAAAGCCTTATGATTAGAGATGAGCGAGCAGTGCTCGTTACGAGCACTGTAACGCTCGGGTCCCGTGTGCAATGCCCACAGGCATTGCGGATCCGTCCTCATCTGCATTTAAGTCAATGAGGACGGATCGTTTGGTATGACACTCATACCAAACGGTTCCGTCCCCACTGACTTTAAGACGGGTGAGGACAGATCATACCAAACGATCCGTCCTCATTGACTTACATGCAGATGAGGACGGATCTGCAATGCCTGCGGGCATTGCACATGGGACCCGAGCCTTACAGTGCTCGTAACGAGCACTGCTCGCTCATGTCTACTTATGATGCTATGTAACCCTTACAGTTCTGGAATGTATTAGATAACACTGACAAAATGCCGTCAGTGTTATCCAATACATTCCAGAACTGTAAGGATTACATAGCATCATAAATCAATATAATGCTATGCAACCCTGTCAGTGCTGGGAGGTCAGGATGGGTGCTTTCGCTCCTGATGAGCCTTGTTTCCAAATGAAGTCAGGGCTAAACCACACCCAACTTTCCTTCATTTCCCCGTCTCTGTCAGTGGCTGAGGAACACAATCCACCTCAGCAACCGGATCTGCAGCTTCCCTTCGTAAAAGAGAGGCCTTTCCAGCACTTCTCTCTCTCTCCTTTCCGGAAGGATTTTTCTGGGTGGAAACTCAGGAGGAACAAAAGTATGGACACCATAGGTAGAACAGTCAGTTAAAAAGACACATTTCTTTTATTTCACTACTTACTGAATATTAGATTAAAAAAGGCCTTAAGCATAAAATCACGTAGGCATATGCCTTCCTGACCGATTTCGCCTCACGGCCTCTTCAAGGGCTTATCAGTTTGATAAATATTCAACTTAAATAAGTATTTGTTAGTATTGAATGCAATGGTACTACTATGTGAGATTGTATAGGAGGATCGGTTGGCCGTTATACATTATAGGGGACATTTATTAAGATTGGCGATTTAGACACCGGTCTTAGTCCCTGTTCCCGCTGCCGTTGGATGCGCCAAAGTGATGTGGGACTCTACTTAAATTTGGTGCTTCCTCCAGCAGGCTGTGCGACATACTGAATTATACGCCAGCTCCCTTGCTGGCATAGATTTAAGTAATTTTTCACACCAAAAATGGAGTGGCCCTCCCTTGCCGCACCCCCTTATCTTGTCTCACAGGAAAAGTGTCTTGAGTGGCAAAAAGACGTAGATTTTGCTGCAAAAAACATTACGACATAATTTGCAACATTTATATGCCAAAAAGTGGCGTATAATTCATAATAAATGTCCCCTTATATATCTGAGGCCCCATAATTAGAGTGTTCATTTCATGTATATGTCACTCAGGAACATATAGTCATTTTAGAGTTAAAGTTACTGATGTTAGCTTTTGTGCACAGGGGATGAAGTTTTGGTGTATTGGGTGTCCAGGTTCACGTTGATTTTCCCTAAAACCATATATGCCTCATCTCTTGTATGGAGAATGACTCTAATCTCCCCCTAGACATTGTTCCAAAAACATAGCAGTTACCCCATTCTTTTCTTACCGGTAGTATAGTTGCTTGTATAAAATCATTCTATGCTTACTGCAATGGAAATTGGCTATCTATACCTTTATTTTCTGGCAGATCTATACAACATTGATTGTAAACAAACAGCTTCCGTGTCAAGTATGGGGGTGGGAAAGAGAAGCAGCTCAGTGGCAGTCACCAATTCTAGCTTTACCCTAGAAAGCTTCCAGTGCTGACGATAAATAACAAGTAGGCATTGCCATGAGGAAATAAAAGATAACTGGAAAAGTGCTTTAAAAAAGTATGTTAAAGGGGTTGTCCAAGTTATTTTTTTGTTCTTTGTATGTTTCTAACTAGGCAAATGTAATGGTTTTTCAATGGGCTTACTTTATCTGCAGTTGCTCCTTTCTCAGATTTCACTGAGGGTCACATGAACTGTGATGTCAGCTTCTCTCCCTGTTCTTCTGATGTTTTGTGCACAAGCCTAAGAGATCAGATAAGAGTTTGTACACCAGACCTCACTGTGCTGGCCACGCCCCCCCTGCACTGCCGGCTGCTGCTCTCTCCCAGGATTCTTTCAAATAAAACTTTAACCCCTTCAGCCAGCACAGACTCAGGGCTGAAGGCTTTGAAGTAGCTGCAGGCAGTGACGAGACAAATGCTGGGCACAGGAGCTGACAGAGTAGAGAAGATCTGTAAAGTATTGCACAAGAACAGGTAGGGGGAAGATCCCGTGTGTATCAGCAGTGTTATTGTACAGCTGGGACTTGTAGTTCTACACATACAACATGCTGCTGAGTATCCCAACAGGTACACATGTCACTCAATGCAGCACTTGTATTTTCTAACCTTTGCAGAGCAGGGGGAGGGGCAGAGATTATTGTTATTGCAGGTAATCAAAGGTCAGAAGAGAACCAGGGAAAGAGAGAAATTTTTTTGCATAAAACTTTCTTAACTTACCGTATTTTTCGCTTTATAAGACGCACTAGCCCCACCCCCCCAAAAGTGGGGGGAAGTGGCTTTGCGTCTTATAAATCGAATAGAGCAGTATTACATGGCTGGCATATCGCAGGCTGTGCTGTGCTGCATTGCATAACTGCCTGCGATGTGCCAGTGAGATGTAAAGCGGGGCCCGGCGCAGCCATCGCTTATAAAGTGTATGAAGCAGCCCCTAGCAGGGCTGCTTTGCTAAACTACAATAGCTTTAATCATTTTTCAGAAT
Organism: Rhinella marina; assembly: GCA_900303285.1. NCBI lineage: Eukaryota > Metazoa > Chordata > Amphibia > Anura > Bufonidae > Rhinella > Rhinella marina. The sequence continues at coordinate 131,640 of ONZH01000178.1, read as the reverse complement.
TCACTATCCATGCAGGCAGGCCGGCAGTGCAGGTCCCTTACTCAGTCACACTCCGGCTCTGACCCCACCCACTTCATTAATGAAGTGTGCGGGCCAGAGCGTTACTGAGTGAGGGACCTGTGCTGCCTGCATGGGTAGTGAGTACTGAAAAGTGATTAAAGCTATTGTAGTTTAGCAAAGCAGCCCTCCTAGGGGCTGCTTCGTACACTTTATAAGCCATGGCTCTAATAACTGGGGCCCAATGTAATTGGGGTCAGATCCTCCCATAAGAGTCATCCACAAATCCCCAATAAGTGTCCTTCACAGATCCCCCATAACCGTGTCCTCCACAGATCCCCCATAACCGTGTCCTCCACAGATCCCCCATAACCGTGTCCTCCACAGTTCCCCCATAACAGTGCGCCATCCACAGACCTTCCATTAGTTCTAAACCCACCAAAAGCACACCATTTGGTTCAAAATATTTTATTTTCTTAATTTCCTTCACAAAAACCTAGGTGCGTCTTATAAAGCAAAAAATACGGTAGTTAAATATTGCTGAACATCAGACTTACAGTTCTATATATTTTTTATTCATAACTCGGACAACCCCTTTAATCTCACAGCTCAAGGTGGATTATAAAGTTTCAGTGTGGTGACTTACCTTGTTCATTTGGTTTTACTTTTTTGCAGGAGAAACTTTGTTTACCACATCACATCTTAGAAGAAAAGGGCCTGGTGAAAGTGAGCATCACCGTTCAAGCACTGGTAGATGTAACGACCACCAAGCAAGCCTTATTTCTTTGAAACTACTGCATCTTGTTTCATCTGACCACCTTATCTCAAGGCTCTCTAAGGAGATCAATGGCAAAAGATAACTGCAGCCTCAGACTCTCCTCCAAGGAGATGCATGATGGAGAGCAGCAGACTAACACATTCCACAAGGAGGGAGCAAGAAGCGAATTTTGCACAGAAAGGTTAAAAGTCTACATATACTGTATATATTCAGCCCCTACATACCGGTCACTGCATCCTTTTATCACAGTAAATGACTGTACACGGTGATGAAACAGAAAACTCCATTCCATGTACTGGTTACGAACAGAATTTCGTCTGGTCCCCTCACTTAAGGTCACAATGCACTGTATTTATTTTTATAGCACTAGTTATTATTTTCAACCTCAAAACACTAATTGCTGCTTTAATTCTGAACATATTTAAAATGACGAGTTCTAATTTGATGTACATTTGGTTACAACATCCTGTAGTTGACTGGATTGCTATGTAACAGAATACTAAGGATATAATGTAAGAGCTAAAAGGACCCTTCTAAATAACTTACATCCTCTTGAACAGGGATTGTACATGGGGTCCCTGACTCAAACACATCACCATAGAAGCTCCTAACATTATAAGGCTACTTTCACATCTGCGTTGGGCTGTCCAGGTTTGAGATCCAGCACAGGGTCTCAAAAACGCAGCACGCTTCACTTTTGTCCCCATTCATTGTCAATGGGGACAAAACTGAACAAACCGGAACAGAATGCACCAGAATGTATTCTGTTACGGTTTGGTGCGTTCCCATGCCACAAGAAGCATTTTTGTATGCAGCATGGGTAACTGAACAAGCCGGATCTGGCACCAAAAATCATGTAATCAGTGGTGCTGGATCCGTTTTTTCAGACAGGAAAAAAACAGATCTGGCGGCCATAGACTTAGGCTACTTTCACACTTGTGTTGTTGTTTTCCAGTATTGAGATCTTGCAAAGGATCTCAGTACCGGAAAAAAACGTTTCAGTTTAGTCCTCATGCATTCTGAATGGAAAGAAATCCCTTCAGGATGCATCAGGATATCTTCAGTTCCGGCAGCATTGCGTTTTGTGACCAGACACAAATCTGCTGGAAGCTGTGGTTTTGTCTCCGGTCATAAAAACGGAAAAAAACAGATCCAGCGCAGAAAACAATGTAAGTCAATGGTGACAGATCCTAAAAAATCAGACCCGTCACCCATTGACTTTCAATGTACTTAGTGACTGATCCGTTTTGATTTCACTCAATCACATCCTAAAGGAAGGTTTGCACCCTGATGTGTAAAATCAAAACACATCAGTTTAATTCCGGTATTGAGATCCTCTGCTGGACCTCAATACCGGAATCAACAACGCAAGTGTGGTTTTAGTGCCGGATCCGGTTTCATCATTTTTAAAATTCAGACAGTTGTATTATAACAGAAGCGGATCTCAAACCCAGACAGCAAAAATGCAGATGTGAGAGTAGCCTAAGCAGGTTATTGTAAAATATATTTTTAATACTTCTTGCTTTAAACATTAAAGTTTATTTCACATGCCAATGGAAGCAATAAGCTCAATGGTTAGAAACATCAGATTAGTCTAAAAGTCTATCCCAGCCTCCAGTTTATGTGATAGGTCGACTTGAAATGACTTCTGGGAGCTACAAGTGCTTCATTTCTACTTTTCCTGCCCAGCTCTGTACATAACAAATGACCTATAACTAATTATTGCAGGTTGTGTTACAGTAGTATTGCTCCAGGCAGGACATTTATTGTGATCTGGTGCAAACACACTGTTAGGCCATTTGGGTGTGGATTTCTCTGCATTTCCAAACCAAAATCCATTTTATAGCAGATTTTCCCCATTCTCACCCTTTGCATTGCAGAGGGTGAAATCCACAATAAAAATCTGCAGTAAAAATCCGCAGAAACAATTGACATGCTGCGGACTTCGAAAGTAATCCACAACATGTAGCATAATTTGTTAGACTTAAAAAAAGCCATCCGTCCACCCAGTTCAGCCTGTTATCCGGCAAGTTGTAGAGGTAGTTTTAATGTGAACGCATATTTTGCATACTGTATCACTAGTCAGACTCACGGCATGTGTATATAGTGCCAAACAGGAGATGCAGGTGCTCCCTTGCACCTGAAAAGTGGTGTTAAAAAGTCGCATCCTATGTGTTTGCATCTTTTAAAAATAATTGTCACATCTCTCTCTGATTTTCCACTGCCCTCGCCACTTTCCCTAAAGGGGTGTGCCAAGCAGCTCTGACAGATTTATCTTCATTTACGCCAGTTTTGCTGCAGAAATGAAGCCAGAAATCTACAACAGCTCTAAGCTGTCGTAGATTTCTGTTTAGGCGCACGGACTACAGGAATATGCAGCTAATTTATGATGAGGTGGTTGTCTACCAGATATTTTTTACTCAATTTCCACAGATGACAGGTGAAAGATGACAGATGGTGGATGACTACTATGCCAAAAGTCTAAGGGCTCATTAAGACAAGTGAGATTCATGTCCATGTGCTGTCCTAGTGTAGAACAGACAGCACACAAACTGAAAAATGACACATTAAGGGGTTTTTCCAGGACCCGGATATTGAAGATCCTCAGTATAGGTCATTATTAATATCTGATCGGGGAGGGTCCAACATCCCGGACCCTCAACAATTAGCTCTTCCCTGAAGGCACCAGTGCTGGAACTAGCTCTCAGGATGGAACAGGAAGCACAGCTTCATTCAAAGTGTAGTGGCTATACAGTGGTACAAGTTACAATGGCCTCAGGATACAATATTTTCAATATACAATGGTCTTTTCTGACCCATCGTAAGTTGAAATTAGACTTAACATACAATGTCTCAGATCCAGATCCAACCAATCAAGGTCACTTCTCTGGTAAAATAGCTGCATTAGTTGCTAGTTAGCAGCTATTTCTGACTGTTATATGTAAGGAATTGTTTTATCTGTCTTAGTTATCTGCTTATTGTTCTTAAATCTTCATTTTCTCTTATCTTGGATGACATTTTGGGGCTTTGAAACCGATTACTCAACTTACAATGGTTTCAACATACAATGGTTGCCCTGGAACAAATTAATATTGTATCTTGAGGGACCACTGTTCTGGGTTACTGCATCTCAGCTCCCATTGGACCTTCACCAATCAGATATTAATGACCTATCCTGATGATAAGTCATCAATATCAGGAGCCTGGAAAACCCCTTTAAAGTCAGTGGACCAAGCTACATGTCTGATATCACAGAAAACTTCAGCATGCACATTTGGTCCAATTTTCCACACTAAACAACCATTCGTATCCGTGCGTCTGTGAAAGAAAGGACAGTACATAGACACCATCCATGTATCGTCCTTTTTGAAAGGTGATTACTAGGAATTGCTGAGTAGGAATTTGAGTGAAACACACAACATACTGATGCCATATGGACAGAAAGAAAAGTAAAACAGACAAAACAGTTTTTTAACGGACTGAACATAGATGAGTTTTACATTACTATTAAATGTTTATATCAAAAGTTTATCAGTTCTAGAAATGTAATATTCAGATTTGAGAAGCCAAAATGACTTCCATTAACATTTCAAGTATTTTTTAGAAAACAGAATAGCATTTTGTAGAATCCATTAAGTGCAGTATTTTACAAAGCTGTTGAATATTACATTGTGAAACCTTACATTGTACTGCTATACAGATTAGGTTATATACAATTGCCACAGATCACTTTTATTTTTGTTTAGCTTGCAGGTGACAATGCTGGTTACAGATGATGCAGTTGAACAGAATTTAAAGGCTACGTACACCTTTGGAGGCCATTTTTTATGATTGCATGTTAGTAATTTTTTGCTAAAAATCTTTTTTTCAATTGGCCTTTATTAAAAATATTGAGCTGTTCTGTCATAAACTGTTAATTAACTGTTTTTCTAGCTGTGTGACTGGTACTTTCACTTTGTGCTGGTCATCTAATAAACCTTATCTCTAAACTACTAAGAGGTCATAAACACTTATGCCACATTCTTATTAGTAAGATAAGAACTGAGCTATGATGAGTGTTTATAATGTCAGAGAGCAAAGATAAAGAGTCCATCTGCTCTTGGTGTGACAGAAAAGACAGAAAATCCAAAGAGTGCTACTAGAGCATCTCAGCTCTGTTCAGAAAAAAGGGCTCCATATTTTTAATAAAGACTAATTTAAAAAAAAGTATTTTTAGCTCAAAATGAGTACAGTGCAATAATAATAATTTTAAAAAAATTGCCCCCCAAGGTGTACATAGCCTTTAATACAAAAACAGCTACATAGCATAGCAGTATACAAGTGGAAAACATACAAGTACCGGTGTACTCCAAGAAAACATTGTGCTCCTCCAGTATTTTACATTAGCACCACTCAAACTATTTTATACAATGTATCATTATTATTAGACAGCCTTCACCATAAGCAGCTATTTATTAGACCGTTTGATATGGAGTGTGCTCACATGAGTGTGTGATATACATTTTTAAATGCCTTATGTACCATCATAATATCCACATCTTAATATATGTACAGATCAGAACTAAACCTGATAATAGATTATTTTTTTATGGAGCGTGGCTTACAACTTATACAGCATATAGCAAGCATTGAATCTGCAGTAGTTAGGAGTTTGAAGGGGTTCTCTCACAATTAAACATTACATTTCTCTGTTAGATCAAACAAGGATAATTTTTTTTAATTGGAATCATTATAAAATGCTCATGTGCTTAGGTATTGCTGTTACATACATGTTATGGCACCCCCTGGTGTTCTTTCTATTCTAACTCAGAATGTCTCTGCAGTGTGACCAGTGCTAGTGGTCAGACAAGCTTAGTCTCACTACCCGGATCTTCTTATACACGGCCAGAGGAGTGATTTCTATTATTGGACAGGCCAGACCATGAGAATCATACTAGAAGCAGCTTCTTCTCACCAGCACAAAGGGGTTGTCCAGTTTCCTATATTGATGACCTATCCTCCTTAGGATAAGTCATCAATATCAGATCGGTGGTGGGTCCGACCAGGCACCGAAGCCGATCAGCACTCGCATGAGTACTGAGTTCTCTTCAGACAGCTGATTAGCAGGGGTCCCAGAAGTCAGAAACCCCAATCCAATATTGATGACCTATCCTGAGCATAGGTCATCAATATGGGAAAATATATAACCCCTATTTATTAGTAGATGTTGAAAGGTAATAGCATATTTTAAATGATTCAAAAGTATAAAGTTATGTTTTCCACGAACATCAACATTTACTATGTAGTTGTAGAACAAACCCTGTTATGATTATATTGGTTGCAACATCATTATAAAATAATATAGAAAAATGCTCTATCGTCATTCTCAAACTCTAATAGTTGAGACAACATGATAAATAAACACTGGGAAATAGCTCTCTAACCTGCAGGATCTGATTTTGTAACCCTACTTACAGGTCATAAACAGCTCAATGAAAATGCACCTAGGGTTTTTTTTTCACTCCTTGGTGTTACGGACCCCCACATTTACAATATTGAAAAGTGAGCGGGTAAGAACCAGAGCTGTTACTTTCTAGCACACAAAGCTCAGATGACGCAAGTACAAATGATGTGCCATCAGGCATGGAAGGACAGCTGATATTTATAAAAAAAAAAAAAAAAAGGGAAGGAAACTATCATTTTTTACCATATTTTTCTTTTATAATACAAGCATATAAATGTATTTCAGTGTGTAACATAGTTTATAAGGCCAAAAAAAAGACATCTGTCCATTCAGTTTGGCCTGTTATCCTGCAAGTTGATCCAGAGGAAGGCAAAAAACCCCTGTGAGGTAGAAGCCAATTTTCCCCACTTTAGGGAAAAAAATTCCTTCCAGACTCCAATCAGGCAATCAGAATAACTCCCTGGATCAACGACCCTTCTCTAGTAACTAGAACCTATAATATTATTACCCTCAATGTGAATGAACCAACATTGCAAACAGGAACCAACATTGGTCGGGAGTGGGGGAGGCAGCATAAGTCACCCCCCAAAAGATTAAAGACCATATCTAAAATAAAACCTGCTGAAGCATAATTGCTACAAACATATAAAATAACTCATGCTATATCACTAGGAGCAATGTATGTTGTTATTTTATGTATTAAACCCAGATACTTAAGGCAGGTTTACACTACCAGATTGTTGGGCAGATTATTGGGGGCGAATGTTCCTACAAACGACCGTTCTGATGTGCCAAAGTAAGTTATTCACAAAGTCGCTCGTGACCTTGTTGAATAACTTCGGTAGTTGATTTTTAATGTGGAAAACCACTTTACAACTTGAGACCGGACTCGGCTTCGATTCCGACTAGTATTAAAAAAATAAAATATGTCAAAATTATCGGATGAAAATACCCCTTTAAACTTTAAATGTAATGTATAACATAATGAACTAACTGGCGCTAAAGAACAAACTTCATACATAGACCAGACTGCAGAATATAGATTAGGACAAACCTGTATCATGGCTTCTTTTGTTGTACTTTCATCTTTATAGCCTTTTGGGCAAAAAGCACAATGTGGGTTGTAGATAGGGGCAACCACAGGGAGTCCATGACAGAGCACATGATTTCTGAATGTAGAAGATGGTGGGGGGATGCAATGACCAGTACATTAAAGTTAGTAGATTGTATTTCTAGCCTGAGGGATATGCAGTTCACTGTATACTTCCCACTATAGAAGGGCAGAATGTCCGCAGCAAGTCTTTCTATAATATACAGAATCAAGGAGTTTGGTGAAGGGAGAAAAGAGAGGAATTATGTCAGGAGTGAGGGTCAGGAGCAAGCAACATACAGCTGCATGTCTTCTTTATTAACGTAATCCCTCAAATCCTTATTTATTGCTTTGTAACATACTCAGTAACCTGCACTATAAGAAGTCATGAATAACAACTGTGTGTATATATGTCATTAGTAATTACTGCCTCTATAAGGAAACCATTGGCAGCTAACATTTGGTTTGCTATGTACTATACACTATCTTGCAGTGACTCCACTTTCAAGTAATTTCTTTCCTGGACAGTACAGTGCTAGCCTATGGGAATAAAAAAAAAGTCAATTTACTTGGGAAATGGAAATGCTGCCAGGGACGGAATGAAAACAGCATGATGAAACAAGAAAATCAATGTGTTTGAACTCTGAATGTTTGGAACATTGTGAAGGTTGAATGTAAAGACATAGAATAATGATGGCTGTAACAAAAAGGAAAAGTGCAGTCATCAAACATTATTTTTTTACATGTATATACGACAAAAGCTTTGTAATGATTTTTGTGAGATGCCGCTTCTGAACAATAAAGAATATGCTCATGTCTTAAGTTGTTGTGTTCCTCAGGATGTTCAATACTGATCGATAGTAAACAGGCAGTGGCAAGTGCTGATGGTCAATGTCCAGCCCCTTATGTTTTAGTAACACAGTATGAAATGTATAATGTCCATACACACTTAATAGACAAATGTTTTGGCCAGGAATCATTGGGTTGCAGCAGCCCCAACTATATTGAAAAGCATGAACAACTGCATGTTTCAATACAACTGCATACAGAAAAAAATCAATTTATGGCAGACTTATGGAAAGGTACATGCAAAGAGATGGTGTCCATACACTTGGAACAGGGGCAGACTGGGAACTTTAAAGTGGCCCCGGAAAAAAAATTAATAAATAAATAAAAAAAAGTGGCCTCATGTTGTAGACAAGTCTAAATTGACAGAAGGAAGGGCAGCACAAGTAGGCAGGGACAACTGAAGTAGCTAGGGCCAGCAATACTGTAGAGCAGTGCAAAATACCGACCCAGCAAAACCAAATAACACCATGCAGCATAAAATACTGCCATATCACCATTCTGAGGACGGTGACAGCTGAGTTCAGGAGGGCACCTGAAGCTGCTGGCGAGGTGCCTAAGTACCTGATCCTCCTAGTATTAATTAAAGCTGAGAGCATCGGGTCATTATGTACCTGGCCACCAGCAGCAATGAGGAGGGCTCAGGCAGCCCCCTGGGCCTGAAGGAAAGCCAGTCCACCCCTGACTTGGAAGGACTGTCTCAAATTGTTTTACCGAACATATACATAAGATGTAGTTTGGATTAAGTCTATTCTATTTTGGAAAACAATTATGGACTTAACCCAGTAGATACACTGGCTGCTATGACGTGCCCCAGCTCATTAAATGTCCACAGTTACTGGATTGTTGTCTACATGGCTGCCCGCAAGACTGGGTTCATGGATCTTATAGATTGTCTTTTTTTTTTACTGTACAGTACTATTGATTCCCCTCTAGATAGCATTGCTAATCTCTTGCTAGTCTAGAAACAAAGGAAATTACACTGATACCTATCAATTTAACTATATTAGTCTATGTCCTTATTATCTTGACAAAAAAATTTCACTTTAACCCCTTAAGACTCTGGGGTTTTTATGTTTTCATTTTTTACTTCCTGCTTTCACAGAGCCCTAACTTTATTATTTTCCCCTCACTTAGCCATATGAGGGCTTGTTTTTTGCAGGAAAAGTTGCACTTTCTAATGGCACCATTTTATATTGCTTACAATGTAGTGGGAAGCTGGAAAAATTCCAAATGGGTGAAATTGAAAAAAAAAAAAAATATTCCACCACAGTTTTGAGGATTTCAGTATGATTACATTTGTATAGTTTTTCTTGTGTTTTAATACTTTTTAAAAAAAGAGGTTTGCTTATTCTCAACCTCATAATCTTTTTTTTTTATACAATTTTGGAGTATGCATGCTTTTTTGATAATTTTTTATTTCATTTTTTTTTCAAGGAGCAAAGCAATAAAAAAAACAGCGATCTTTATTTTTCTATTGTTTATTTTAATTTTTAAAAACATGTTTATACAATTTATTTCTCTCTACAGGGGGCTTTAGATCGCTTGTCCCATAGACTGCAATGAATTAGCGAATCTCACACAGCCACAGATGCCAAGAAGGCTATGTTCCTATGGAGCCCTGCCACCTGCAGGCCTCTAAAGGAACTAGTGCTGTGATAGCCTTGGTCCCTCTGAAGAATCCGAGGCTACTACAAGGAATGAACAGCTACCCCGAAAGCTGTACAGGGGAGCCATTTGGGTCCTGGGAGTGCAGCACTCCTGGGGAAAGCTGCCTCAGATGCTGTCGACACAATTAAAAACAGCATCTGAGGGGTTAAATGTCTGCGATCAGCGTTACTAAGCTTTACTTTTTTTTTTACTTTACACAACCAAGGATGAATTCCTGTCTAAAGAAAAATCATGTAAATTTCTGCCAATCCTCCATAAATTTGGATTCTGAGTATGTATGTTTTCACAATAGGGAAAGGGCAATACGCCAGTGCCAGACATCTGCATCAGAAGAGATTCAGGATACACCCATACATGTTAAATTGTTAGCAGACAGTAGTGTTAGGACCTGTGCAGCTTTTCGTCCTCAGTGAATCGATCAAATTATTTTGGGCAAAATAAGAAAAACATTTCTTGCAACTTAGCAAAATTCCCTTCTAATAGTGTATACTATAGATTGTACACAATTGCAGATTGCAAAAATCCACTCTATTAGGTCGGCAATCTGGGAAAAGTGTTTTGCATGACGGCTGCATCTCTTGGACAAACCACAGCTGAACTGACCCAAATTCATAGAATCAGTGATTTATCATGTTTTTAGTTCTTGTGTGATCATGGGCCGGCTGTACTGTACTCACATGATTCCAGTACATTGCGTTAGAGCTACGGTGAGACAGAAACTGATGGCATCATAAATCACTATGAATTCAGGTCAAATGAGCTGCAGTTGGTCCAGGAGATGCTGCTGACACACAGATGATTTTTCCTGGAGTTTACCTGGCCATCTGACACTAACCCAAAGTTCATTCCAAAACGTGATTACCAGATTATCTGTGTGTTGGAAATGTATAATTTTAAAATACCTCAATAAGGCATGACCTCGAATATATATATATATATATATATATATATATATATATATATATATATATATATATCTTAATAGGATTACCACTCAATCTAAGGAGCTTCAGAATGACATGCCCATAAGCGATGTGTAATATGCTTCTCTTAGCTTTGGAATTAGGTATAGATTTTTAAAGAAAAGCTCAAGTGTAAGGTCATTGTGACCAGCAATATCCTGAGGCATTAACTCCAAATTATATTTACGAACACACATCCTCAGAAACCACAGATTTTATTGCTCATATAGCATTCTTATTATTTATTAATAATAATAATAATAATAATAATAATAATAATAATAATAAAAGAAAGCGCTCCCTGCCTTCATACAGCCATAACTTTTTTATTTTTCTGTTCACATAGCTGTATGAGGGCTTGTTTTTTTTGTGGGACAAGTTGTACTTTCTAACGCCACCATTTAATATTGCATATGATGTAGTAAGAAGCGGGAAAAAAATTCCAAATCAGGTGAAATTGCAAAAAAAACCAAAACGCAATTTCGCTGCAGTTTTACGGGTTTTTCGATGTTCATTAAAACTGACCAGTTACTTTAATTCTACTGGCCAGTACGAATCCGGCAATACCTAATATGTATAGTTTTTCTTCCGTTTTGATAGTGATCTGAACTTTTCATTGATACCATTCTGGGGTTCGTATGACTTTTTGATCGCTTTTTATTTAATTTTTTTTTACGGAAAAAAAAGTGACAGAAAATGGCAAATCGGCCATTTTGATGCTTTTTTCCGTACGGGAAAGACATTTTTACAGTATGGGCGTTTTCGCACAGGGTGATACCCATGATGTGTATTTTTTCAATACTTTTATTTTTATTTTGGGAAAAGGGGGATGATTTGAACTTTTATGTTTTTTAATTTTTTTAAAAAACTAATTTTTTTACACTTTTTTATAGTTCCCATAGAGAACTATTACAAGCAATCATCTAATGCATTGGAGTCTATGATGATTTTAATGCTTTTACACAGAAGGGCTCCATAGGAAAGTCTATGCAGCAGCCTCCTGTCATTGACTATGACAGGGGCTGCTGCATATATACTCCGGTTCCCCCGATCGCCACAAGGGGGAGCCGGAGTAACACCGGAAGCGCGAGCTTCTGGGGTTTTAAGCCCTTGGATGCCGTGGTCAGGATTGACTGCGGTATCCGAAGGGTTAAATGTCCGCGATTAGCATTACTGCCATTCGTGGACATGAGCTGCGGTTGTCTGCTGTATAAATCAGCAGTTCACCCGTGGCCATGACATCTGCTCTGTTCAGGAGCGGGCACCATCATTACACACGCGCCCAGCGCAGTACGAGTACGGCGCTGGGTGCGAAGGGGTTAAAGAGGACCTTTCACAGGTCCTGCCATTATATAAAATAATGTAGGACAGGGATGCCTAACCTGCGGCCCTCCAGCTGCTACAAAACTACAACTCCCAGCATGCCTGGACAGCTTACTGCTATAAGCCTCCAGCAGGGCATGGTGGGAATTGTAGTTTTACAACAGCTGGAGGGCTGCAGGTTGAGCATCCCTGATGTATGGCATATTAATGAGATGTGATATCACTTTTTTTTTTTCTACGGGCTGCTCTGTTCGCCCGCTGTGCCCCCTGTTCTGGTTTCCGGCCCTGTGACGAATACCGCACCTCGCGGCCCTGCCTGACGTCAACTACACAAGATATGGTTTAGTCATTGGTTTCCAAGTCATCAAGGTACGCCCTCCCTAGGAGCATGAAGGTCAGCTTGGTACAGTTTACACAGATGCCTCCTGTCCACGCGGGCACAGGAAGGCCAGCCCTGACAAGCTGAGAGGGCCTTTTCACTGCCCCAGTGACACAGTGCCCTGTGAGCTCACCAGTTCCTCATTTGATACAAGCCCGGTCCTCTAACGGGATTATATAGGGTGAGAAACCAACCCGCAGTAGCGTATAACTAAGTCAAAACACGGACATGGGGATTCGTGGACCGAGATACAAGAATAGCACAAGATTAAATGATATATTTAATTGCCTTAAGGACGCACTAGACATTACACGATACACAGTGGTCGGATGTGCAAATACTGTACAGGTGGTATGATACAATAGAGTTAAACAGAGCAAGAGTCAGTTACCAGGTGGAGGAGTAGTCCTTTGGGTTATGATGAATTCTGGTTTGCTGTAAAGCTTGGCTGTAGTCACAAGGGGGCAGAGATGTCAGCAGTTGGTCCACGGTCCCTCTAAACACATTACTCAATGTGCCCCCCCCCACCTTCAGAGAAAGATGCTGGCCTCTGGCCTAACTGGGCTTTTTCACCTGTAGTCGGTCACTCCCCTCCCTCCCTCCCTCCAGGACGAGTTCACCCTCCTTCCATTTCCAGGTAGCCAAAACCCATTATGGCCCATAGCTCCAGATTGGAAGGTCACAAGGAGATAATTCTGGGACCAACTGATCAGCCTGGGTTCCGGCTACAAACCGGGAGACCAAACATGGCTCCGTTAGTAGGTTTCTGCTGATCTCTGTATCTCCCCTTCCTGGCATCCTACCACCAAACGATAACCAGGGGCATATCTGGCCCCAGGGTCGCAGATATTTAACTGGTTTATGCCTGTGATGGACGGGCAAGTCATAATTCCTTATGAATCCCTGGTTCCATGATGTCTGATGGATTTGAGAGATCTGGGTACTAACTGACACCACCTACCGAGGGGTTTTCCTGTAGGATGGCCTCCGTGCTGGCTGATTGAGGTGTGAATTTGGACACATGTGGCCTGCTTGAAGCCTGGACCCTTGTGGAGTTCACTCCCTCTGCTATCTGACAGCAAATAGCTGGAATTAGATCATGGATGGCATTAGATCATAATTCCACATTCCTCACACGCCCTGAATGTAAATCTATACCATCGGTACAAGAATACGGTAACGTGTTTCATTGTGATTGGGCAGCTCACAGCATGGATTTACATTCAGGATGGGAAACCGGGGGAGGGGGGGGGGGGTTGTACACAGAAAAAAAAAATTGTGATATCACACCTCATCATTATGGCCTACACTGCCAGGTATTTACATGGTAATGTCAGGTCCTCTTTAGGCATACAGCTTCTCAAGAATCACTTAAGGGGTTGTCTCACTGTAGACATTGGTGGCATATTGCACACTACTCTCCAGAACGGCAACCCCCCCCCCCCCAATGTGAGTGGAGACCAGTCACGCTTGAGCGGTGTGCTCTCCATTCGTCTCTATGTGACTTGCAATAATAGCCAAGCTATGAATGGAAAGCATGCTGCTCATGTGCGGTGCTCTCTCCTTCACTTTCGGGGGCCCATTCTGGAGACAGGTGAGACCTGCACCTTTCTGACGTTGGTGGCATATACTTAGTGATACACCCAGTGTACTCCAAAGATATACTGATAGGGTCATTAGATTGTGAGCCCCATCGGGGACAGGTTGATGCTAATGTTTGTAAAGCGCTGCGGAATATGTCAGTGCTATGCAAGTGTGTAAAATAAATAATAAATGCATAAAATAAATAATATGCCATTAATGTCTGAGATTATATAGCCCCAAGAACTTACATCGTATAGCCTGCAGGAAAGAAAGGACGTGGGTTACATATGGCAAATATTAAAGTAAGGTTCAGGAGGGAAGTATTTTTAACTTAATGAGAGAACAAAGGGGGAATAATGTGAAATTGGTTGGGGGAGTAGAAGATGCTTGTAACAATCTTCCAGCAGATGTGGTTGGAGATCCACAGTAGGCGAGTGAATATAAACCTGCCTGGAATAAATATTTAGCTTTATCCTTAAAGAGAAATAATATAAAATAGGTAAAGCAGATGGGCCATTATTCCTCTATATTTCTATCACGTGGATACATTAAAATGCAGCTGTTAAACCACAGCTTCACCGCACAGTGGTTATACCCTGTGTAAGAAATGTTACTGTTATACCCTGTGTAAGAAAAGTTCCTTCTGGTCGTAATGATCTCTGCTTGCAGTCATTTGACTGGAATCTTCATCTTTTACTTCTAGTGGATGGAGATGTGTCCGGTAAACCATGAGAACTGATGGGAGAAGATATTTACTGCACTCATTTTGTGAAGAAATAAATGATGACAGCAGGTGGAGAACTGGCATTTAGTAAGACAGCAGGACATCCAGTGATCTAAGAATATTTTTATTAAATGTTCAGGACAAAAATCCGCATGATCTCCTTTATAGATCAAGATCTAACAAATGGAGTAACCCACAAAGCACCAATTTACTTGTAGGCTTTGTCAAGCAAATTGTAAAGACTTTTGGGGAGGGGGGGGGGGGGTCACTTATCAAACTGGTGTAAAGTAGAACTGGCTTAGTTGCCAATAGCAACCAATCAGATTCCACCTTTCATTTTGGACAGCTTGTCTGGAAAATAAAAGGAGGAATCTGTTTAATTGCTATGGGGAACTAAGCCAGTTCTATTTTACACCAGCGTGATAAATTACCCCCGTTGTGCACATCTTTCTATTCTGCAATTAAACTACAAGTGCCTACAAACTCTGAAATACAGATACTCTACCTAAGAACAAATACCTGATAGCTGCTGATAAGGAGGTGCCCCTCAATCCTTCCAGCAGCCCTCTGATATGTACTCACTATAACTTCCTTAGCAATGCTTACCTAACCTACCTAGCAGTCTGTGGGACATCTATCAGGTAAATGAAGCTTTGGGGCTGAAAGGGGCCTAAACGCTACAATATTTTTTCGGCCAGAGGTTTCATTTTACAGTTATGCTTTACTTGGTTTAACAATAATTAAACCCATCTACAATAGAAATCACGATCTTCCAGGTGTTGCCACTTATGGATCAACCTTCTAACTAGGAGTAACTTAAGCATTCAGATATTTTGCATGGTGTCTGATGTGGTCATTTATAAAAGTAGTGATGAAGAAGTAGCTGTGGTCGTAGCCCTGGGAAGAAAGGAAAAACAAATGTAACCATCACATATGATGTATACAGTCAGTGTAGAGAAGTCTGCTCACGCAGTGAGACACGAAAACAGAAATGTATGTATTAAAAGCAAGAAAATACATTCATGTTAATCCATGATGAGGATAAATCCCGGATCCACACCGAGCGCTTGGAAAACTACTGATAAAACTAAATGTGACCATTTACTTCTGAGTCTTACCTCTTGCAGTCTAAACACAACAGGAATTTTCCGTTCAGTACATGCTGCAATAAAATTGTCAGGCAAGAGCTGACCTGCAGAGAGGAACTGGTCATCTTTCCCCTGGTCAATTAGAATGTCTAGCTGTGAGCCAGAGTACGTCTTCACCAGATGAGTCGCATCATATGCCTTACAAATATAAAGGGAATTATAAGAAATTATATTAAGTATAAAGCATGGAAATAAACATCTAATGGGATTAAGAATGGAAAGAAGAGGGTTGTGTGCATAAACAAACCTACATACCTCCCATTTACTGCTGTCCGATCCCAAGTATCCACCAAATGCTTTCTGACCCCAGGGACATTGAATGGGATTACAAATAGGTGCAAATGCTGAAACACTCTGAAAAGGACAGTAAAATATAATACGTGTATAATATTACACGTACCTTACAATGGAGAATATAACAATACATTTCATACTAAAACACTAAAAAGCAGCTGCCCCTGTACACTCACTTCAAAAAATAATGCACCAAGATGGAGTTGTCATCGAATTAAACTTTGTGTGAATGTAAGGATGATGTACAGTATATAAGTAATGACAATATTAGAAATCAGAGAAAATTGTACAACTGAAAGGAGGCTCTAGCACCTGATGGGCCACCTCTAGCCTGTTTACAGGATGAGATATGGTTGGGCATGGAGGAATACAGGTCCGTATGGTTTCCTATGGCACATTTACCCACAGATGTTACAGCTGGGCTTGTAGATCCTGCACACTCGTAGGTTGCTGAAGCTGCTGTCCCAGCTGAACCCATAAATGCTTGGTAAAACTGGAGACAGGGCAGGACAGGAAGTGCTACAATCTGGAGACATTCATGGGAAACCCTTGATGTGTGTGGGCAAGCTTTACTGTGCTGAAAAATGCCAGCTGGAAGCCCTGCCATGAGAGTCAACCTGTGACCACAGGATGTCCTGCACATATTACTGAGCTGTTGGTGTCCCTCATATCACTACTAGGGGTGACCGAATGTAATATGTGATGTTCACCAGTTGGGGCAATGTGTCACTCCACAGCAATGCAAAGGCAGGATTGATGAGCTCACCATAAGGCCTCCATACTCCAACCCAACCGTTGTGGTATCCCCGACAGAACCTGAATTCATAGCTAAAGATGATACAGCTCCAGTCAATAGCAGTCCAGGTTTCTCGTTCATACAACTGCAAATGAAAGTGACAGTGGCTGGTTGTCAATGGCAGGACACATAATAGGTGCCATAACACCTAATGTCCTTCTGCTAAGCACCTGGACATGGTCCGGGCAGAAACAGGGTGGTAATGAAGGTTCCACCTGTGTTTGGATGGTGGCGAATGAAACTGTGGGAGCTGCTCATACTTGTCAGTGGATCAATTGATCCTCTCTACTGGTGGGCTGTCCGGAGAATGTTCACCGTGTGTGCATGCCATCACGTAATCACTGCTCCCAACACTAACAGCTAGGTCAGAACGGCCTAGAAATCAGGCAATTTGTCAAAATAATCATCCTGCTTCTCTCAGCATAATGATGTGCCCTCTCTCAAAGTCTAAACTGGGCAAAATGTTTTTGAGTGCATTGCAGAGGCATGTCTAGCACTCAATGATCTCTCACCAAGAGGTGCACTATCCAAAAGTAGCCATTGAAAGCCTTTTTATAGGGCAGCAGGGGAAGCATTTGCCCTCTTGTGGCAAGACCTAGTGTCTTATCAGACGACACTAGTAATCATTTACATATCTGCCTGAGACACAACTGTACTGAATTCACTGTACTGTGAAGTACTACAGTACACTACAGTATATGGACAAATGTATTGGGACAGATCTCTTAATCATTGAATCCAGGTGTTTCATTCAGCCCCATTGTCACAGATGTATAAAACCCAGCACTGTAATAAGATGCTACTGTTGCAACAGGTCAGCTTGTGAAATTTCTTTCATCCTAGATATTCCACAATCAACTGTGAGAGGTATTATTGCAAAGTAGAAGTGTTTAACCACTTCCAGTCTGCCCATTGACTATAAACGTCCTGGTAGTGGATCTCTATCTCTGAATGGACGTTTTAAAACGTCCTTGAGCTTTGCCCCCTGTGTGCAGCACCTGTACATAGAAGCTCCATGACTCAGCTGCCTCCTGACAGCCAAGAACATGGAGCTTTAACCTGAGACCTTTTTTCCTCCAGGCTTTTAATCACTCTGACAAGCTGTCAAAGCCATCACAAATGCTTGTACTATCTCCCTCTCATTACTGCCGGTCACAGAGCAGTTTACAACCACATATGGGGTGTTTCTGCAAACTTCAGAATCAGGAAAATAAATATTCAGGTTTGATTTGCGGATTATCCTTGCTATTATATAGGAAAAAATAATTAAAAATTGAAAATCTGCAAAAAATATATATTTATTTTTAAATGTCACCTTCCTTCTGTTTTAATTCTTGTGGGAAATCTAAAGGGTTAACAAACTTTGTAAAATCAGTTTGGATTACATTGGGGGCTGTAGTTTCTAAAATATGTTTATTTATGGGAGGTTTCTATTATTTAAGCCCCTCAAAGTCACTTTAGGACTGCAAAGGTCCTTTAAAATTAACTATTGGAAATTTTCATGAAAATCTTAAAAATTACATCTAAAATTTGAAGCCTTCTAACGTCCTCAAAAAATAAAATTACATTTCCAAAATTATGCCAACATAAAGTGGACATATGGTGAATGTTCATTAATAACAATTTTATTAGATATCCCTATGCAACTTAAAAGCAGAGAAATTAATATTTAAAAAATTGTGATTTTTCAAAATTTTCAGTAAATTTTGGATTTTTTATAAATAAAGGTAAAATATATTGACTCAAATTTACCATTAACACAAAGTACAATGTGTCACAAGAAAACAATCTATGAATGGCTTGGATAAGTTAAAAGCGTTCCAAAGTTATTACCACATGAAAGGAAGTCCTATAAAGGCATGGTTGGTGAGTTTAGAGTGAAAGAACCTGACTGTTCCACACACAGCCTTGACCTAAACCCCATCCAACACCTTTGGGATGAACTAGAGCTGCGGTATACATACAAATACTACAACTGTTTTGTGATAGCACATGCTTCCTCAGGCCTTCTACCATTGGATTAGTGAGTGCCACATCTTCCTATACTTTTTCAAGTAGAAAAGGTGTTTTTTTTAATCCAACCCTGTGCCATCCTTCACAATGTGTCTTCTCTGCTAAAGAAAACATGCTAAAATATGAATGAAGGGATCCTTGCAAGGTTTCTTCTGGTTATATGAGGTTTTCTATAAAGGTACACCTCCCACTAATCATCTGTGTACTTGAACTTTATGAAATGTTTTCTACAGCATCAATGCCCTTTACTTAATTACTCAAAGGCAAAACTTACTTGAGAAGAGGTTAGCTGATCAGCAGGAGACGTAAACACAAGGACTGAGTCATCACACATCACAGATACTGGAGAGGACTTGGCGGTATGATTACACCGGTCACAAATATGTGTGGGCAGCCATGTTAATCACCAAATGTGGACATACTAACTTAAAGCCCTATTAGACCCCATTATTTTCTGGCCAGTTACCAGGAACAGGGGTTCATAGGAAGGCCTGAGTCCCAATAATTGTCCCATGTAATCGAGCAGTCGATAAACGAGCAAACAAATAAAGCATATCTCTCTGTGTAATCAGAGATTTGAAATGAGAGGAACAACTTCAGTACTTCATACTACTAGAGCTCTTTCTTGTGCACAGGTCTGTACACAATAATCCATGTGTGGCCTAGCTAGTGATCTATAGAGTGGTAGAACCATGTTCTATTTTCTCATTAATTATTGCACTGGTGACTTGTATTTTCCCTTCCCATGTGCAAAGGCGTACATTTCTCGGTGTTAAAGGGGCTATCCAGGTATTCTATATTGATGACCCATCCTCAGGACTAGGCTTGAGCAAAATCGACCTTTGGATCATAGATCTGAAGTCGATTTGTTCAATTACTTAGATTTTAATGCAGTTTCCGTAGAGCATTAAAATGTATTTGCTCCATGAAGCCAAAGTTCGTCTCGACCAAAGTCGCATGAGACTTCAGTGAGTTACTACTGTATTCATATTTCTGTATTTAAAAAATATTTAAAATAGCAAAATTGCTATTTTGAATCCATGATCGGAAGGTCATAGAATGCACCTAGGCCATGTGATTGATGAACATGACGTCACTGGCCTAGGAAGAAGGCACTGGCCACAGATCAGATATTGATTACCTTTCGTGAGGACAGACTATCAGTATCTTAAAAACCCGTTTTAAAGCTCATCTGTCACTTCTCTGCCCAAGCCTCCAATCTATCCAGATCCATCTGTAGCAGTATACTGTCCTCTTCTGTGTTAATTACTTTACACAGTTTAGCGTCAACTGATATTTTACTGTGCAAGCCTTCTACAAGATCATTAATAAATATAGTGTCTTGCGAAAGTATTCGGCCCCTGGAACTTTTCAACCTTTTGCCACATTTCAGGCTTCAAACGGAAGCGTTTGTGAACAGCAGTTTTCAGCTCTTTCCACATATTCTCAATTGGATTCAGGTCTGGACTTTGACTTGGCCATTCTAAGACCTGGATACGTTTATTTTTGAACCATTACATTGTAGATTTTGCTTTATATTTGGGATCATTGTCTTGTTGGAAGATAAATCTCCCTCCTAGTCTCAGGTCTTTTGCAGACTCCAACAGGTTTTCATCCAGAATGGTCCTGTATTTGGCTCCATCCATCTTCCCATCAATTTTAACCGTCTTCCCTGTCCCTGCTGATGAAAATCAGGCCCAAACCATGATGCTGCCACCACCATGTTTGACAGTGGGGATGGTGTGTTCAGGGTGATGAGCTGTGTTGCTTTTACGCCAAACATATCGTTTTGAATTGTTTCCAAAAAGTTTGATTTTGGTTTCATCTGACCAGAGCACCTTCTTACACATGTTTGGTGTGTCTCCCAGGTGGCTTGTGGCAAACTGTAAATGAGACTTTTTATGGATATCTTTGAGAAATGGCTTTCTTCTTGCCACTCTTCCATAAAGGCCAGATTTGTGAAGTGTTCAACTGATTGTTGTCCTATGGACAGACTCTCCCACCTCAGCTGTAGATCTCTGCAGTTCATCCAGAGTGATCATGGGCCTCTTGGCTGCATCTCTGATCAGTCTTCTCCTTGTTTGAGATGAAAGTTTAGAGGGATGGCCAGGTCTTGGTAGATTTGCAGTGGTCTGATACTCCTTCCATTTCAATATGATCGCTTACACAGTGCTCCTTGGGATGTTTAAAGCTTGGGAAATCTTTTGGTATTCAAATCTGGCTTTAAACTTCTCCACAACAGTATCACGGACCTGCCTGGTGTGTTCCTTGGTCTTCATGATGCTCTCTGTGCTTTAAACAGAACCCTGAGACTATCACAGAGCAGGTGCATTTATATGGAGACTTGATTACACACAGGTGGATTCTATTTATCTTCATCAGTCATTTAGGACAACATTGGATCATTCAGAGATCCTCAATGAACTTCTGGAGTGAATTTTCTGAACTGAAAGTAAATGGGACGAATAATTTTGCACGCCCCACTTTTCAGTTTTATTATTACAAAAAAGTTTAAATGATCCAATAAATTTCGTTCCACTTCACAATTGTGACCCTCTTGTTGTTGATTCTTCACCAAAAATTTAAAATGTTATATCTTTTTGTTTGAAGCCTGAAATGTGGCAAAAGGTTGAAAAGTTCCAGGGGGCCGAATACTTTCGCAAGGCACTGTATATTAGAGAATAGGCCCCAATACTGACCCCAGTGGTACCCCACTAGTGACAGTGACCCAATCTGAGTGTGTACCGTTAATAACCACCCTCTGTTTTCTATCACTGAGCCAGTTACTTACCCACATACAGACATTTTCCCCCAGTCCAAGCATTCTCATTTTATATACTAACCTTTTATGTATCAAATGCTTTGGAGAAGTCAAGATATACAACATCCATTGATAATAATGACCCCCGTGGTACCCCACTAGTGACAGTGACCCAATCTGAGGGTGTACCGTTAATAACCACCTCTGGTTTCTATCACTGAGCTGGTTATTCACCCACTTACACACTCATTTTATGTACCAACCGCTCATACAGCACAGTATGTAATGCTTGGGACAAATCGATAATTACATCCCACGACTGACCCAGGTCCAGTCTAGAAGTTGTCTCTCATTAGTCTGACAGGACTGATCCTCAAACCCACTGACTTCCTATTTCTAGTAAAGCGTCCTATGATTCTCTATGGAGAAGCTGAGGACAAGCTTGACCATTCCAATGAAACTCAAAACTCCCGTTCCTGTGACTGAACATTATTATATTATTATTATTATTATATAACATTAACATATTATTATGTATTGTCAGTGAATGGAAAATCTTCTTGTTACTTTCAGATGCTGGAAACCTGTGCAGGTCATGCCCAAATGACACAGCTCTGTGGAAGTGAAAGCTCTGATATACTCGATGAGCAGCACAGTTGTACGAGGTTGTATACACGTGTCTTATGTAGTCAAAATCTGCACACGATTTACCAAAAGCTACTGCATTTTCCAGCATAAAAAAGACTACCCCAAAACTGTGGCAATTTACAAGATATGCCATAATTACCTAATAGGACAACAGAGGTCTAGTGACCTCCATTTGCCGATTCCCAACCTTTGCATTCTCCATACTCTTTAATGGAGAGAAGCCACTTCTCAATTGTCTGAAGTCTCTGGGACTGGAGGAAAGAGCCAAGCTTTGTCCATTAACAGATATAGGGGGAGATTTATCAAAGCTGGGGCAAAAGGGAAACTGGCTTAGTTGCCCACAGCAGCCAATCAGATTTCAACTTTCATTTTTCAGAGCACCTTTGGAAAGTCAAAGGATCAATCTAATTGGTTCCTACTGGCAACTTTCTTTGCACCAGTTTTGATACATCTCCCTGAAAGTGTCCATTACCGTGACTGAATCAAATGCAAACGTGACCATACACTGTAATGTCAGCCGATTCCGTTAGGATAGTCTGACTATCTAATGTGTATAGGGAAATCCTGACTCTACCCCAACAGCAGATGGCGGAGGAGAGAAGAATAGGGCAGTTGGATGGTAAGTGGGGTGGGGTGGTTAGTAGAGGTGGCCAGCTTAACAATGAAATCAATCAAGATCTTATGCATTTTGATCAGATAGCACTGATGCTGGAAATATGGTCATCTGGACCACATTTGGCTGAAAACACCAGAATCCAGCATTTAAGCACACAGAATCCATTAATACCGTATTTCATGTAACGTACGATCTCTGGTTTCCGCCCTGCAGCAGGGTCCAGGAACATGGCGGCTAGTGATGGGTGGCTGCTCTGGTGTTCCATGCTCCATACTTTACTGTAATTAGACCACACTTCACTTTTACACACCAGGTGAAGTGTGGTCTAATTACAGTAAAGTACAGTAAATCCAGGTTTTCCTTTGTACATTACCTTATACTTCCCAGGGTTTTTCAGTGCACAGATCAAAGCGCCATGTCCACCCATAGAGTGCCCAAATACAGAAATCCTGTCTGGATCAGTTGGGAAATTTCCATTTATGAGTTGAGGTAGCTGGAAAACACAAAAGAGAAATCACTTTTTCCGTGTTGTAATTTTTACTTTAGAACTAAAAGACTTGACTAGCGTTTCTGAACCTGCTATTAGCGGTGTGGGTCTACTGTTTATGACTCCAAAAAGGTAATTCCTCAGCATGCATCAATAAAAACAGTTCTTTAACTCATTGTATTAAAACATATACAAAAAACAGTAGACAAGGGCCTACGCGTTTCGGATGAGGCATAACATCCTTGGTCATGGCTGCCATGGCATGCTTCATCCGAAAAGTGTAGGCCCTTGTCTACTGTTCTTGAACACGTTTTAATACAATAACAAAGAGCTGTTTTGAGTTACGAGGGCTGAGGAATTACCTTTTTAGATCCACTGGTGACAAAGTCGTCAGCCATTTTTATTATGGGCTAAGCCATGAACTACATTGTTGGAGATAATGACCTGTGTGACCCCCGGTCTGGTATAGTACTGGCTATTTTTTTCCACATGCTGAGGATTTTGTTGCAAAAGTTTCAGCAAATGAAAATCAATCAGTCTCATTCATTTGAATGGGGACGGCAAGCTCATAGATTTCTGCAAGCCTCATTCAGGCGAATGGAACTGATTTTCCGAAGTTTCTGCAACAAAATCCGCAGCATATGAAGTAACCCTAAGACGACTGCAATATGAAAACACCATGCTTTTCAGAAAGGCGTTGTCTCATGGAGATATCCCCTGTCCGTGTGCCCTATTAGATAATATGAACACCAGAAAGGGGAGTCACCTGTTTAGGAACCCTGTCTATGGGCCAGAATAGACAGCCACTCTGTAGAGTAGTTCCCATTCTGCACAGAAAAGCCTAGGAAACCTAGACCGCCGTTGACAGAAAGTGTAGTGTGCTAGAATAATTAGAATAATTCTTTCATTGATATATTGTACAGTTGTAACCTAATAACATGTTGAATATGGAGTTTTCCGTCGGAAACATTTTTTTTTAATCTACATAATTCAGAACTGTAGTTTCAACAGCCTGTTAAATTACTTTAGCTCCTTGTCCGATGTCTGATAATTTATCCGCCCATTACTTCCGGTATCAACACTACTAATCTGGAATCTCAGAATGCTGAAAGTAGACGACTACAAATGATGATGCCATGACAGGTTATCATAAAAAATCTAAAAATCCAGAATCCATCATCTGTAGGGGCATAAGGACTAGGTGTCATATAGGTGGCAAGTAAGACTCTGTGACTGCATTATTTATAGAAAAAAAATCCCAAATTTACAGAAAATGTAGAAAAATTCACTATTTTCTAAATTTGAATTTCTCTGCTTTAAAAGGGGTTTTCCGAGTTATATATACTGATGACCTATGGAAGCGATTCTTCCCATAGAAATGAATGGGGCAGTGAGGTGTAATTACACCTACTCACCACTACCCCATTACGGCCAGCATGTAAACAGTGAAGAGGAGGCAGCGCTGATACAGCGCGCGCCTCCTCTTCAAACAGCTGATTGGCGGGGGTGCCGGGTTTCGGACCCCCACGATCTGATATTGATGACCTGTCCTGAGGATAGGTCATCAATATATATAACTCGGAAAACCCCTTTAAGACGGATAGCGATACCTCTTAAAACAGTTGCTAATAAACCTTCACCATATGACTACTTTATGTCGGCATCCTTTTGCAAATGGCATTTTATTTTGTAGGATGTTAGAAGGCTAAGAATTTTAGAAGCAATTTTGACATTTTTAAACACAATTTCCAAACCCAGTTTTTAAGGACTAATTCAGTTATGAAGTCACTTTGTGGGGCTTGCATAGTTGAAATCACCCATAAAGGACCCCGTTTTAGAACCTACTCTCCTCAAATTATTCAAAACTAATTTTACAAACTTTGTTAACCCTTTAGGTGCTCCACAAGAATTAAAGGAAAATGAAGGTGACATTTTAAAATGTCATTTTTTTTTTCTTTGCAAAGTTTCTATTTCAATTTATTTTCCCAGTAAAGCAGCAAGGATTTACAGCAAAATAAACTTCAACATTCATTAATACTATCCATCGTGGCAAGGTTACAGCTGTCAAGAAGCTGGAATATAAAACAGAAACCTGACTGGCAGCAGCGGGCAGCACCTTCACTTTTACTTCACATTTGTGGGTTTTTTTTGTGAATTGCCCATTGATGCCAATCATGTAAATACATCCAAGGGTGTAACTACCAGGGTAGCAGACACAGCAGCTGTTGCGGCCCCAGCAGCTAAAACTGCACACAAAGTAAGTGATGACAACATGATGGAAGGGACAGCTGAAAGTATAAGGGTACGACCACACTATAGAAGTTCCGCTGTGGATTTCTAGCAGCAGAAAATCCATAGTATATCCGGCTGAAATCTGTATCAAATAGTGCAGATTTTGGTACATAAATTCTGCAGTTTTGCCACGGATTTCACCCTTTGTATGGAAAAGTGTGAACTTTTGTGGCAGAAATCGACAACGGCCTATCAGGCTCCACACTGTATGTCAAGTTATGTGTGGCTCTGTTTGGAGACGGTTTGCGCAGTGTGTGGATGAGAATTGTTAAAATCTCATCCACTTCTCCACTACTGTAAATGCTGCAGAACATTTACTTGATGTGTGGCCATACCCTAATGATACGTGAAAACAAGCAAAGACGTGGTACAGAGAAAAGTCCAAAAACAATAAGTCACTGGTGAAGGTGCTCATAATAGAGTGGGGTCCCATTCCAAGTTCTGTGATCTGGCTCCACATATACCTGAGACACACAAAATATTTCTGAATAACGGATGTGAATAACTATTTTGCATCCACTGATTGATTTAACTATCCCCACAAAAAGACCACTAAGATAATAAGACGTTACCTCCTCCACAACGTAAGAATACATTCTGTAATTTGTTTTCCAGGGTTCTTCAGTGGCATTGACATAGAATCCCGCTCCAGTGCCAAAGTCCCAGCTCTCCTCTTCCCCATCTATATTGCAGCCACCTGACATAAGGAATATGAATAATGAATAAGCCAGTCCTGTTGATCAGAAATGTTCTGTATATCCTATACACTGAAACATTGTAACAGAGATATCTCAAGATCCAGGACTATAAGTGGCAGCAAAACGGTTAAAGAGGAATGCTGTAAACTCGTATCTCGTGACATTAAAAAGAAGACCTGTTAGGTAAGTTCCCAATAAGGAAACATCAACGGCCTACTGAAAAAGCAAACTAGTAACTGGAAGCAGAACTTTTCTTATGGTCACTTAGAACTGCTCAGATCAGAACTAGAAAGGCTTCATGGAATCAGGTTTTGAAGATGGTTCAGTCATAAGACGCTGATGTTTGCTTCTGGGGCAGAGAATGGGATATCTGCCACCATGCCATGTCTAATTTCCTTTAGGCCTCATGCACACATCTGTATTTTGCATCCAAGTCCAATCAGCATTTTTTTGCTGACTGCACACAGATCCATTTATTTCTATGGGTCCACACAAAAAAAAAAAAAAACAGCACATGGATGTGATCCGTGTGCTGTCAGCATCCGTTCTGTAGATTATAAAACATGTCCTATTCTGGTCTAGGGTTGAGCGGTAAACCGGTGTGAACGATTTACCGCGGTATTAAGAAACAGCGATATGGCGATATCGCCGTTTCCAAATAACCGCGGTATTTAGAGACGTCATAGGAGCGGTCATATGCGGGCTGACCGCTCCTAGATGCGTGACAGCCCGCCCCTTGTATATGCCTACTGTACATACTACTTCATGCAGCTGCCGTCCTTGGCTCCTCGCTCCCATATTCAAGTCTCCGCCCACCGGCTGAGCACAAGAGCGAGGAGCGAGGGGGGCAAAATCAGCAGTCCATGAGGAGGAGGCAAGAAGAGTGAGGGATCCTAACGGCATTCATGTAATAAATAATATACTATGTCAGGGGTGCATAACAGATCGGGCCGTGGGCCGCATGAGGCCGCACAACCGATTATGCAGGATGGATCCTGGAGAGCAGGTGAGACGAAGAGAAGACAGAAGCAATGTATCAGCGCTCCTGCCTTCTCCTCAGATAGGTGAGCAGGGCACTGTGCAGGGTGGACCTGGGGCAGAGGAGCGAAGAGCTGCAGGGTCAGGAGACCCTGATCAGGTCTGCCTTGTACAATGCCCCCAACAGCAGGCTGGTTTCCCCTGTAACTGGGGCTCCCTTGGATGCCCCAGTTTACAGGGGAAATAGTGCAAAAAAAAGTCTGTGTCCCCAAAGGCCTTTCAGTGACCTCTTGGGGACAAATCATGTGGGGAAAAAATATATTAAAGTTAAAAAAATAAAATATGATGTTGCAAAAAAAAAAAAAAAAAATAGAAAATTATAAAATACAAATGAAAGAAAAAAAAAATAAAAGAAAAAATTGCAAAATAAGAGTGTGTTCACTGTCCCCTAACAGTCTTTTTATGATCCCTTGGGGGGACATTATGTGCCAAAAATATATTTAAAAAGATAGAAAATTAATAAAAATAATATGTTAGAAAAAAATAAAACGTGCAAAATAGTACAGTGTTCATTGTCCCCCAACAGTCTTTATGACCTCTTGGGGGACATATTATGTGCCAAAAATATATTTAAATAATAAGTACTAAACCAATTATAAAAAATACTAATAAAATACAAACAAAAGTGAAAAATAAAAAAAAAATGCAGCAGATTACAAAATGAAGCTAAAAAAATAAATAAAAAAGAAAAAACACCCGCACCAACCAAAACCGTCGCCATTATCTCCCTATTCAAGTGAAACTATACATTTTATATAACAAAACGACTGACACAAAATAGGGAACTTATTATAATAATTTATTTTGGTGTCAGTTTGCATATTTAAAGAATAAGGAGCTAATGTCTCCTTGTGGCCGCCCCCATACAGTATAACATCTCCTTGTGGCCGCCCCCATACAGTATAACATCTCCTTGTGCCTGCCCCCATACAGTATAACGTCTCCTTGTAGCTGCCCCCATACAGTATAACGTCTCCTTGTAGCTGCCCCCATACAGTATAACGTCTCCTTGTGGCTGCCCCCATACAGTATAACGTCTCCTTGTGGCTGCCCCCATACAGTATAACGTCTCCTTGTGGCCGCCCCCATACAGTATAACGTCTCCTTGTGGCCGCCCCCATACAGTATAACGTCTCCTTGTGGCCGCCCCCATACAGTATAACGTCTCCATGTGGCCGCCCCATAAAGTATAACGTCTCCTTATGGCCGCCCCCATACAGTATAACGTCTCCTTGTGCCTGCCCCCATACAGTATAATGTCTCCTTGTGGCCGCCCCCATACAGTATAATGTCTCCTTGTGGCCGCCCCCATACAGTATAACGTCTCCTTGTGGCCGCCCCCATACAGTATAACATCTCCTTGTGCCTGCCCCCATACAGTATAACATCTCCTTGTAGCTGCCCCCATACAGTATAACGTCTCCTTGTAGCTGCCCCCATACAGTATAACGTCTCCTTGTGGCTGCCCCCATACAGTATAACGTCTCCTTGTGGCTGCCCCCATACAGTATAACGTCTCCTTGTGGCTGCCCCCATACAGTATAACGTCTCCTTGTGGCTGCCCCCATACAGTATAATGTTTCCTTGTGGCTGCCCACATACAGTACAACGCCTCCTTGTGCCTGCCCCCATACAGTACAACGTCTCCTTGTAGCTGCCCCCATACAGAATAATGTCTCCTTGTAGCTGCCCCCATACAGAATAATGTCTCCTTGTGGCTGCCCCCATACAGTGTAACGTCTCCTTGTGGCTGCCCCCATACAGTGTAACGTCTCCTTGTGGCTGCCCCCATACAGTGTAACGTCTCCTTGTGGCTGCCCCCATACAGTGTAACGTCTCCTTGTGGCTGCCCCCATACAGTGTAATGTCTCCTTGTGGCTGCCCCCATACAGTGTAACGTCTCCTTGTAGCTGCCCCCATACAGTATAACGTCTCCTTGTGGCTGCCCCCATACAGTGTAACGTCTCCTTGTGGCTGCCCCCATACAGTGTAACGTCTCCTTGTGGCTGCCCCCATACAGTGTAACGTCTCCTTGTGGCTGCCCCCATACAGTATAACGTCTCCTTGTGGTCCTAAGTGTTTTTTTCTTTTAAACGAGTATTTATCGCGATATATATCGTTATCGCGATAAATTTCTTAATATCGTTATCGTGGGAATATTTTTGATATCGGCCAACCCTATTCTGGTCCGAGAATAGCCATTTCTATTGATAGGAGAGAGAAACATGCGGAAAGCACACATCCTTGGTTTGTGGACCAAAATACGGACATGGTCATGTGCATGAGGCCTTCTAATCATTGCATCGAAATGTCAACCTAAAGTACAGTAAATAGCACGTCATAGGTCGGCAGTAACAACGATCTGCGACAACACTTTCATAAAATGTTTAAATTCTCGTAACCTGCGGAATCTAATTTGAACAACAATCTACACGTGGTGAACCGAACGATGAGACTTACGAGGACTGGTGTCAGGCGCTACTACAATGATGCCAAGCTCAGAGGCGGCCTGGTGGTAGGCGGCCTTGGTGATAAAGTTTTGCTCTGTGCACGTCAACCCTGCAAAAATCAAAAGCACAAGGAGACAGTCATACAGGTGAATATTCAACTTTCAATCGGTGAAATATTAACCAAATCAAGTGCAAGCTGGATCCACAATTACCTACACAAACAGCCCTGTAATCTATCTCAGAGGAAAGCACCTCATCCTGAAATAGAAACTTTACAGCACTTGACCAGATCGTAGGTTATGGGAATGTGAGGATTAGAAAACCATGGCTGCTTTCCTCCAGAAACATCGCCACACCTGTCCATGGAATGTATTTGGTGCTGCAGCTCAGCTTCAGTAAAATTCATTTGTCATGGAATCCATGGCAGAAGTTCGAAGCTGTCCCTCGGATTTATGCATGCCGCGGATTTAATTCACATGTAGACACCAGGAACAGACATGCTAATTTTTTTACTCTTTTTGAACTATGGAGTGGATTCCCATTTAAATCAATGGACAGTTAAGTTTTTGTTGGGCTGCCACTAAAAACCAATTTTTAAAAAACATATAAAATGAGACTAAAGACAGGGCATTAAAGTTTAGGAGAAACCCTTTAAGGGGCCGTTCAGACGGCCGTAGTATTGCAGATCCGTAACACCATGGATGCAGCCCGGGGTGTTTTCCGCAATTTGCGGAACACACGGCCAGGCGCCCCGTTCAAAATGCCTATTCTTGCCCGCAAGAATAGGACATGTTCTACAATTTATTGCGGAGCTGCGGCTGCCCGCTCTAATAGAAGTGAATGGGGCAATATTGCAGAATAGATGCGGACCCCTTCACACGGTCGTGTGAATGGGCCCTAAAGGAACACATCAGAAACAACACCCCCAGAAACAGTGCCGCTCCTGTCCATGGACTGTGTCTGGTACTGACGCTCTGTAGGAAAGAGATGGCAGCGCTCTGGAGGACAATGCTCAGGACTGAAGGGAAGAAATCACTGCCCTCACAGATGAAGTTTAACCCCTTAATGATCAGCCTGTTTTGAGCCCGATATTTTTATTTTTTTTTTTCATTTTTTTGTCACTGTTTTTGCAACTTTTACAGTGTTCACCATACAGGATAAATTCCATGTTAATTGTGCAGTGTGGATGTGGCAATGCCAAATATATTGCAGTTTATGCTATTGAAAACATTTTTTTCAATAAAAAATGTTTTATTGGAATTCTTTTCATTTAATACATTTTTAACCATTTAATAGTCACACAAGGGGACTATAATAGGCGATATTTTGATCACTTCTAAAATACAATACACTATTGTAAAGCAGAGCGTTGTATTTTAATGTTGGTGCTATACTAGCATTCACCAGCAGGCTGTGCCAGAGAGGTACACCTGGCTGGGAAACGCTTGAGGCAGGCTCTGTGATATCATTTGTGAGGTACCAGTGGGGGACACTCCCTCTGTAATCGCATACAAGCTGTGAGCGCTATTGCCCGCTACATGTAAGGGGTTAAACAGCCCGGATCGGCACTCCTGCCGGTCTAGGCCATTACAGCAGGAGCACAGCTCTCATGGGACAGCCAAGCCCCGGCTCTCTGCTGAGTGGGAGCCCTTAAAGGGGTATTCCCATCTCACAAATGTAGTTTGTATAGTTAGATATAGCAATACCAATATTATTACTAATAGAATGTATTTATATAAAATGTACCATTTAGAAGATTTTCCTATTTGTATAGTCATTGTCCCACACACATCAGTAAGTCTGTGTGCCCCTAGTTACGGCCACCGCGGCCATGTAGTAGTGGTGGCCGGCTTGCTCTTGTTCAATCCCGCTCTGAGGAAACTGCTGTATTGTGAACGCACATTGCATGAGCATGCGGGGAGACATCTTAGGGATGTAGCATATTTGGCTGCACTTCCAAAACACAGAGAAACGGATCCTGTTCCAAGATCAATTCATCTCTATGGAGCAGGATCCGTTTATAAAGTCTGCGTTTTGGACCAGTCGTTACAATTGCGTTTTGGACTGGTAGCGTCCAAAACGCAGATGTGAAAGTGCCCTAAGATGTGTCTCCGCATGCTCATGTAATGTGCGTTCACAATACAGCAGTTACCTCAGAGCAGGTTTGAAAAGGAGCAAGCTGACCACCACTACTACATGGCCACGGTGGTCATAACCAGGGGCAACGGCCTGACTGATGTGTGTGGGACAATGGAAATACAAATAGGCAAATCTTCTAAACGGTACATTTTATATAAATACATTCTATTAGTAATAATATTGGTATGGCTATATCTAACTACATTTGTGAGATGGGAATGCCCCTTTAAAGGGGTTCTCCAAGTTATATATATTGATGACCTAGCCTCAGGATAGGTCGTCAATATCAGATCGGTGGGGGTCCGACACCTGGCACCCCCATCGATCAGCTGTTTGAAGAGGAGGCACGCGCGCCCTACCAGCGCTGCCTCCTCTTCTTTGTTTACACGCTAGCTGTAACAGGGGTAAGTGGTGAGTAGGTGTAATTACACCTAACCACCCCATTCATTTCAATGGGAAGGCTCGTTCCCATACAAGTACAGCGCGCGCCTCCTCTTCAAAAGCTGATCGGCTGGGGTGTCGGGTGTCGGACCCCTGCCGATCTGATATTGCCAACCTATCCGGAGGATAGGTCATCAATAAATTTTACTCGGACAACCCCGTTAAGGCCCCTTAGTAACCACCGTAAGGGGTTGGGGTGAACAGTAGATTATTGCTTTCTTTTGGTGCTCCATAGAATTAGGATAAGCGACCAACACTAGTAATAACCAGTACATCACTGGGCACTTACCACATGAATCTATAAACCTACTCACCTGATAACCAGTACAGCACTGGGCATTTGCCACTTTCAGCTTTAGGTGGCAGATAGATTCCAAATTTCATCTTACACTTCAGTTCCGTACTGTAAAATGTTAATTAATCAAATGTGAGAAAAAAATACAATATGAAGACATCAGAAAAAAATTGCCAGATGCCTTTCAGTGAGTTTTTATGTGGAAAATCTCTTTTGTGTAGTTAGTCATCAATGTAATTTCAAGTATCTGGAAATGTACATTATTCATATAATAACGAGCATGTAATATCACAAACCATCACTAAAACACAGGAGTGAATAACAACCGCCAGTGGAAGCACGAATAACTAAGGTTATGGCTTCATATTAATGAACTTCTTCAGAAATATTTGTCACGAGAGGAATGACATTACAATTATATATATAGTATATATAAAAAGCAAATAAAACTTCTGTTAATATTTTACATGAGCAAAAGTATACATGAAAAGCAGTAATGAATATACAGATAAGAGTTATGTTAGCAAGCAATGCCATATCCACAGTACACTTTGGGAAAACACCATGCTGGAGTATCCAGAGGAAACGCACACAACCACCGGG
Source organism: Rhinella marina (assembly GCA_900303285.1). Lineage (NCBI taxonomy): Eukaryota > Metazoa > Chordata > Amphibia > Anura > Bufonidae > Rhinella > Rhinella marina. The sequence goes on along the minus strand of ONZH01000178.1, from coordinate 98,124 downwards.
AGAACATACAGATGTTGAACTTGGTTGGACTCATCCTAAGGTTGCCTTCATATGTGTCAGATTTTGTTGCTTTGGAAAGTCAGTTGCATATGCCGAAATGGGACTTCATGTCCCACGTGCTTGCCACCAAACCAACCCCATTCAGGAGAATGGAACAGATTTTCAGTTGCAAAAAAATTCTGCAATGAAATCTGCCACATGTGAAGGCAGCCTTAAGCCTCATTCACACGTCCGTGCTCAAATCCGTGAGCAGGTGGTCAGTGAGGCATCAGTGAAGCTGTCCGTGAAGGATCCATGTTGCATCCGTGTTTCACTGACACTGAACAGCTGAAAAATAATTTTCAAAGCATCTCTTCTTAATGATCAGTGAAACACGGATGCAACACAGATGGCATCAACGTTGCATCTGTGGTTTTCACAGACCCATAGACTATAATGGACGTGATGGATCCGTGAACACGGACAAAATAGAGCATGCATCCGTGCTGAAAATACGGACCCACGGACCGTGCTAAAACACTGATGTCTGAATACACACATTAAAATGAATGGGGACGTGTGCTGTCCATGTACAGGACTCGTCTGTGAAACACTGATGTGTGAATGAGGCTTTAGTTGGAATCCAACCAACAAATTCTGTGTGAAGACGTCCTAAATCTGCCCCCGATGTCTTGTACTTGTACACAGCAGGTGCTATGCAAGGTTGTATAACTCATGTGTGAATTCAGTTAAGGCATTTCAGTGCACTCTATGCAACAATGAGAAAATGGCATAATCTAAAGCAGTTTTTTTTTTTACTATGAATAGATTTTTTAAAAATGGGTGGTGTTCAATCCTGAAATATTCCAGTTTTCACACTGACGTACTGTGGCACACCCTGCTGCACTGGTTGTATAGACAGTGCAGAAAGGATGTGTGTGTCTCCAAAAAAGGCTTTTTAGAATGAAGTAGCTATCATTTAAAAAAATAATAATAATAAAAAAAAATAAAAAAAATTTATATATATATATATATATATATATATATATATATATATATATATAGATATAACTTTTCAATATAAAACCTAATTTATTAAGGTCAAGTTCACATCACTGTTTAGCTTACCATTCTTCTAATCCGTCAAAGAAACAAAAGACAGATCGTTTTTTTTTAATATCAGTTTGCAGTAAAAATAAGTGATCTGTCTTTTTTGGAGCTTCTGATCAGTTTGTGTCACTTCCATCAGAGATCAGTTATTTTTGACAGAAGAAAAGGTACTGTAGCCAAGAATTTTTCTCCTGTCAAAAGTAACTGATCTCTGACGGAAGTGGCACAAGCTGATCAGAACTGAAGCTCAAAATAACGGATCCATTTTTTTTCTGTTCTTCCGACAGACCAGAAGCGAAAGGTACATGGTGAGGTGAACTCAGTCTAAGCATAAATTGAATAAATGAGCTGGGAATACTACGGTGACGCAAATTCTGGTTCCAAATATCATACAATTGGGGCAGATTTATTAATCGTGTTAATATTTAGACGGTATGGTCACAGCGTCTCCGGCTGGATGATAAATTTGGTGCCTCTTTAGACAATTTTGTCTTACTTTACATCACCTATTGGTCAGCTTAATTGGTGCACAAATGTTGGTGAATCTTAAGATTACACCCTTTTCACTAAACCACAACCACTTTCCATGATTAAGCCATACACACTTGTCGACCAAGGCGCAAAAACTGCCTAAATCACTGATAAGAGTGGTGTATGGCATGAACGCCGTTTTTTTGTGTCACAATAACTCTGATATTCTGGCATATTGGCAGTCCCAAGGATGGTGTTCAGGATATTAATAGTCAGCTATTATTTGTACAATGGTGCGTTGTTCCATATGACTGCCACCTAGCCTCAACTCTAGAAATCCTGCTCTTGGATCTTGAGAGATCCTCTTCTGGAACAACGTCTTGGTAGCCTATGAAGAAACCTATGGAAACATTGCCAAGATCTTGGAATCATGGATGCCCCTTGGTGAAATAAGCTTATCTGGATGATCATCATGTACCCATTATGGACCGATAACCATCATCAATACTTGTATGTAATGACAGATTAAAGGGGTTCCCTAGGAATTAAGAAAATGAAAATACTTAAAATGTAACTGTCATTCTTTTTTTTATTTTTGTAATGTGTAGGGGCAGTGACACTGACCATTTTTGTAATATACTTTAGTTACTAAAATCATACATTTCTATTAGAAAAATAGCTCTAAAGTGGCCCACTTTGAGCCTTAGCAATGCTCCTCTGTCTTCTGTTTACATAACAGTCAGTGTTGAGCAAGTCTCCACAGTTATGTAAACAGAGGAGCGTTACTTAGGCTACTTTCACACTAGCGTTTTTACTGGATCCGGCAGGGTCCAGCAAAAACGCTTCAGTTACTGATAATACAACCATCTGCATCCGTTATGAACAGATCCAGTTGTATTATTTTTAAAATAGCCAAAATGGATCCGTAATGAACTCCACTGAAAGTGAATGGAGGATGGATCAGTTTTCTATTGTGGCAGAGAAAATGGATCCAACATGACCCCCAACGCTAGTCAATGGTGCCTGATCCGTCTTGCTCCGCATCCCATGATGGAAAGAAAACTACAACATACTGCGGTTTGTTCTCCAGTATGGGAACGCAACTAAATGGAACGGAATGCATTTTGGAGCATTCCGTTCTGTTCAGTTCAGTTTTGTCCCCGTTGACAATGAATGGGAACAAAACGGAGGCGTTTTTATTCCGGTATTGAGACCCTGTGACGGATCTCAATACCAGAAAATAATAACGCTAGTGTGAAAGTAGCCTAAGGCTCAAAACGGACCACTTTAGTGCTATTTTTCTAATAGAAAAGTATGATTTTAGTAATAACAAAAAAAAAAAAAAAAAAAAAAAAAAAAAAAAGAATTACAGTTACTGTACACTTTAAATATTACTTTATTATAATGTCTTGTTTTGTCTGGGGAGCAATCATCAGGGGAAACAAGATGGCCACCATCCTATTAGTACACACAAAACCTGTCCTAAGCTGCCTCATCCTTCATCCATGTCAGGGGTTATGATCCTGAATACAGTTTAATATGATCTTCAGCTGAATCTCTGTGGGAATGGAGTTCATGAGGAGACATGAAATACAGAGAGGACGGACAGGACAGACTGTGGTAATGTGGGGCTGTGGTAATGGAGACAGCATACAAGTGCAGTATACAGGTCTTCATTATCCACAAGTCTCCAGAGTGCAGCATACAAGTCTTCATTATCCACATCCCAACCTACTCTCTTTACTTCATGTCTCCTCATGAGCTGAAGATCTTATCATCTGTATTCAGGATCCTAATCCCTGACAAGCAGAGCAGAGAGGAGGATGAGGCAGCTCTTCACCTCAGTGATGTGAAGTAACTTGTCCTGCTGTGTGATTAGGACAGGTTTTGTGTGTACTAATAGCACAGCAGCCATTTTATTTCTCCCAATGAATGCTCCCTAGTCAAAACGAGCCATTATAATTAATGACAGGTATTTGGGAATACATTTATAATAAAGTAATATTGAAATATTTTTATTTTCTTAATTTCCGGAGAGCCCCTTTAAGCATTTTGAAGAAACAGCTAATGTTTAACACAATGACAGAAGAAAAAGTGGTAAACTTATATTTACAGTTCATGAAAGGCTCTTGTGCATAGGTGATCTATGACGTCACAAAGGGAACATCTGTTATTACCCTCATTGACTGATAAAAGCATAGATATAAGAGAGAAGGACACTATTGGACTGCTGTGTGGGCTACAGTATCTAATGGTGGAGTGACTCATCGGTCCATACTGTGCCACATTGCGTAGGCCATTTCTTCAGTATTTATCTATTCAAAGCTAAGAGCATTACATAAAGCAATGCAGCAATTTACAGCTTAGTAGGGAGACTAAGATGACACATGCTGTCCTTCACTTACATATTACAGCAAACCCTTCACAAGTCCATTCCTTTTTACTGCTTTCAGTTATAAATACAGGTATTAGCCCTGAATACTTGGAAATAACACAATGTGAACTGACAAAAGACGTCTTGTTATCGTTCAGCAGAAGAAATCCAAGTCAATTTTTTTCAATTGATGAAAATAAAACCATACAATAACCATGTACTGCAGTAGTAAATATAATAACCATGTACTCATGTAGTGAGACATTTCATGAAAAAAAAAATTCTCATTTGGAAATTGATAGCAGCAATGGATCTCAAAAAAGTTGGGCAGAGGCTTCAAAAGGCTGGAAAAGTAAGTGATACTAATAAAAAAACAACGGGAGAGCAATTAGTTGGGTATAAAAAGAGGATGTTAGGCAGGCAGAGTCTCTCAGAGGCACAGATGGGCAGAGGTTCTCCAATCTGCAAAAACTGCATCTAAAAGTTGTGGAGCAATTTCAGAAAAATGTTCCTCAAGTGAAATTGCAAAGACTACAGTACATAATATCATCAAAATGTTCAGAGAATCAGGAGGAAACCACGTGTGCATCCAAATATTGGATGCTTGTGATCTACAGGACCCCAGGTGGCACTGCTTTAAAAACAGGCATCATTCTGTACCGGAAATTAGGAACACTTCCAGAAATCATATTCTTTGAACACAGTTCTCCATGCAATCCACAAATGCAGATTAAAGCTGTATCATGCAAAGAAGAAGCCATATTGAAACATGATCCAGACACGCCACTGTCTTCTCTGGGACATTTAAAATGGACTGAGGCAAAATGGAAAACTGTTCTATGGTCTCATGAATCAACGTTTGAAATTGTTTTTGGAAACCACAGTTGACGTGTCCTGTGGACTAAAGAGGAGAGGGACCATCCAGCTTGTTATCAGTGCACAGATCGAAAGCCTGTATCTCTGATGGTATGGGGTTGCATTCGTGTCTATGGCATGAGCAACTTACACATCCTGAAAGACACCTCAATACTGAACAGTATATACAGGTTTAAGAACAACACATCCAGACAATGCGGCAGATTTATCATGAGGGGACAATTTGAAGTCCGTTTGGCTTGAGCCTGCGTTGGAGTACTCATGTTGCTTGATAAACTTGTCTTATTCTTAGACCTAACATTTTTGTTTCGAGAAGCCCCTCCAGTTTTCCTACTCCACCCTCCTACTGGAGTGAGATTGGGACTGTACATGAGCGTTTTTTTTCACGCATCAGTTCTGCGTTGCATGAAAATCACAGCATGTTCTATATTCTGCGTTTTTCACGCAGCCCTGGCCCCATAGAAACCGATGGTTGCTAATGGATGTTGTTTCTAAACATTCAGTTTTTTATCAAGCGCGGGAAAAAACGCATCAAAATGCATGGCACCAGTGCAGAAAAAACTGGACAACTGAACGCATTCGCAGACAAAACTCACTGAACTTGCTTGCAAAATGGTGCGAGTTTCCCTGAACACATCCGGGCCTAATCCGTGACGCTTGTGTGAAAGAGCCCTTAGAAGACACACTTTTTTCCCCCGAATGTACTGTACTGAACTAAATGTACCAATTTATTATATATTTTAGGAGTCGGTCCATTTTATACCAACTCAGACTCCACAGCCCTGCTGGGCCGTGCTGATATTAAATGTGACTATAACCCCCCTCATCTTTAAGAACACACCAATGTACTGCAGTAAATAGGTGTATTCTAAAGGATGAGGGGGGTTATAGTAACATAACAGTGCATCATCCAAAGATCTCCCAAATATCCTCTTAACAGTGTGTCATCCTTAGATGCCCCATAACAGTATAAAATATTATTGTTGTTATTTTATAAAATATTTTAGCACACCTTTTGGTTCAAAACATTTTTTTTCCTATTTTCCTCCTCTAAAATCTAGGTACGTCTTATCATCAGGTGCGTCTTATAAAGCGAAAAATATGTTACATATTTTTGCGCAAGCGAGTGCAAAAAAAGTCTCAAAATTTTACGCAAGTGAGTGCAAGAACTCGCAAAGTCCTACTTTTGCGACTTTTTGACACCCGAAATCTGGAGTGAAGGTATAATAAATCAGGGCCAATGTCCCTTTCAGGGAAGGCCTTCCATATTTCAGCAAGACATTTCTAAACCACATACTGCACCCATCACAACAGCATGGCTTCACAGAAGAAGAGTCCAGGTGCTGAACTTGCCTGTCTACAATCCAGAGCTATCACCAACAGAAAGCATTTGTATCATGAAACCAAATATCCAGCAAAGAAGACCCAGGACTATTAAGCAGCTAGACAAAATTGCAAAAAACGGACAGCACCTCCTACAGGTGAGAGTCAGGTGCAAGCTACCTACTGGCTAATTAAATACTAAACAAAAAATGGCAGCAGCACTAGATAAGCCATGACACATAAAATGAACATGAAGTAAACATGTGAAAAAGTAAAAAAGCATAACTGCTATGTAGTAAGTAAAGTGGAAGCTCTTAGCGCATATAAATAATCATAAATATGTCGGGCTCATCCACCAACGATCAAGGTGGCTTCCAATCGGATGAGTCCTACACTAACACTGACCTGCATCCTACACAAACCGGCAGGCCCATATCAGGAGAACACCATACCTGGTCAGAAGCTGCACCAGTGTGAACAGGAGTGCTAAATTCCCAGAGGAGACCAGTCCTCCTCTATATATACATAATTGCAAAAAACGGACAGCACCTCCTACAGGTGAGAGTCAGGTGCAAGCTACCTACTGGCTAATTAAATACTAAACAAAAAATGGCAGCAGCACTAGATAAGCCATGACACATAAAATGAACATGAAGTAAACATGTGAAAAAGTAAAAAAGCATAACTGCTATGTAGTAAGTAAAGTGGAAGCTCTTAGCGCATATAAATAATCATAAATATGTCGGGCTCATCCACCAACGATCAAGGTGGCTTCCAATCGGATGAGTCCTACACTAACACTGACCTGCATCCTACACAAACCGGCAGGCCCATATCAGGAGAACACCATACCTGGTCAGAAGCTGCACCAGTGTGAACAGGAGTGCTAAATTCCCAGAGGAGACCAGTCCTCCTCTATATATACATAATTGCAAAAAACGGACAGCACCTCCTACAGGTGAGAGTCAGGTGCAAGCTACCTGCTGGCTAATTAAATACTAAACAAAAAATGGCAGCAGCAGTAGATAAGCCATGACACATAAAATGAACATGAAGTATACATGTGAAAAAGTAAAAAAGCATAACTGCTATGTAGTAAGTAAAGTGGAAGCTCTTAGCGCATATAAATGATCATAAATATGTCGGGCTCATCCACCAACGATCATACAAGAATGGGACAACATTCCTCTCCCAAAACTCCAGCAGTTGGTCTCCTCACTTCCCAGACATTTACAGACTTTTGTTAAAAGAAGAGGGATGTTACACAATGGTAGACAGGGTCCTGCCCCAACCTTTTTGAGATCTGCTACTCCCTTCAGGTTTCTAAATGAGGGATTTTTTTCATGAAATTATAAAAAGTCTCACTTTCAACATCTGATACATGTTCTGTGATCTACTGTGAATAAAATATGGGTCTATGAAAACAACCTTTCCCTTCAAAGTTTAGCCATTTGTACAGAACACCTCGCCTTCTTCCTAGTCGTTAACAGGAGCCTGTCATCACTATCTGCTGTGGAGCTGCAGCCGGTCACCATCTCTACAAGCCCGTTAGCTCATACTATACTTGCTACTTCTCCCAGATGCTCACTTGCACTATAGACATGTCTTACTTGAATTAGTGTCAATGCTGCTGTGATCACAGGACATATTTGGCACATTCTCTTTGCAGACACAGAGAGATGCTGTAGTGTAGCTCTCTCCCCCGGCAGGGAGGAAGCAAAGGACTGTGGCATTTCAGGTTTCCTCTTTGTCTAACCCATATTAACCCTTTCAGTACTGGAGGTTTTTTCGGTTATGCATTTTTGTTTTGCGCTCCCTGCCTTCAAACAGCCATAACTGTTTTAATTTTCTGTTCACATAGCTGTATGAGGGCTTGTTTTTAGCGGGACAAGTTGTACTTTCCAACGCCACCATTTAATATTGAATATGGTGTAGTGGGAAGCGGGAAAAAAAAAATCGGGTGAAATTGCAAAAAAACCGCTATTCCTCTACAGTTCTACGTGTTTCTTATTTACAGCGTTCGATGTTCATTAAAACTGACCAGTTACTTTCATTCTACTGGTCAGTACGAATCCGGCGATGCCTAATATGTATAGTTTTTCCTGCGTTTTGATAGTGATAAAATAATTATAAAGTTGGCCTTTTTTTTTTTTTGTCATATCTTGACCCCTATAACTTTTTGGTATTTATGTGTATGGAGCTGTATGGGGGCTCATTTTTTGCGGGGCGATCTGAAGTTTTTATTGATACCATTCTGGGGTGTGTATGACTTTTTGATCACTTTTTATTTATTTATTTATTTTTTTTAAAAAGCGACAAAAAACAGCGAATCGCCATTTGGACGCTTTTTTCCGCCACACAATTCGCCGTATTGGAATTTTTTTTTTATATTTTAAAAGTACGGGCGTTTTCGGTCACGGTAATAGCCATGTCTATATTTATTGTTATTTAGGTATTTATTTTTTAATTATACGGAAAGGGGGGTGATTTGAACTTTTATATATTTTTTAACATTTTTACATTTTTTTGTGATTATTTTAAAGCTCAAATATGAGCTAATATATTGTGTTTTTTTTCTTTATGAGCAATCAGGGATTTACTAGATTGAGATAAATCCAAGAATTGCTCATTTCTTATCCTGGCCTGCCATCTAGTGGCCAGAATAAGAATTGCACTTTGAAAGCTGTAAACCTCATCAGCGAGGTTTACAGCTTTCAGATCGTGTACAGACACCCCGATTGGCCACACTGGGTGTCTGTACACCACCCGGAAGCGTACAGACCCAGCAAGACGCCGCCGATGGGGTAAGTAGCCGCAAGTCTCTGCTGTTAGAAACAGCAGAGACTTGCCGGCCATGACGCCCGCCGCACTTGCTAGCCGGCGCCATGTGCCCGCATCGCTCCAGCACCATACATGTACGGCGCTGTGAGTCTAAGGGTTAGATTGATTATAGTGTGAAGCCTCCAAAACCAATGATGCTAGAGATGCATATAACAAATTGTTTTTAAAAGGCATCTGTCAGTAGATTTGTACCTATAAAGCTGGCTGACCTGTTACATGTGCACTTGCTGAAGGCATCTGTGTTGGTCCCATGTTCATATGTGTCTGCATTTCAGAGATTAAGATTTAAATATATGCAAATGGGCCTCTAGGAGCAACAGGGGCATTTCTATTGCACCTAGAGGCTCTGCTCTCTCTGCAACTGCTGTACTCTCTGCACTTTGATTGACAGGACCAGGCAGTGATAATGTTTACACTGCGAATCAAAGTGGAGAGGGTGTGTCATTTGCAGAGCGAGCAGAGCCTGTAAGTGTAATGGCAACGTCCACGCTGCTCCTAGAGGCTAATTTTTATATATATTACATATTTTTTCTCAGCAATGTGTGCAAATATGAACATGGGACCAACACAGATGTCTTTAGCTGCCAAGTTCACATGTAACAGGTCAGCCAGCTTCATAGGTACAAATCTGCTGAAAGATGCTCTTTAAATGGATCACTGGAGGTATGCTTATTGTATCCAACTTACCCAGAGTCAGATGTATGGGAGAATGTGCTAGGAACTACGCTTCCCATGCACTCAGCAGAAGTGTTGGCTGGCTGGCAGGTCCTCAGGACTTACCCTCAGGATAGGTCATCATTATCACATTGGTAAGGATCAGAGTCCCAGCATCCCCAGCATCGGAGTCAATTATCTGCCGAGAACCTAGCGTTTAGTCCTGGCAGTGCACACTGGAAGAGAGTCCGGTGCTGTCAGAGAAGAGTCCGGCTTATTCATAAGTTCCCCTTCTCCTGCCCACCTGCTGATAATTGACAGGTTTCTCCCCAGGAAAGAAATGTCAATCAGCGGGTGAGCAAGGAGAGGGGGAACTCTTTAACAAGCCAAATCTGCTAGGATTAAACTGTAAGCTCAACAGCAGTGATACTTTAGCAGATAAGTAACAGACCACCGATTTCAATGTCCTCAGTGAGGGGAGCATCCAGGATGTGACAGGTTCCCTGTATAGTGAAAATCTCACTCTCTATAAAAAATAAAAATAAAGCTTGAATTTCCCCCAAATGTCTTTCGTGACTTCAGGAGAAAGTATGTATAATATTAAATAGTTTTATTTACATTATTAAAAAAAAAAAAAAACAACATATAAAGCACCACTTCACACTGTGCCCACAGGTTTCCCTTCTCACCTAAAGCTATACACGTCATACAGCTAAAGAACGACAATTGAGTGAAGAGCCCACAGAGAAGTCACAACATCAGAAATTAAACCAAGAACTAAAAATAACAAAAAAATCCATTTATAATCTTTGAACTCTTCAGTCCTAATAAGGTATGTAGAAAAAATCGCTACTCTCTTAATGAACACTGGTTTGTATGGGGTCAACACTGCAGTGCGAGCAGCATTTAGAGATCCACCGATACACGTTATCAGCGCTCCAAACATACCAGTAAGTCATTTGTGGGGATATATGTGAGGACTATTATGTAAGCAGGGGAGGAAGAGGTTATAACTGCAATGCATCTTGGGAGATGCCGATGCCTGAATGTCACACATGAGCTTCTGCTCTCCAACAAAAAGTGAAGAAAGTTCTCAAAGTGGATGAGTTGAAAAAAGATTATTAAATGTGTTGGGTAACCCCCTTTAGGCCTCTTTCACACGGGTGAGATTTACGTGCAGGTGCAATGAGTGATGCGAACGCATTGCAGCCGCACTGAATCCTGACTCAATGGGTCTTTTCACATGAACAATGTTTTTCACGCATCAGTTCGCCGTTGCGTGAAAATTGCAGCATGTTCTATATTCTGCGTTTTTCACGCAGCCCTGGCCCAATTGAAGTGAATGAGTCTGCGTGATTCACTGATGGTTGCTTAGAGATGTTGTTTGTAAACAGTTTTTTATCACGCGCGTGAAAAACGCATCAAAACGCTTCGCACCCGCACGGAAAAAACTGAACAAAAGTACGCAGTCGCAGTCAAAACTGACTGCAATTGCGTGCGGATTTTCCGGAACGCACCCTGAACGCATCTGGACTGAATCCGTGACGCTCGTGTTAAACTGCACATGTGACTTCACCCTACGGGCAACACTACCTTACCCGCTGGCTGTGTCCAGCGCCTACTTACCTCTCATGCTCAAACACTTTCTGGAACCCTTCAAAGCACTTGTTGCTGGAAATCTGCTTTAATGCCATATTCTGTGGAACACAAAAGCCACAGTCACCTTCTAACCCGAGGGTCAATCGTCTCAGAAAGTCAATTAGAAAGGCGCACCTACCTGGAATATTGTAGGCTGAGATGATGTATTCACCGCTGCAAAACAGATACAGGGGTCACGTAAGTCGTAAGCACAGACAGTCCATGCAGACCCGGGTAATGACCTGTTGCAGGGGCGTAACTACCATAGCGGCAGACCGTGCGACTGCTATGGGGCCCAGGGCAAGAGGGGGCCCAGTCTTAGTTGGGATTATCTCCTCTTCTACTGGAGGTGAGAACTTGGTCAGGACTCTACCCTCTAAAGGAACAACTTTTAGTAAATGAGGCAGTGGAAAATGGCTCAAGGGTCATTGAAAAAGGGTTTAGGCAGAAACCGGGGGGAGGCGGGGGTTTGGATCCTTGTTATGGGGCCCTTACTTATTTTTTTTTTCTATAGAGACTGTGCATCCTTGGGGACCTATCAGGCAGACCCCCAGCATGGCTCTTACCTGCATCGGGAATCATATTTACCTGATCTCTGTCTTTGGGTTCACTCCCGCTGAATCTCCGTGTAAACATCCGGTTTGACGCGGGTCATGTGGCCACTGGACTGGTTGCAGCGGTGACGTGTCTTCCATGCATCACATGACCCAGTGACGTGACATATGGGAGACACATTACCACTGCAGCAGCCATGTGACCTGCATCAAACTGGATGTTGACGAGGGGAGTCCTGGGAAGAGCAAAGCAGCCAGAACCCAGCGGCGGACATCAGGTAAGTATGATTCCCTCCACAGGCCCGGGAAAGCTGGGTAGCCTGCATGAGAGGTCCCCAGGGATGAACAACCCCCCCTGTAAGGGTGTATTTTATGTACTGTTTTTAATGAGGTTTGATTATTGCAATGAGAATTAAAATGGTTTTCCAACATTTTATCCAGAGGATAGGTAATCAGTATCTGATCAATCAGATGTTTGAGATGGCAGTGCTGCAGCCTTCTGCCTGCTCACCAACACAGCGCTGTACATTGTATGGTGGCTGTGCTTGGTATTGCAGCTCAGTCCCATCACTTCTATGGCGCTGAGCGGCTCTGGGGCCATGTGATCGATGAACGTGTTGTCACTGGCCTAGGAAAAGCAGTGAGAAGGCCGCGGCGCTCACAGGTGCCCCGCTGCCTTCTCAAACAGCTCATCAGTGGGGGTCCCAGGTGTCGGACCCCCACCGATCAGATACTGAGGATAGGCCATATCTCTGAAAACCCCTTTAACACTGCAGTGAAGTAGAATAAAAGGAATCCGTCACATAATGCATTAACAACTGCAGTTTTGACCAGCCGCCATATTTAAAGCCCCAACATCTATCTATAATATATAATATGCAGGCTAAGGTATGTCCAGAGACAATTTGACATTATTGACAGGCATGTACAAAGCGGAGAACCCCTTTAGGCTGGGTCTACACAGGGCACATGGACTACTAAAAGGCATTGTTGAACGAACTTGTGTTTTAAGTACGGCGTCCAAAGTTCGGGTTATCAAAGAATTCCGTTATGGATTCCGAATTCAGTTATGGTCCCTTGTAGTTTAATCCATATTCTTTGATAACCCGAACACTAAGATTGGACGCCGGACTTGAAATACAAGTTCGCTCAACACTAGTCTAAGGGTATTCCAGCACTGAAACAAGGCTGCATCCATGTCGAGATCCGGAGTAGGAAGTGCGGCGTAGCGTGGACCAGACACCGTCAGAACAGCAGCAATGGGGAATCAGTGAGTTGAGTATGGACCCGCATTAATATTGCCTTGTGCGATCCGTGTGATGGGCGCATTTCCAAGACCAACCGCAGCTCACATGGGCCGAGCTCACTGCACCATAGTGATCTACGATACCCAACCACAGGTCTACCGTCTGTTACTGAAATGATGCTACGGTCACAAACGGTCCGAGAAGTGCGGTAGTCACACAGAGCACACATGACAATGTCAGCGTTTCCACTATTTGTACGCCAGGGAAAGCTATATTCATTGTTTTAGAACTCTACATTGTGCCATTCCTTCATTATTCCTCCCTGAAATTTCCAATTAAACTGACAACTAGATATATCATTCCCATTTGCAATGGGCATGTCCCCACATTTGGTAATGATTGGACAGTATGAGTTTGCGCAAGGACACCCATCCCCCACACCTCCAAACTTCTAGCTGTCAAATGATTCCTAAATTTCTAGTAGGAAGATTGAAGGGAGGGCACTTTGCAGCATTCTAAGAAAAGATACAGGCAATTCAAGAAGTGTCCGGAGAGGTGGCAGCTCTGAGCTCTGCCCCAGGGGCCCCTCCCCACACATAGGGCCCAGAACCCCATAGAGTGGCCATGTGACTGCTGTACCCCTGTGGAGGGGCACTGTAATAATACAGCCCAGGAGGGGGGACCCGCTAATAATACGGGGGCAGATAATATATCTCGGTGTCCAGGGCCTCCTATAGAGCGGGACACTCCCCAGTGACACACCTCCCAGCGGCCATGCATAGCGCCAGGCGGACACGTGACACTGGCCCAATACACATGGCACAGACAGCGGGATACACACCGGGCACTGGTCTACCTGCTGAGACCTGTAGTGCCGCTACCTCAGCGTCTTAACACATTACACAAGAGATACGTGCGGCCACCTGTGTAACCTGTCACACCAGAAGCGGCACCGCAATACATAGCCCAATGCTGTCAAACCGCTGCGTCTTTACCCACCTGCAGCACACAACTTTCCAGACTAGGACAGTCCTGAGGAGAGACAGGACCTCTGATGAAGTCGGGGCCACGTGATCAGTCACATGTGTGGGAGGAGTCAACTAGGCTTCACTTTGTAGAGTGTTGGTGCAAGTTTTATGTTCAGAGCAGAGTCTGTGTATGATATAGCGCTGTACATGTAACATGGGATCAGAGCAGAGTCTGTGTATGATATAGAGCTGTACATGTAACATGGAATCAGAGCAGAGTCTGTGTATGATATAGAGCTGGACATGTAACATGGGATCAAAGCAGAGTCTGTGTATGATATAGAGCTGTACATGTAACATGGGATCAGAGCAGAGTCTGTGTATGATATAGAGCTGTACCTGTAACATGGAATCAGAGCAAAGTCTGTATGATATAGAGCTGTACATGTAACATGGAATCAGAGCTGAGTCTGTGTATGATATAGAGCTGTACCTGTAACATGGAATCAGAGCAGAGTCTGTGTATGATATAGAGCTGTACATGTAACATGGAATCAGAGCAGAGTCTGTGTATGATATAGAGCTATACATGTAACATGGGATCAGAGCAGAGTCTGTGTATGATATAGAGCTGTACATGTAACATGGAATCAGAGCAGAGTCTGTGTATGATATAGAGCTGTACATGTAACATGGAATCAGAGCAGAGTCTGTGTATGATATTGAGCTGTACATGTAACATGGAATCAGAGCAGAGTCTGTGTATGATATAGAGCTGTACATGTAACATGGGATCAGAGCAGAGTCTGTGTATGATATAGAGCTGTACATGTAACATGGAATCAGAGCAGAGTCTGTGTATGATATAGAGCTGTACATGTAACATGGGATCAGAGCAGAGTCTGTGTATGATATAGAGCTGTACATGTAACATGGAATCAGAGCAGAGTCTGTGTATGATATAGACAGGGGCGTAGCAATAGGGGAAGCAGCTGCTTTGGGGCCCAGACCCACAAGGGGCCCCCTCAGGAGGGAGACTAAAAGATTTTATTGTCAGGCCCCCCTCAACAGTATTATACAATGACATTATATACAGTGACACTATAGAAAGCGAATGGAGCGGCTGTCCGGCCTTGTCTGGGAGAGCTCAGTCTTGACTAGCCACAAGAGTGAGGGTTGCATGTGAGTTCGGGGTTGCGAGGAAGTTTCTGGGGGGGCCCCATTCAAAAATTTGCTGTGGGGCCCAGTTAGTTGTAGTTACGCCACTGGATATAGAGCTGGACATGTAACATGGGATCAGAGCAGAGTCTGTGTATGATATAGAGCTGTACCTGTAACATGGAATCAGAGCAAAGTCTGTGTATGATATAGAGCTGTACATGTAACATGGAATCAGAGCTGAGTCTGTGTATGATATAGAGCTATACCTGTAACATGGAATCAGAGCAAAGTCTGTGTATGATATAGAGCTGTACCTGTAACATGGAATCAGAGCAAAGTCTGTGTATGATATAGAGCTGTACATGTAACATGGAATCAGAGCTGAGTCTGTGTATGATATAGAGCTATACCTGTAACATGGAATCAGAGCAAAGTCTGTGTATGAAATAGAGCTGTACATGTAACATGGAATCAGAGCAGAGTCTGTGTATAATATAGAGCTGTACATGTAACATGGAATCATAGCAGAGTCTGTGTATAATATAGAGCTGTACATGTAACATGGAATCATAGCAGAGTCTGTGTATGATATAGAGCTGTACATGTAACATGGAATCAGAGCAGAGTCTGTATGATACAGAACTGTACATGTAACATGGAATCAGAGCAGAGTCTGTGTATGATACAGAGCTGTGCATGTAATGTGGAATCAGAGCAAAATCTGTGTATGACTCAGAGCTACATGTAACATGGTATCAGAGCAGAGTCTGTGTATGATATAGAGCTATACATGGTATCAGAGCAGAGTCTGTGTATGATATAGAGCTGTACATGTAACATGGAATCAGAGCAGTGTCTGTGTATGACTCAGAGCTATACATGTAACATGGCATCAGAGCCGAGTCTGTGTGTGGAAAAAAAGCTGTGCATGTAACATGGAATTACAGCAAGGTATGTGTTCTGTATGAAACACAGCTATGCATGGAACTAAGGCCCCATTCACACAAGCGAGTTTTCCACGTGGGTGCGATGCGTGATGTGAATGCATAGCACCCGCCCTGAATCCTGACCCATTCATTTTAATGGGTCTGTGTACCTGCATCAGTTCTGCGTTGCGTGAAAAACGCAGCATGTTCTATATTCTGCGTTTTTCACGCAACCCTGGCCCCATAGAAGTGAATGGGGCTTTAGTGAAAAACGCATTGTATCCTGAAGAAAGTGCGGATACAATGTGTTTTTCACTGATGGTTGCTAAGAGATGTTGTTTGTCAACCTTCAGTTTTTTTATCACACATGTGAAAAACGCATCAAAACGCATTGCACCCGCGCGGAAAAAACTGAACAACTGAATGCAATCGCAGACAAAACTGACTGAACTTGCTTGCAAAATGGTGCGGGTTTTCCTGAACGCATCCGGAACTAATCCGTCACGCTCGTGTGAAAGAGGCCTAAAGCAGGTGTGCATAAATATCAGGCAGCTTGTTTTGCTCTGGCAAAATGGGCCAAAAAAAGGAACCCTGAAACCTCACCACCACTGAACAAGAGACATAGTTGAAACGTCAAGACTGGGCCAAGAAATATCTGTTGACAGACTTTTCAAAGGTTTTATGGACTGATGAGATGCGGGTGACTATTGATGGACCAGATGGATGGGCCGTGGCTGGATCAATAAATAGGCACAGAATTCGACTTTGATGCCAGCAAAGTGGGGTACACCTATGGGCTGGTATTATTCAAGATGAGCTAGTTGGACCTTTTCATGTTGAAGTCTCAAAATCAACTCCCAAACCTATTGCCAGACACTTTCTTCAAGCAGTAGTACAGAAAAAAAGTCTGGATCTTTCAAGAAAACCATGATTTTTATGCAGCGGAATACTCCATCGCATGCACCTATGTACTCCACTGCAGGGCTAGCCAGTAAAGATCTTAAATATGAAAGAATAATGACATGACCCCCCTCATCACCTGACCTAAACCCTACAGAGAACTTGTGGGCCACAAAAACATGTTGTTTTTTTGTTTTTTTTTGAAAATTGCTTTATTATGTAAAACTGAAAAAAATAAAAATAGACATATTTGGTATTGTGCATCCGTAACAAACTGTTCTATAAAAATAACACATGATCTATCCTGTCTGGTAAATGCCATAAAAAAACAAAAAATAAAAAAAGCGTAATATCGAGCGATCAAAAATCATATATGCCTCAAAATCTTATCCTGTAGCTTCCAGAGGGGGTCACTTATTGGGAGTTTCTACTGTAGGGGTGCATTAGGGGGTCTTCAAATGCGACATGGCAACTTAAAATTATCCCAGTGAAATCTGCCCTCCAAAATCAGTATATTGCACCTTCCTTTCTGAGCCCTGCCGTGTGCCCATACAGCAGTTTACGACCACATAAGGGGTGCTTCTGTAACTTGCAGAATCAGGGTGTAGTTTCTAAAAAGGGGTAATTTATGGGTGGTTTCTATGATGTAAGCCCCATAAAGTGACTTTATAACTGAATTGGTCTTTTAAAAAGTGGGGTTTGGAATTTTTCTTAAAAACGTTCATTGTATCTAAAATTTAAATCAATCTAACATAAAAAAATAAAATGCCATTTACAAAACGATGCCTACATAAAGTAGACATGTGGGAAATGTAAAGTAATAACTATTTTATGAGGTAGTGTATCACTATCTATCTTAAAAGCAGAGAAATTGAAATTCTGAAAATTGCGAATTTGTCCAGATTTTTGGTAAATTCTGGATTTTTATAAAAATACAGGTGAAATATATTGACTCAGATTTACCACTGTTATGAAGTACAATGTAGTACAAACAGAAAACAATCTCAGAATGGCTTGGATAAGTGAAGGTGTTTCATAATGATTACCACATAAAGTGACACATGTCAGATTTGCAAAAAATGGCCTGGGCAGGAGGGTGAAAACTGGCCTGGGGTAGAAGGGGTTAAAGGGGTTGTCTCACTTTAGCAAACAGCATTTATCATGTAGAGAAAAGTTAATACAAGGCACTTACTAATGTATTGTGATTGTCCATATTGCCTCCTTTGCTGGCTTTATTTATTTTTCCATCACATTATACACTGCTCGTTTCCATGGTTATGGCCACCCTGTAATCCGGCACCAGTGGCCATGCTTGTACACTATAGGAAAAAGCGCTATGAGCACTCCCCCGGTCCTGGCCACAAGAGAGGCTAGCGCTTTTTCTATAGTGTGCAACACGACCACCGTTGCTCAATTGCAGGGTGGTTGTAACCTTGGAAATGAGCAGTTTATAATGTGATGGAAAAATGAATCCAGCCAGCAAAGGAGGCAATATGGACTATCATAATACATTAATAAGTGCCTTGTATTAACTTCACTACATGATAAATGCCATTTACTGAAGTGAGACAACTACCACCTTGATAACCAGTGTGCTAGGTTTTCTCAGCCTGGACATATGTCCATGTTACTTGACAACCGGTATTTGAGGCAATGATTTATACATGCTCAGTTCATGTTTAGCAATACTCAGCTCCTTACTGAAAAGTGTGCTTGCTGTAAGAGTAATCTTAAAACCGTAAGAAACTCATACACGTCTAACTGAACTGCCACAATACATTTACACAAACATCCTTTACCTTCCACTTCGATTTGCTCATCTTATCTCATTCACAAAGGTAATGACAAAACCTATCAGTCTTGGCGAACTTCATTGTCACCTATTTTTCTGAAACAAAGCAGCGTGTTATATAATGTGTTATAAAGCATCCCTACAAGCGCCCTGCTGTTCCTTGTCATTATCGATAAACAGACATAAAAAGCTCTAAAAATTACAGTTTTTTATGTTCAACACAACAGCAACAATTTGAGCAAAATCATATTTACTTTAAATTGTCGTATTTTTAAGACTATAAGACCAGATGTTGCACAGAGTCAGATCATAGCAACACCTATGTGCACTATGTCCTGACACTATATGCCATCAGGACACAGTGCAGAGCACGGCCCAGAAGAAGACCAGAAAGGGTTAGCAGAGCCAGCGCTTCCCTCACCCCTCCCCGCGCTTCCCGTATGCTGATGACGGCTTCCATAATGGAATCAGTCATTAGCGTTTGGACTAAAAGAAGCACTGTGGCTTCTTATAGTCAGAAAAATACAGAATTATAGTCTTGCCCCTTGATGTTTTTATGTAAATAGCCCAGGTTTTCTTGTATTGAATCAGGTCAGATCTTTTAGAAATTAGTAGCCTCCAAGTATTAGTCTATTCCAAGATGATGGAGAAGTCCAGACGTGCGCTATGATTGTGTTATAAAATAGCTTGTTCCTGTATTTCTCACAAAAGATTGCAAAAATGCATGCAATCAAACACAATCAGGAGAGCTTGGTGTTTGCATTGATGATAGTTTATTATATGGTAAATGGTTATTTTTGTTCTGTTTTGTACAGTTATGTTGATTGGAGTTAGGAATGCACATTTTTCTTCCCAACCCCCCATCTTAGAGTAGATACATAATGAACACCCCTTGTATTTGGCAGGATTCATGAACACTGGGGCATTTTCCATTTTTTCTGTACACTTCAGTGGGAAGAGGAGACCAGACGGCATCATTCCTTAAATCAGCAGAGGTCTCAGTGGTTGGATATTCACTGATCTTATAGCATATCCTATCAATAGAAGCTGATGAATCAAATTCATATTTAAAGGGGTAGTCTCGCTTAAGCAAATGGCATTTATCATGTAGAGAAAGTTAATACAAGACCCCTACTAATGTATTGTGATTGTCCATATTGCATCCTTGCTGTCTTGAGTCATTTTTCCATCACATTATACACTGCTCGTTTTCATGATTACAACCACCCTGCAATCCAGCAGTGGTGGCCTTGTTTACCCACTATAGGAAAAGGCACTGGCCTTTATGGTGGTGGGTATCATGAGAGCGCACATAGGTACGCATGACCAGCAGCTTCCATCCTAACCACTTTGTATCTACACCCCAGTGGTAGCCATAATCCCTGAAAATGAGCAGTGTATAGTGCAATGGAAAAATGCATCAAGCCTGCAAAGCAGGCAGACAGCGTCACAGCGAGAAAGAAAAAAAGCTCACCTTCTCTCTGGCTGTGACACAGTCCGCTGTGATTGGACAGCTCACAGCTGCTGTCTCCTCCTCCCTGTACTATGCTATTGATTAGCATACAGGGCAACAAAACTGAAAGGGGTGCAGTGCAGCAAAAATTTATTAGAGGTCCTCTTTAACACGATTTAGGTGCAAAAAGAGAGTTTACTAAACTATTATAAAAGATTATATATACAAAGATATACAAACATTAAAGGGGTTATCCGAGTTATATTTATTCCTCAGGATAGGTCATCAATATCAGATAGGCGTGGGTGCCAGCGCTGCCTCCTCTTCATTGTTTACCTGCCCGCCGTAACATAAGTAGCAGTGAACAGGTGTAATTACACCCAAGCCGCCCCATTCATTTCAATGGGATGGCTTGTTCCCATACACTCGCATCCCCACTTTAGGGGAAAACAATTCCTTCCTGACTCCAATCAGGCAATCAGAATAACTGCCTGGATCAACAACCCCTCTCTAGTAGCTATAGTCTGTAAAATTATTACACTCCAGAAATACATCCAAGCCTCCAATCTATCCAGATCCATATGTAGCAGTATACTGTCCTCTTCTGTGTTACTTTACACAGTTTAGTGTCATCTGCAAAAATTGATATTTTACTGTGCAAGCCTTCTACAAGATCATTAATAAATACATTGAAGAGAATAGGGCCCAATATTGACCCCTGTGGTACCCCATTAGTGAAAGTGACCCAATCTGAGTATGTACCATTAATAACCACCCTCATTTTAAATACTAGCCTTTTGGTGGTACGGTGTCAAATGCTTTGGAGAAGTCAAAATATACGACATCCATTGATTTGTTGTGGTCAAGTCTAGAACTTACCTCCTCATAGAAACTGATTAAATTAGTTTGACATGACCGATCCCTCATGAAGCCATGCTGATATGGTGTTATTTGCTTATTTTCATTGAGGTACTCCAAGAAAACATCTCTTAGAAAAACCTTCAAACAGTTTACACACGACAGATGTTAAACTTACCAGCCTATAGTTTCCGAGCTAGGTTCTTGGACCCTTTTTGAATATTGGCACCATATTTGCTATTCGTCAATCTTGTGGAACATTCCCTGTCAGTATAGAGTCCTTAAATATCAGAAATAAGGGTCTGGCTATGACATTACTAAATTCTCTTAGGATACGGGGTGTATGCCATCTGGTCCCAGTGGTTTGTCTATTTTAATATGTACTTCTTCCTGAGTTAGACAGGCACTTTAATTGGGAATTTACTTTTACATTCTGTATTTCATCTGACAGTTTATTTTCCTCTGTAAATATAGTGGAGAAAAAAATATTTAATAGCTTTGCTTTCCCCTCATCGCTCTTTGCAACTCCCCCCTCATTACTCTGTAAAGGGTCGACACCTTCAGATTTATACTTTTTACCATTTATATAATTGATGAACATTTTAGGGTTAGTTTTACTCTCTTTGGCAATTAATCTCTCGGTCTCTAGTTTGGCTGCTTTATTTGTCTTTTACATATTCTATTTTTTTCCTTATGGTGTTTCAATGCTTCCTTGCCACCCTCCTATTTTAGTGATTTAACTGCTTTCTTTTTCTAATTTATTGCTTTCTTTACATTTCTAATTATTCGCATTGTTTTTTTTCTTGTTCCTTAACCATTTATTCCCATAAATTTTGTACCACTCAAAATTAGATTTTAGGATACTTTTAAAAAAATATCCCATTTTTATTTTTAATTTTTATTTTTGAGGACTTTGTCCCAATTAGTTACGCCTATAGCCTCTCTTAGTTGGCCAAATTTAGCTTTTTTGAAGTTTGGTATTTTTGTTCCTCCCTGATGAAATACTCTTTTGAATGACAATTGTAAGGTTATTACTTTATGATCACTACATATTTCCCAGGTGTCCCCCAATCTGCATATCAGGTGCATTGGTTAATACTACATCCAGTTTGGCTGTTCCTCTAGTCGGGTCCTGAACCAGTTGGGAAAGGTAATTGTCTTTGGTTGTCGCCAAGAACTTTTTCCTTTATGAGAGGTACAGGTTTCAGTTTCCCAGTCCATATCTGGGTAGTTGAAGTCATCCATAAAAACAACCTCATTACGATTTGCCGTCTCATATATCTCGTTTAGTAGTAGATTTTCTGTGGACTCTGGTATATTAGGTGGCGTATAATAAACTCTTATTAGTATTTTATTATTGTTTTTCTCTCCATGTATTTCTACCCACAGTGACTCCACATGTTCAATTCCCTCACTTATATCTTCCTGAAGTGTGGGCTTTAGACAGGACTTTACATAAAGGCAGACCCCTCCCCCTCTCCTGTTTTGACGATCCTTTCTAAACAGACTGTAACCCTGCACGTTAACTGCCCAGTCATAGCTATCATCCAGCCATGTCTCAGTTATTCCCACTATGTCATAGTCCTCCTCACACATCACTAATTCCAGTTCACCAGTTTTATTAGTCAGGCTTCTGGCATTAGTGTACATACATTAAGAGGTTGATGTATAGTTTTTTTCCCCTACACCTTTCCTTCTGAACTGTTCCAGTCCCTCCTTCCATTCCTCCCCCAGTTACATTACCTTGCCCAGTTCTCTAGCTCTAGCTAAACTATCTTCTATAATGTAATTTTCCTCTCCCCCAGTTCCCAGTTTAAACACTCCTCCATCCCTACGATAGAGCCTGTAGCCGACAGAGAAGTCGGCCCAGTTCTCGAGGAACCCAAACCCCTCCTCCCTACACCAGTTCTTGAGCCACTTGTTTACATCCCTAATCTCCCGCTGTCTTTCTTGTGTGGCTCGTGGTACAGGCAGTATTTCAGAAAACACTATCTTTGAGGTCCTTGCTAAAGCTTGTGACCTAAATCCCTAAAATCATTTTTAAGCACACTCCACCTACCTCTAACTTTGTCATTGGTTCCGATATGGACCATGACTTCTGGATCTTCTCCATCCTTTCCCAGTAATCTGTCAACCCGATCCACGATGTGTCGAACTCAAGCGCCAAGAGGACAACACACCATTTGACGATCCTGTTCTTTGTGACAGATCGCCCTCTCTGTACCCCTAATAATTGAGTCTCCCACTAGCAGCACCTGTCAGGCCTTCCCTGCTCTCCTGGTCCCCTGCTTACTGGAGCTAACATTCCCCTGACTGGCAGAGCAAGTGTCTTGCTGCAGCAGTGCTCTCCCTGAACTGACATCCCCCTCATTTGCAAACTTTTTGGGATGTGTCAGATCAGGGCTAGCCTCCCTGGCACTCTTCCCTCTACCCCGCTTTCTAACTGTTACCCAGCTAGCTACCTAACTTTCCTGAGCCTCCATGCTACTACCCTCCTTCACATCTACCCCATAACGTGCCTGTTTAGTGAGCAGCAAACTCTGTTCCAAATTATCAGCACTTCTCAGTGTTGAAAGTCGCCCAGTTAGATACACAATGTATGATTCCAAATGGGCAATTTGCTCACATTTTGAATAAAGATATACACCCTTAAACTGCTGTTCCAGGACTGCATACATTAGACAACATGTGCGCTGGACTGCGCTGTCAATAATGGAACACATTCTAAATTGGGATTACGCAAGAAAATAGAAAGGAATACAATACAGTGCAGTGATAAGAAACTGATTTATTGTAGTCCCCTCCTGAAGTCCCTGAATCTCAAGTCACGTAATCTAAAGTCACACACTTAATACAAACACAGACTGGAAATCAAACACGCGAACGCTCACAAACTAGCGTTGTTTGTCTGCTTGTATAAGTACAGCTTCCAAACAACTTCAAAGCAGACTGCTTTTTTTTCCTCTCCATAACTTCAGCGTATTCACCGTCGATTCTAAATATAACACAGCTTTCTTACTGTTTTACGTTTAGACCATTTTCTATGTCTAAACCAGGCATAGAAATTGATAATTGAGATGTCCTACAGGCCTGTCCCGGCCATACCCCCTTTTTTAGACCTGGCGTGAGTGGGGAAGAAGTGGCAGATTCTGCTGCAACATCTACTCTAGATATACACCACAAAATTGGCATATATCTGTTCGTAAGTGACCCCCCCAAGTGTTTTCTACTGTCCCTGTCACTCCTAGCCCCGCCTAAAGATTAGTACGCATGTACAGTTACTTCATACTGCAGATGTGCAGTCAGGCATCGGACATCTCTAACCATTTTCATTACAAAAAATTAAAGGGGAAAAACAAATTAAAAACAAAGATAATGAAGAGCTCTATCTGTCATCGCTCTTGAAAACATGTCCAAAAGAGAGTTCATGAGCATATCACTTGCAGCAAAGAGAGACAACACTCTGTGTGAACTTTTCTTTCTCCTCATTTTAGCGACTGGTGAGCATCTGAGCACATAGACACCCACAGATTAAAACCTTTGATATGTCACTATGACAAACTCAGCATTATTCAATAGTACAGTGTGTGTACATTTTTAGTAGTTTTCATCAGTGCATATTGAATATATAGGTTACAGTTCTTCCAGAGATGGTGGGAGAAGACTAGCTCCTTTCTACTACACACAGAAACTAGAGGAGAGTCTGCTTCCTAACTTTCTCGTACTCACTCAGAAACATCTCCAGGATCATGGAGGACATTACAGAGAAGTACTGACCTATATGTTTGTGAATAAAGGTCTTGTGCAGCTCTGTGTCTGTACCTGTCTTCTCTGTCTCACTCCTGCTGCTGCTCACCCCCCCCCCCCTCCATAGACTTGTATTGACATATGTAATATGATCCTTTAGCAGAGCTGGTCTCATCCTGGATAGTTTTCAAGCATATTTCAAAGTGAACAGCAATTAGCACAGGTGGTGGTTGTGAACAGGTAAACAGTAGATAACATGAGCGCTAGACATTTTTCACTGATAAGCTATATTACAAAGTTTCTTGTGATCACTTGTACTATTGATTTATGTAAAGTTGTGGGAGAAGTTAGCGACGTTTTCACAGCCAGCTCAGTTTTGGGTTATGTATAGATCTATTTCAAGTTCTTTGCTTGCTGTCATTAAATACTAAATTTCAATGTAATGAATCCTGTGTCTGTGTGTCCATCACTTGCGCATGACAGCAAGCAGAGGTCTTGAAAACTGTGAGGAATTAATTATTTTTCTGAACACATTTAGTATGCCATGACTTTAAACATTTGCCTTGTGTTTCAAACAATACCAAAATCAAGCACAGTTTTCAGGGCATGGCACTCGTTTGGGTAGCAGCATGAAAAGTTGTACTTCCAGGCTCTGTATGTTTGGGGGAGGGGGTGGGTCACAGCCTGTTACTGACGCCCCCCCCCCCCCCCCCACATACTGTCTCCAATTACCCCAGATACAGGAACTTTTCTTCATGTTATCATCCCTCATCTTAATGAGGGAGAATATACTGTATCTATTTGTCACATTTAGAAGTTTTTTTGTTTCTGGTAAAGGAGCAAGACGATGAGCAGTTACACATTTAATCACCCCCTGCTATAATCAGACTACATGTTACTAAAGGAACCTATACACCTTCAATAAATGTCAGCTGAATGCTCATTCTCCTGACAGCTATCTCTCCTGACTGCCCAACATACATAAATGCCTGGCCAAGTGTGTATGTGTATTCAATGAGAATAGATGAGAAGGCCACTGCCAGACACTTCAGGCTGTGGCTTATAGTATCTCCCAGGAGAACAAAAGGATAGTGCGTTGAAAATCAATGTGCCCGATCCTTCTCTCCCCCGACATCATCAGCTTTTATTGACTTTGTGATATGAGTGTTCAGTGGAATCCACTTGACAAATGATAAAACTGTAATACCAATGGGAGTCTAGAAGTATATTGGTATAGCATAATTGCTGATTCTTCAGTAGGAGCACATTGCTGTAACGCTGTCACTTGGGACCATTCCTCTCCACATTTGCTGGGAAGCTGATATCAGAATAATATTTGCAGCGGCTTCTATCCCCATTGGAGAAGCTATGAGCAACAGACGATCCACGCATCAGCTCATGGTTAACAGCCACTGTGTGACTTCCCCAGCTATAGTCGGGATATAACTTTTTTGCATTTAAATGCTTTCAGAGGATTATTGGAATAAACACAAGCCTTCGGCAGATTTATGAGATTTTTGCCTGAGTGCCGTTACTAAATTAATATTTATACCATAAGAACTCATAAGCTCACAGCTCATGCCAAATCCGGCAGCAATGATATCCTCACATATTTTTTGTGCTATTATTTATGTAGTACCAACATATTCTGCAGCAGTGTACTGAGATTGTCGTCATCCACATCACCGGGTCTCTCAAATGGGCTCACAATTTAAATGGGATTATCCAGGGTTGGTATAAATGGTCCACTTTTTCTCCCAGAAGCATTGTCACACCTGTCCAGGGACCTCCTGGTATTGTAGCTCAACCCCACTTACATGAATGGGACATAGCCCCTGGACAGATGTGGAACTGTTTCTGAAAAAAAAGCAGACTTGTTTCTAATACTGGGCTAGGTGGCCAGATGGGTTTGTTGGACAAAAAGAAAGTGTCTTATTGATGTGATATAAAGGGGTTAAACTTTGCAATTAGACAGGAGTTAAAGGGGTTGTCCGGGTTCAGAGCTGCACCGGGACATATCCTCATTTTCACCCTGGCAGCCCCTGTGATATGAGCATCGGAGCATGTCATGCTCCGCTGCTCTCCTTTTAACCTGTGCTGAATTGCACTTGGCAAAGGCATTTTCAGGAGATCCAGTGACGTACCTGGCTCTCCATGGGGACTGCCAGGAGGAGACTTCTGGCATTCTGACACCACTGGCATTGATGTAGCCTGTAAAACGGCTAGAGCAGCGCTAAAGCTAGCCCATCAGTGCCGGTGATGAAGCCTCCACCCAGCCAAGACAAACAAAAAAGACCTTGCCCTGCGCGATCCAGCGCAGGGCAAGGGAGAGCATTGGAGCATGAAATGCTGCGATGCTCATATCACAGGGGCTGCCTGGGTGAAAATGTGTTCAGCTCTGAGCCTGGAAAACCCCTTTAATTGTAGAAAAATTCTGGACTGCTGTGATGATTCATGTGTTTCTACTATGTAACGACTTGTTGTCACTGGATGTACTGTCTCAAAGGGGGTTTCCAGGATTATGGCAACTCTTAATTAGCTTGTGGTGTATAATGAAAAAAAATATACTAACTTGGTCCCAACCGCTCCAACACCCTGGCTCTATTTAGAGATCTTCCAGTCCCTGGCTTGTTTACTTCCAGATGGGGTTACATGCATGGCTACAGCCAATGACTGGCATCAGAGGTGACATATTCCCAAGCGGCACATCACTGCTGGGACACATACCTCTTTTGGACATGCCACCACTGAGGCCAGTCATTGGCTGTAGGGGTGCATGTGACCCCGTTCATACCCCAACCGGAAGTAAACAAGTAAAAGATAGCCAAAGACAGGGCACCGGAACAGAGTGGCGGGGAGCAGGTGAGTATAATTTTTTTCTATAAGTACCACACACTTAAAATTTAAAAATGGCCATAATCCTTTAATACCATATACAGTAACATGGTATGTCTGCACACTGAGAGAATTCTTCACACTCAGGGAATTCTTTATTTGACTGAACTTCTGTTAACTGGTTTGTACTAGAGGTATATACACTATTGGGACACCTATACTTTACACCTACACAGACGTTTTTAAGACATACCATTCTAAATCCATAGGCATTAATATGGAGTTGCCCACCCCCTCCAGGTTAAAACAGCTTTCACTCTTCGTCCAGAAGAGCATTTGTGAAGTCAGACACTGGTTTAGGATGAAAGGACCTCAATTCTAATTCAGTGTAGGATGGGGTTAAAGTCAGGGCTCTGTGCAGCCAGTCAAGTTCTTCCACACAAAACTTACCCAACCATACCTTAACGGGCCTTGCTTTATGCACTGGGACACAGTCATGCTAGAACAGAAATGGGTCTTTCTCAAACTGTCCCCACAAAGCTGGAAGCATACAATTATCTAAAATGTCTTGGTGTGTGGAAGCATTTTCCCTTCACTGGAAATAAGGGGCCTAGTCTAACTCCTGACAAGCAACCCTATAACGTTATGCTTCCTCCGACAAAGTTTACAGTTGGCACAATCCAGTCAGGCAACTAAAATTCTCCTGGCATTCTCCAAACCCAGACTCAAAACCCAGAGTTTTGGAGTCTGCAGTTATTGGCTCAGCAGAAGATTGGATACTTTTATTCACAATGCGTCACAGTACTTGACAACCACACTCTGTAACTTTACTTGGTCTGACATTTCGCCGCTGAGTTGCTGTACTTCCGAAACACTTCCACCTTGTTATAATACCACTCACAGTTGATAGAATATCTCGGAAGGAAGAAATTTCATGAATTGACTTGTTGCAGCAGTGGCATCTTATTACAGGACCATGCTGGAATTCAGTGAGATTTTTAGAAGGAACCATTATTTCACAAATGTTTGTAAAGGCAGACTGCATGACTAGAGGCTGGATTTTATACTCCTGTGGTAATGGGACTGAATAAAACACCTGAATTCAAAGATTAAGAAGCATGTCTCTATACTTTTCTCCATATAGTGTATATGTGTGACTATGACATTAGTCTCACCTGAATCATGAACTGCAGATAGTTGCCTAGTGGTCTTCATTGGAAGGGATGGGTGTATACCTATGCATGATATATAACAGGCTCCCGATTTCATTGAGGAAAACATACTCATCCGTAACATCTACAGTATAACTGCAGCTAAGGCCCCATTCACACGTCCGTTTAAAACATCCGCAATCTATCCGCATCCGTTCCGCAATTGTGGACGGTTTTTGCGGATATTTTGCGGATCCATTCATTTCAATGGGTCCTGATAATCTGCGGACATTGCACTGTATGTTGTCCGCATCCGTTAATCTGTTCCGTTCCGTTTTGTGGATCCGCAAACAGAAATCCTCCTGTCCTACTTTTCTCCCGAATTGCGGTCCGTAGCACAATGAAAGTCTATGGATCCGCAAAAAATGCGGAAGACATGCGGAAAGGCATCCGCATGTCATCCGTATTTGCGGATTACGTTCCAGGAAGGGTGAAAAAAAAAGATGTTATTCATCCTAACGTTTTTTTGCGGATCCGCAAAAAACGGATGACATATGGATACATCCTTTCCGTTTTTTACGGAAAGACGGAACGGATGTCCTGGAAAAATGGAGTTTTTTGCAGAACAACGGATCCGCAAAAAACTGACCGTTTTCCAGGATGTGCACAAATATGAACGTGTGAATGGGGCCTAAGTATGATTTCATTTATTAAACCTCTCTATTTCTTCATATTCTGGTATGCTTTTAGTCATTCTTAGACCATCACAAATTCAACCTATGCTGCTCTAAAGAATTGCGAATATAAAGCAACACAATATATTTTCAGTTATATAGATATCTCCAAGAGACCTTACTAGAACACAGTATTAAAAATAACTGCATTGATTTAATTCATAATATTGCTCAAAAATATACAATGCATTTTCACATAAATGAACCAATCGAAAATTCTCAAATTTAGAAACATCAAGATATTAAATAACAAATGGAAAACACTGTAAGATCTGCAGGGTAATAGGTACAAGTGCCACAGGTACATTCAATTGATTTTAATTTTCATGATTATTAGCTGAAAATGAAGTATACAGGAAATCCACAATTCTGTGACATCTTCATGTGGCATTTCAAAAGTACAAGAGATGTAGCAAAAAAAATCAGAAAGCTATATAAATATTTTTTGACAATATAAATACCATGGTAACTCATGACTGCAAAATTGAGGTGGTTTGTATTCTTACAATTCAAGCATTTCAAATAAATAGAAACATGTTGAATAACCTTCTCTTGAGCCACACTTCTAGCACTGGGACATCCTGTAAGTAAGAGCAAGCCAAGTAAATAATTCCACTGGGTTGATTTTTGCTTCTGCTTCTGTAAAGCTGTAGTACTTTAGGTAATCTTATTTTAAGACCAAGTTCACACATCAGTTATTTGGTCAGTTATTGTGAGCTAAAACCAGGTTCAAGTCAAAATACAGAAGATATGTAGATCTTTCCATTACACCTGATCTCTGTGTAGGCTTCACTACTGGTTTTGGCTTACAGTGACTGATTGAAATAACCGACTAAGTCATGACCAAAAATGCCAGAAGTCCTGCTGATTACTTAGGTCTACGAAGACAGAATGTAGCACTTAACTAGGCTCACCAATAATGAATAAAACTGGGATTAGCTAGCAAATGCATTTAAATGTAAGTGAACCCTTTGGAATTACCTTGATTTCTGCATTGTGCTCTGATTATCAAAATCACACGTATAGACAAACACAATGTAGCTAAACTTATAACACAGGAAGGGTTGTACTGTATTTTATTGAGCACATTGATTAAACATCCACGGTGTAGGGAATAATGTAAGTGAACCCTAAAATTTAATAAACTGTAGATCTCCATATAGCAGTAATCACCTCCACCAAATGTATCTTGTACGGTAGCTGTGAACAAGATCTGAACAACATTGAGGAGCAATTTAGGACCATTCCTCCCTTTAAATGTGTTTTCATTCCTCGATATTTTTGTGATGCCTTGTGTGCATGATGGGATTTCAGCGTTTGTGTGCAGTGTTCTTTATCATCCTAACACAGCGTTATACATTTGTGCTAATATGTTCTACTTTTGTCTCATCTGTCCATATGACATTTTTCCAGAAGCATTATGAACCATCCTGGTGGTGTCAGGAAAACTTCAGACAATGTTTTTTTTTTTTTTTGTAAGGCAGCAGTTTCCTTTGTGATGCCTTTCCTTGAACACCATTCTTGTTCACAGTTTTTTTTAATAGTGGACACATGAATAGAGTTGTGGTTTTTTTTTGCAGTTTTTAGAGTCTTCAATAATTCTGTTGCCTTTACACTTGAAGTTTCTTACCCTTTTTTTAGAATTGTCTCTTGTGTTTTTGGAATAACCTCAAAATGATTTCAACTCCTAGAGAGAGATGGCAACAGTGCAGAATTTTCTACCGTGGGACATAATTTAATCAATTTGTGTAGCCCTTTCCATGTTTATATGTCTCTTTAACACATCTTCTGAGATTTTTGCATTAGGTAATGGTTTACACTAACAAATCTGTATTGAGAAGAACAGATTTGTCAGTAACTAAGCATTGTGTGTCTTTATTTAATAGGTAAAGTACCTGTGAAAACCACACTTCCAATTTCACCTCTTTAACTGAAACACCTATTGCCAATTAGCTATTGGAGAAGTCATTAACACAGAGGTTCACTTACTTTTTCTCCCTGCTATGTGGATATTTACTTAATGTGCTCAATGAAAGACATGGATGGCACAACTGTTTGTGTGCTATTAGTTTAGTTAGCCTGTATTTGTCTGTAACTGTGGGTTAGATAACAATCAGACCACAATTCCAAAGGGTTCACTTATTTTTACTTGCAAAGGTATATGAAATTGGTATCACATCAGGTTTCGTTCATCTAATAAAGCCCCTGTACAGTTTTCATATAAAAATAATCTACATAAAAGTTGACTTTTCAAATGCATTGTACTACTTAACCTGTATTGATGCTACAGGTTGTCTATCCAGAGCTGACAACCTTGATCGTTCCCTGCTGGTTCAGTGTCTGAACAGTAGTGCTGGTGAGCTGAACTTTGTGAAGTGTTTTCTTTACCCAGATTGTTGTACAATGCTCTGAATTTGGGATTTACTACATTATTGGAACTCAGGTAAGATGTAAGAAATGTGCATGTCAGTAAATTTGTTTACTGCTTCCATTAGCAGCCAACAGAAGAGTGATTGGTGCTGTAAACTGTAACTGCGGATCAGTGTAACATAAGTAATATATCAAGCTATTTATGTAGATTATATCTGTATATAAACAGTAAAATGGTGTTTGATGGTGAACTAGGCAATAAATATACCAATATGATTTTCTGAATATTAAAGGGGGTTTCCAAGGTTTTCATACCCATGGGCTATTCTCAGGATAGGTCATCAATATGAAATTGGCAGGAGTCCAACTCCTGGCAAACCTGCTGGTCAGCTGTTTGAGGAAGATGTGGCACTCACCAGAGCCACGGTGAGCGCCACAGCCTCCTCGCAGCTTACCAAGCACAGCGTTTTCCATTTTATAGCAGCTGTGCTTGGTACTGCAGCTCAGTCCCATTTAGTTGAATAGGACTGAGCTGTACCTGGCCATGTGACTGATGAATGTGTGATCACTAGCCTAGGAAGAGGCCTGAGTGCAGCAGCCTCTTAACACAGTTGATTGGCATGGATGCCTAGAGTACTGACGATAGGCCATCAATATGAAAATCCCAGAAATCCCCTTTAAAGAGGACCCTTCACCACAAAATGCAGTGCAATCAACAGGCAGCATGTTATAGAGCAGGAGGAGCTGAGCAGATTGATATTTAGTTTTATTGGAAAAGATTCAGCCAAACGTGCAATATGTACATTTAAATCTCCTATATATCCGATTTCATTATTCAAAAGACTAAAAGAGACATTTAATTGGGACAATTCTGCTGCCAGTGGGGGAGGCGTACCCAATGAAGGCAGAATATACAGCTACTATGGGGCCCGTGGGGAAGGGGGGTCCGCAGTGAACCATTGGCCCTACCCCTAATTTCATTCAATACAGGCTCTGGTCCAGCTTCAGCCTAGCACCCCTATCATCAGTTGAGAAGGCTAAAGGACCTATGATGATGTCATGATCTAGTAAAGGAACTGCACTGAGAATGGTGTAGTTCCAGGCTAGAAAGGTGCATCTGGCAGAACCTGTGATGACATCACAGGTACAACAACCCTCAACAGCATAGAGAAGAACTGCACAATGAACTCTCCAATGAGACTGGAATGTAGTGCTAAGAGGAGGTCCTCCCCTTTTCTTTTGCCCCCCTTCTCTGTTTTTACTCATATATATCTGCACACACTGCATCTATTATACCTCCTACCTCTGTACACTGCTGTATATATTATATATACATATACACACACATTTCATATATTATACAGTATAATAGATGCAGTGTGCACAGGTATATAGTATATACAGCAGTGTATTGACATTTGAGGTGTGAGGAATAATAGATGCAGTGTACAGGTATATAGTATATACAGCAGTGTACTGATATTTGCGGTACAAGGTGTAATTTACACCTTGTATCTCACATATCAGTACACTTTTGTATATACTATATATCTATATATATATATACACACTGCATCTATTATACCTCTTACTATGTAACTGTTGGCAACATGTGACCTGCAAGGTCACAACTCCTTTTACCCACTGCATTATACCTTCTACCAGAAGGCTCCATCCCTTAAACTCCAGCCACACTGCTCCTGTCCTGCAAGACCCAGAGCTGAGACATTTAAATATCAGAGATTTAAATGTACAAATTACACATTGTATGGAGCCTTTTCTCACAAAGCTAAATATCAATCTGCTCAGCTCCTCCTGCTCTATAACATGCTGCCTGCCGATTGCACTGCATTTTGTGGTGACAGGTTCTCTTTAATTTCATTGGTGAAACCTATGGTCTGTAGAGTCAGGAAAACAGTAGGACAGGTTTCCTTCAGATTAGGGCATCCATATCAAAGCTGAGTTAGTGGGCAAAAGTGCATCCACTAAAGGCCTCTCCAAAATGCTGATTATTTGTTCAGAAGAAGTGAGCCTCACACTCTTGCTAAGATATATTGTAACGTATTTTGAGTCTCATGTCTTTTCACTCTACAATATTGGCATTTTCCATTATAAATACATACTATTCCTAAGTCATGTACAAATACACTAACATGAAGGACGGGATCTATTAGTAGAAGTCATATTTTTCAAGAATGCAATATTAGCGATAAACCTCAATGAGCAGCTTTCTCAAGACACCTACTCTACATTGTCTGATCATTAAAATATTTCATATGTAATATTTCTAATGTATCACTGCTCATTTGATGTACTTTGTAATTGTAAGTTTCTACTTCTTGTTTTTTAAAACTGTTAACAAACATATATTTTAAAAGAAATGGAAAGTCATCTTGGTGATTCAGCAAAGCCAAGCTAAGTAATATGAGTGAGATGACATGACTGAGAGGACTTCATGTTTCTAAGCAAATGCTGGACTCACTTCTTCTGGATTCCTGAGCATCACATTTGGTAGATACAGTAGCAGATGTCCTGATGAAAAAGGGTATTTCCTGGTAATCGTTATCTTTAAAATTACAAAGAATTCACAGAACAGGTAAAGAGGAGGTATATTTGTTTGACTTCTAAAGCTCTTGATCTAGAACTCCTGCGAATGGTCTCAAAACCCGAAAATGCAGGTGTGACGGCAATAAACACCAACATCTCAGCTGTTTGGCAGGAGTGCCCACAGATTGGATATTGATTACCTATCCTGAGGATACATCATGATTATGTACATCCCGGAGCACATGGCAAATTGAAAGTGTTTGTCCTTTTGTTGAAGAGCAGTGGACACCTGCGGATTTCTTTCCTTGACTAAATAATGATTCTATTGGATAATGAGGCGATTGCCCAGTTTAGAAAGAAATCCTGTCCATATAATCCATTTGAAAATTCTAAATTGTTGGTTCCGGAGGCCCATCTCTTGGTCAGAGTGGAGAGTGTATCTCACTCTAGAGAACCTGTCCTGTCGCGTAGACAACCCATTTTATGCAATTCTTCATTTTTCCTGTGGCGCTGCAGGGAAATTTGACAATACTGCCAGATTTCCCCACACATTGCAGTCGATCGTTGGGGATTCTAGCAAAAAGACACAATCAGTTTATTGTCAAGGGACCCTTCTATAAGGGATTGTCTAGAGTGGAGATACCACTTTAACTTGCATGTGCGCCATTTCTATAGTCAGGTGAAAACATCATTAGTGGCCTTAGATGATGCTTGAAACATAGGGGGAGATTTATCAAACAGGTCTCAAGTAAAAATGGCTTAGTTGCCTATAGCAACCAATCAGATTACCCCTTTCATTTTCCAAAGGAGCTGTGAAATATGAAAGGTGGAATCTGATTGGTTGCTATGGGCAACTAAGCCAGTTCTACTTTACACCAGTTTGATAAATATTCCCTCCATAGTGTACATTGAAATATGGGAAAGGAGGCATACGTGATACTGACATTTTCTGCAGTCACACCTGGAATTTTCAAGTTTTGAGATGTAGTATGATTTTAGATGGTTGTGATATGTATGTATGTACAGTTCAATGTAAGCTCTACATACAATCTATAGTAACTTTAAATACGTTACTTATTTTGGACCAGTTTTGAGTTTTGTTTTTCCCCATTCATGCAGTGTATTGTGGGAGCACAGACGTTACGTAACCAGTTACAGCTTGGATGTTACAGGCTTTGTCTTATGACGATAACCCTCTCTCTATGTGCTTTATTAGGGCATATGGATATGGACATCCTCTATGAGCCACAACAGAGAGCAGCTATATAGGAGTAATTCCTGTTTTGGCAGACTGGAGTTATCCTTGTATTTTAAAGAGGACCTGTGCCCTCCCCTGACATGTCTGTTTTAGTGACAACTTGCATTTGCCATGTAATAACAATTCTGGAGCACCAGTTTTTATGACTCTATGATGTGGCATTCCTTTATTATTCCTGCTGGAAGTTATGAATGAGTTGCTAGCAGTTTACAATGAAGAGTCATCTGGGTGTCACCAGTTGGGGGTGGTATCCTTGCACAGTCTGACACCAGCATCACTGATTGGATAGACTGTACAGGGACACACCCCTAACTGGTTACACTCATCTGGACTTTCACTGCAAACTGTTAGTAATTAATTCCTAACTTCTAGAAGTAATAATAGAGGACTGGCACAACGCAGAGTCATAAAAATAGATGCTCTGGAATTGTAAGTAGTTCGACATTTCAAGGGAGAGGACAGGTCCTCTTTAAAATACAAAGAGACCTCCAGTCTACCAAAACAGCAATTAATGCTTTGCTTTGTTGTGGTCACTTCCATTATTTTCGATGTTCTGCTCCTATAACGGAGCAGAAGAATGAAAATCAATAGCGCAAGTGTGAAAGAGGCTTTACATTTTTGGAAAATGTATAAAGCGATGTAGATTTGTAGCTGTTGTTAAAAGTGGAATAACACTGAATGGTTTTGATAGGCACAGTATCTGCCGAAATTCTCTTACAAGTAGGCTGCCCCATGCTGGAACATAGACCGTTAAAGTGCTTGATTTCAGATCAAGGGAGTTCTTTGAGGTACAATAATTTCGGATGAGGCAGGTCTCATAGAAAATCTTTTGTTACTCTTAACTCTTCTGTTTCTCTTTCTTACAGTGAAAAATAAATATATGTATAACGGATATTTCTACATTGTCCATATAGAAAATCCCACCCTGGTTTCCATTATAAAATCCTGAAGAAGGTCTTTGCTTTCCACATTGAACTCTAAGTTCCAGATTACTGGCTCCATGTTCAATCATCATGTAAAACATTGACATTTTTGTAACTTTACCACATTCACAAACAACTAACATTTTCATTCACAGATGGTTTATCTAATGGGGGCAATCCTATAGTCACCAACGCATAGTCGTTTGTTTTGGTTTTAGCCTCCTTCTTCATGTTCTTCATTTGCGCTAGCTGCAGTTGACTTGAGTTGTAAGCCAGCGCCGGGATGGTGTTCACTAAAATTAATTGTAAAGGCTTCTTTTCCTCCCTATACCGACATTGGATATATCTTGAGAATGCAGAGCGGTAGGTTTGGTTGAAAAGTGTGTACACAAGTGGATTGACTGCCGACGATAGGTAACCGATCCACACAAATACTTTCAGCAGTTCTCCCATAACATGCTCATTGCACAATTCCTTGCAGAATACGGCCATGACGTTAGTGATGAAAAACGGACACCACATAATCACAAAAAGGAAAAACACAATCCCCAGGACCTTGGAGGCTTTCTGCTCATTGCTGATGGACTGCATAGTTTTTCTCCCATATGGAGCAAATTCTTTTGGCAAGGAGCGCTGGAATAGTTTCTCCGATGAGATAGATGTCTGCGGGAGGAAACTGAACAAAGCCAGCTTGCTCTTTGCCCCCAGGTTATTAAAACACAGGTCAGCTTCTTTCTGGAGGGATTTTATCGTTAAAAAGTATGTGACCACCATTATGATTAATGGGATGAAAAAAGCTACAAATGAACCCACAATTATGAAGTACTCGTCAGACAAGGAGCAGTTCTCTTGGTGAAACACTTTGCTGTCATCTTGTAGTCCAAACACAGGCACTGGCATGGAGATACCTTAAGAAAACACAAGAAAAGTATTAAATACTGAATTGTCTGCAGGTTGAATATAAGGACCCTATTAGACTGCTGGACAGCATGAGCGCCGATCGATTAGAAACATGTTGAATGGTGCTCATTGGCAGGAGTGGACTGGGAACTTAAAGGGAACCTGTCATCTCCGAAACACCCCCTGAACTAGAGTAAGCGGTGTATAGTGTAAGTGACGTCGAGTTGGGTTATGTAATTTTTATCTTCATACTCGCTTCCATTCCGACGCTGTGCTCCCACAAACCAGCAGTAAAATGCACTCAGTGGACTCCGGTGCTCACTCTCACAATGGAGAGGACTCAAAGAAGAGTCCTCTCAATGTATTTTACTGCTAGTTTGTGGGAGCACAGCGTCAGAATGGAAGTGAGTATGAAGATAAAACTTACATATTCGGATTCATCATCACTTACACTATACACTGCTTACTCTAGTTCAGGGGGTGTTTCAGAGGTGACAGGTTCCCTTTAAATTGTCCCTGGGAAAAAAAAAAAGCCCAAATTGACAGAAGATGGGGTAAGCCACATGTAGGCAGGGCCAACACAAGCCACAAGTAGGCAAGGACAACAGAATAGGTGGGGTCCGCTATACTATAGGGCAGCACAAAATACCGCCCCAGCAAAACCTAATACCACAGCCCTGTATAAAATACTGCCCTATAACCATACTGAGGACGGTGATTCAGTTGAATTCAGGAGGGTACCTAAAGCTGCTCGCCAGGTGTATAAGAACCTGTTGTTTCTAGTATTAACTAATGCTGAGAGCAACAGATCTTTACGTACCAGCAGCCATGAGGAGGGCTCGGGCAGCCCCATGGGCATCGGCCCTCTGGGAGATTTCCCTGTAGGGTATATGGCCAGTCCGCCCCTGCTCATTGCCATCGGTTTATTACACGGGTCAATGTGGTATTTGGCTGTGTTGGGGTGGTATAATGTGCCACAATATGGTATTGCTGGCCCTGCTTTTCATCAATTTACACCCAACTATAAAACAGGGCCACTCTTAGTATTTTTCCAGGGCCGCTTTAAGTTTCCAGTCCGCCCCTGAATTTGACTTATTATTGGTTTAAAAACTACTGCAGTTATATTGTCATACATTGTCATAAATGTCTAGCACTTTTTTTTACTTTGAAAAGTATGCATAATATATTAAATGGCAAACAACATTAATCAGAAATGTAGTGAAGCTTCTCACTGTCTTTTTATATGTGCAAGGTTGCATGGTGTGCATGCTTCTGTGGTATAACCCCTTAATGTTGTAAATCAGAAATGTGTGAATACAAACATTACAATCAGTCGCAGATTCCATCAAAAACATCAGACAAAATATTCCTGCATGTAGGACTGTTTTGTTTGCTCAAATGCTGGACTGCAGAATGGAAACCAGATGGGCCCCATCATAAATGAATAGGATCCGTGTGGTGCTGTTTGTCTCAGTTATGTGTCGGACTGCTATTTTCATTTTGTTCCTATAATGGAGCAGAACAACAGAAATCAATAGCACCTATGTGAACAAGCCAATAGCAAGCCACGTATAAAACTATAGGATGTCCTGGAGCAAGCCAAAACCAGATAAAATAGAGTCAAAACACACCAATTGTAAAGCCCACTGGTGAGAAAAAAAAAAGTTTAATCCTTTCAACCCCGGGCCAGTTTTCACCTTCCTGCCCAGGCCATTTTTTGCAAATCTGACATGTGTCACTTCATGTGGTGATAACTTTAAAATGCGTTTACTTATCCAGGCCACTCTGAGACCGTTTTCTCGTCACATATTGTACTTCATGACATTGGCAAATTTGGGTCAAAATATTAGATTTTTATTTATGAAAAAATACCAAATTTACCAAAAATTTAGAAAAATTTGCAAATTTGCAAATTTCAATTTCTCTACTTTTAAAATACATAGTAATACCTCAAAAATAGTTATTACTTTACAATCCCCATATGTCTACTTCATGTTTGGATCATTTTGAAAATGACATTTTATTTTTTTGGGACGTTAGAAGGCTTAGAAGTTTAGAAGCAAATCTTAACATTTTTCAGAAAATTTCCAAAACCCACTTTTTAAGGACCAGTTCAGGTCTGAAGTCACTTTGTGAGGCTTACAATATAGAAACCACCCAAAAATGACCCCATTTTAGAAACTACACCCCTCAAGGTATTCAAAACTGATTTTACAAACGTTGTTAACCCTTTAGGTGTTCCACAAGAATTAAAGGAAAATGTAGATGAAATTTCAGAATTTCACTTTTTTGGCAGATTTTCCATTTGAATCCATTTTTACCATTAAAGGGGTTGTCCGAGTTATTTTTTGTCCTTTGTATGTTTCTAACTAGTCAAATACAACAGCTTTTCCATACACTTTCTGCTTCTAAACTTGCTGGTTTATCAGATTTCACTCAGGGTCACATGACCTGTGATGTCACCTTCCCTGCCTGCTAATCTTGAATTCGTGCACCAGAGATAACAGCCTGTACACGAGAGACGTCACTGGCCACGCCACCCCTGTTCTGCAGGGGCTGCTATCTGCTCTCTCCCTGGATTCTTTCAGATAAAACATTAGCCCCTTCAGCCAGAACACACTGAAGGCTTTACAACAGCAGCTGCAGATGTAAAGAGACACAGGATCTGCCCTCCTCACCCTACAGACACAGAGCTGATATTGGAGCTGATCTGGAGGAGATCTGTACAGTATTGCACAAGAACAGGTGGGGGAAAATCCTGTGTGTATCAGCAGTGTCAATGTACAGCTGGGACTTGTAGTCCTACACATACAACATGCTGCTGAGTATTTCTGAAGACATGTCACTCAGGGCAGCTCTTGTATTCACTCAGGGCAGCTCTTGTATTCACATTACTTCACCTTTGTAGAGCAGGAAGGGGGAGGGGCAGAGATTGTTATTACTGCATGTAAACAAAGGCCAGAAGAGAACCAGGGAAATGAGGAAATATAGATTTTTTTTTTGCCTAAAACTTGCTTAACTTAGTTATATATTGATGCCCATCAGATTTACAGTACTATATTTTTTTTTTTTTTCATAACTCGGACAACCCCTTTAACAAAGCAAGGGTTAACAGCCAAACAAAACTCAATATTTATTACCCTGATTCTGCAGTTTACAGAAACACCCCACATGTGGTGGGGTAAACTGCTGTATGAGCACATGGTAGGGCACAGAAGGAAAGGAACGCCATATGGTTTTTGGAGGGCAGATTTCACTGTAAAAATTTTAAGTTGTCATGTCACATTTGAAGACCCCACTGATGCACCCCTAGAGTAAAAACTCCAAAAAAGTGACCCCATTTTTG
Organism: Rhinella marina; assembly: GCA_900303285.1. Classification (NCBI taxonomy): domain Eukaryota; kingdom Metazoa; phylum Chordata; class Amphibia; order Anura; family Bufonidae; genus Rhinella; species Rhinella marina. The sequence continues at coordinate 57,188 of ONZH01000178.1, read as the reverse complement.
AAAATACACCCCTCAAGGTATTCAAAACTAATTTTACAAACGTTGTTAACCCTTTAGGTTTTCCACAAGAATTAAAGGAAAATGTAGAAGAAATTTCAGAATTTCACTTTTTTGGCCGATTTTCTATTTTAATCCACTTTTTTCAGTAACAAAGCAAGGGTTAACTGCCAAACAAACATCAATAATTATTACCCTGATTCTGTAGTTTACATAAACACCCCACATGTGGTGGTAAACTGCTGTACGGACACACGGCAGGGCGCAGAAGGAAAGGAACGCTATATGGTTTTTGGAGGGCAGATTTCACTGGAAAATTTTAAGTTGTCATGTCACATTTGAAGACCCCCTGATGCACCCCTAGAGTAGAAACTCCAAAAAAGTGACCCCATTTTGGAAACTACGGGATAAGGTGGCAGTTTTGTTGGTACTATTTTAGGGTATTTATGATTTTTGGTTGCTCTATATTACACCTTTTGTGAGGCAAGGTGATAAAAAATAGCTGTTTTGGCACTGTTTTTATTTTTTGTTATTCAAAACATTCATCTGACAGGTTAGATCATGTGCTATTTTTATAGAGCGGGTCGTTACGGACACGACAATACCTAATATGTATACTTTTTTTATTTATTTTAAGTTTAAGTTTTACACAATATTTTTGAAACAAAAAAAATAATGTTTTAGAGTCTCCATAGTCTGAGAGCCATAGTTTTTTTTATTTTTTGGGCGATTGTCTCAGGTAGGGGCTTATTTTTTGCGGGATGAGATGACGGTTAGATTGGTAGGGTGCGTATGACTTTTTGATCGCTTGTTATTACACTTTTTGTGATGTAAGGTGACAAAAAATGGCTTTTTTTTAGCACAGTTTTTATTTTTTACGGTGTTCACCTGAGGAGATAGTTCATGTGATATTTTTATAGAGCCAGTCTTTACGGACGCGTTGATACTAAATATGTCTGTTTTTCTTTTTTTTCAATTTTTTTTACAATTTTTTGTGTTTTATTTTGGGAAAGGGGAGTGTTTTTTTTTACGGAAAACACTTTTTTTTTTACTTTTCATTTTTGTCCCACTCTGGGACTTCAACTTCTGGGGGTCTGATCCCCTCTGCAATGTATTACAATACATTGTGTATTGTAATACATTGGCTGTCAGCTTTGATGCTGACAGCTTGCCTGTGAGACCCAGCCTCAGGGGCTGGATCTCACAGGTTTCCGTAGAAGGCAGCCCCGATGCCTATGGAAGACATCGGGGCTGCCTTCTGTGACATCGGGTCCCTGCCACCGCAGTGTGGGGACCTGATGGAGATGCGGAGGGCACCCGTACCCTCCGCAAACCCTGTGCATGCTGCGGTCAGCTTTGACCGCGGCATACAAGGGGTTAATATGCCTGCATCTGTGTTTTCACCGATGCGGGTGTACGCAGCAGGGGTCCGGCTATCTGTTACTGCCGGACCCCTGCCACTGATCGGTCGGGCGCAGCTCCTGCACCCGCCCGATCAGCACGCCGTAGTGCTACATGTACGCCACTGGTCGGGAAGGGGTTAAACAAGAAAGAAAATAGTAAGTACGGTACACGTAACATCAATCTTAAACACAGGGACAAGATATTACAAGTGAATATAAATACAGCCAGTGCAAACTAGATATATGTAATATCCCCAATCGAGGCCAGCGACAAACATCCAGGAGCACCCATCAGACATGATGTACGTTTCACCAAAGGCTTTGCCTGCAGTATTTCATCTTCTATGTATCCTGTGTTGATGTGTTTGAGCTAGAACTGCCTGCAGTCTACTATATCTTCATTCATTTAAAGTACCAGGGGGGATTTGCTGATTTTGTAAGAACTGCAAGCATTTTTTTTTTATTGAAAATAGATTTCATGCCCTGAAGAGCAAAATGGAAAAAATGGAAGTCTACAGACAGAATAGTGAATGGAAGGATAGTCAGAGCCTGACAAATAGAGATAATGTGACATTTAACTGATTCTTTTGGGAGTCTTAATACATATTGGAGCAGGAGTGTACATATAAGGGAGGCTAGCTCATATCAAGGATCAATCAAGGCCCAAAGAACCCAGTGCTTGTTTCTAGTTCCCTTCTTCATGGTCCAATTCCCCATTCCCTTGTTTGGGTTCTTGCCACCCTAGTAAACGCAATGGGGTCAACTATGGCTGGGCCCCCTCTAGTATAATGACAGCAATTCCCTAGCATAATACAATTGAATACAAATAATACAAATATTGTTCAAGCCTCTTCTATTTTATACATTTCATAAAAGCTGTGTGTCACAAACCAGTTACAAAAAATGGGGGTCAGTCAGCACATCCTAATGCGCAGGTGCACACTGCCATGGCTAGAAACAATAAGAAAAAAACACAATGCAGCAGCACTCTGCAAACCAAATAAAGTACAGGGTGGGCCATTTATATGGCCTAAATAAAATAGGAATGGTTGGTGATATTAACTTCCTGTTTGTGAGACATTAGTATATGGGAGGGGGAAAACCTTTTAAGATGGGTGGTGACCATGGCGGCCATTTTGAAGTTGGCCATTTTGGATCCAACTTTAGTTTTTTCAATGGGAAGAGGGTCATGTGACACATCAAACTTATTGAGAATTTCACAAGAAAAACAATGGTGTGCTTGGTTTTAACACAACTTTATTCTTTCATGAGTTATTTACAAGTTTCTGACCACTTATAAAATGTGTTCAAAGTGCCCATTGTGTTGGATTGTCAATGCAACCCTCTTCTCCCACTCTTCACACACTGATAGCAACACCGCAGAAGAAATGCTAGCACAGGCTTCCAGTATCCGTAGTTTCAGGTGCTGCACATCTCATATCTTCACAGCATAGACAATTGCCTTCAGATGACCCCAAAGATAAAAGTCTAATGGGTTCAGATCGGGAGACTTTGGGGCCATTCAACTGGCCTACGACAACCAATGCACTTTCCAGGAAACTGTTCATCTAGGAATGCTCGGACCTGAGACCCATAATGTGGTGGTGCACCATCTTGCTGGAAAAACTCAGGGAGCGCGCCAACTTCAGTGCACAAAGAGGGAAACACATCATCATGTAGCAGTTGAATGGCTTCCAAGGTCACACCATTGTTTTTCTTGTGAAATTCTCAATAAGTTTGATGTGTCACATGACCCTCTTCCCATTGAAAAAACTAAAGTTGGATCCAAAATGGCTGACTTCAAAATGGCTGCCATGGTCACCACCCATCTTGAAAAATTTTCCCCATCCCATATACTAATGTGCCACAAACAGGAAGTTAATATCACCAACCATTCCCATTTTATTTAGGTGTATCCATATAAATGGCCCACCCTGTACAATAATCATAGTCTAAGAAAATATTCTGGTGCTAGTGCTATGCTTATTTTGCAAAAGTGAGATTATTGGCAAATCAATTTTGTACACAATTATTTGGGCCCGTCTGCCAAACATCAAGGCGATCTCTATAAGACGGGAACCTAACACTAATTACTACTGCTATGTGTCATAATGGCCACCATAAAATTCAGGGAGTGTTGGTTCCACATGCATGCTGGGTCAACTCTGCCTTTTACCATTTTTGGTGCCTTAAAGGCCTCTATTAAATCCAGGGATGCAGGTACCAGCATGCATGCTGAGCCCACTCTATACCTCTCCTGGTGCCTCATGGCTTCCAATGCATATACTAAGAGCAGGCTACAGTTTTATAATTAGACTGATTAAAATCAGCCTATGGGGCAGACAGGCTGGTCAGGAGTGCAAGACCAGCTGGAGTAGCCACACCTCCAGCATAAGTACAACTGCAAAAAAAAGGGGTCAGTCAGCACATCCTAATGTGCAGGTGCACGCTGCCATGGCTAGAAACACTAAGAAAAAAACATTTACAAAAAATGTCTATCACTTTTGCCATATATAACCTGTGTATAACCTCAGCAGCTACCATGTATTAGTGTGCAGAGGCTCACCATTGGCCAGCTAATTCAGTTAAAATTACTAACAACTACATAAAGGCTGTTCACAACCTGGCCCCTCTTTACATCTTTGACCTGCTTTCCCGACACATCCCACACAGAATCTCCAATTCTCACATGAACTTCTTCTTTGTTCTCCTCTTGTCTGTTCCTTACACAATCATCTACAAGATTTCTCACGTGTCTCTTCCCTACCCTGGGACTTGCTACCCCAGCACATCAGACTCTCCCCCAACATCCAAAATTTCAAAAGTAACATGAAAACCCACCTCTTCAGGAAAGCTTACCACCTGAAATAACCCTGCTGCCACCACACAGCCAGATGAGCACCTTTTACCCTCACCTACTGGATTCTTCCCCCTTCCCTTGTACATTGTAAGCTCTCATGGGCAGGGTCCTCTGCCCCTCCGTACCAGTCTGATAATAGTTTTAGGTTTATTGTATTTTTGTTTTTATACTATGTACATATTATGATGTACAGCACCATGTAATTAATCACTCTTTCAAATTAATATTAATAAGTTAATTCAATTAAATTACAGTCCCATAGAAAAGTACAGATCGGTTTTGGTGGCAGATTTAGATGAGTATTACAAGCATTTTAGAAATGTATTTGATTGAGGATTTGGAAGAGTACTTAGAAGAGTTTTTTTCTAGCTTTTTTTTCCATCCCTTGTTTGGGATATAATTCAGAAGAGTTTTTGGTGGTGGAAATGCCACTAAAAATGCTTCTAAAACCACTTCTGGGAATCCCAAACATTCCATTTAAATTACTGGACAGAAAAATTAAAAAATCATAATTGCAGTGGTAAATTTCTGAGTTTTCAAAAGAGATTGCATAAAGGCTGTGCTTCACAATCATAACTGTGAAGGAATGTGTCTTTTTGGGCTTCCTTAATGTCTTTTTCATTCATATTATTCCCTGTTTTAACTGCACAGCTAGATGCATTTCACTCAGAAGCAGGAAGTGTATCTCTTCTGTGAAATATGCCAGCACTGTACTGCTGTGATGTCCTCTCTCTTTTACTTCCCCACTAAGTTTATTTTCAGCTCCAGAGCTCACAGAACAGATAAGGAGGGAGAGATCTGAAAGACAGGAGGCTCCTATGAATTCAGAAACAGTGTAGAAGCAGTTTTTTTTTTATTAGGCTCGGGATCTCAACAAGCTCTGACATTCCCCACTTCCTCTCCCAGAAGTGGGGGTGTGTCTGACAACAGTCAGTGGACTGCAAATTAGATGGAAGTGAGATACCTAGTGGTTATGACTTTACAGTTTGTTTGTTTTACAGATGGATGCCGACATTTTTTAAATGAACTGATTTAGAAATTTTCTATTTACACCATTCTCTATGAAATGAAATTGTGTGAAAGTACAGTGACTCTTTATATAAAACACACAATTTTCTGTACATTATTTCATTCCACTTTAGATGACATTTCATTTCCTTCTTTCTTCTCTGAGTATTAAAAGGCTTGTGCGCAGGGGCGTAGCTAAAGGCTCATGGGCCCTGGTGCAAGAGGTCAGCTTGGGCCCCCCAGCGCTGGTGCACCTAGCTTTTCTGCCGGCCAAGTCAAAAACTGCCCCCCCCATGCCAAATTCTCACCCTAACCTTTTCCCTACTAACATTATGTATATCACTACAGAACATACAGGGTAAGGCTACATTCACACGACAGTTGTTTTTGCAGCCTCCGATCTGCATATTTTGTGGCTCAGATGCGGACCCATTCACTTCAATGAACACTGTGTGCTGTCCGCATCTGTATGTCCATTCCTATTTTTGTCCGTTTTGCGGACAAGGATAGGCATTGTTACAGTGGATCTGCAAAAAAAAAAACGGATGCCATACGGAACATCATCCTTTTTTTGCGGATCCACAATTTGCAGACTGCAAAACACAACGTTTGTGTGAATGTAGCCTAATACAGCGCCCCATACCCCTTACATCCAGTATAATACAGCGCCCCATACTTTGTACATCCAGTATACTACAGTGCCCCATACCTCTTACATCCAGTATAATACAGCGCCCCATACCTCTTACATCCAGTGACGTCTCCTCTGATGTAGATCTTCTCTTTACTCATCTTCTCCTTTCAGACCAGACGCCATTTTTCAGCCATTTCTCATCTCTGCAGTTTGACAAAAGAAAAATCTTAGTTTACTACTTTTCCATCATCCTCCCATCTTCTGGACAAATCATCCTACCACCCCCAGTACTGTGCGACTAGTACCACACATATAGTGCCCTTCAATAATTATTGGCACACAGTGTCCTAAAATAACTGCGCCCAGCAAATAGTGTCCCTGACTGTAATAGTGTAAACATAACGTTCCCCAGAAATAACTGCGCTGATACTGTGGCAGGGTGCCCCCCACAGTAATAGTGCCCTAAACTAATAATTCTCTGCCAGAGTGCACTTGTTAGTAATAGTGCTCCCAACAGTACTAATGTCCCCACTGTGCCCCAGAAGTAATAATGCTTCCAATGTGCCAGTAAGAAGGGCCCCCAATAATGTGCCAGTAAGAAGTGCCCCCATAGCGCACCCCAATAATGTGCCAGTAAGAAGTGCTCCACACTCATAGATGCCTCCCAAATTATGTGCCAGTAAGAAATGCCCTAATGATGTGCCAGAAGTGCCCCCAAAATTTCACCCCAATAATGTGCCAGTAAGATGTGCTCCCCACCCATAGATGCCCCCTAAATTATGTGCCAGTAAGAAATGCCCCCAGTGCCCCCATGTGCCAGTTAAAATGCCCCCCGTGCCCCCATGTTCCAGTAAAAATGCCCCCAGTGCCAGTAAAAATGCCCCCAGTGCTCCCGTGCCATTAAGAAATGCCCCCAAGTGCCAGTTACAAATGCCCCCAGTGCCAGTAAAAATGCCCCCAGTGCCCCCATGTGCCAGAAAGAAATGCCCCAAAGTGCCAGTAAGAAATGCCCCCAGTGCCAGTAAAAATGCCCCCAGTGCCCCCATGTGCCAGTAAAAAATTCCCCCAGTGCCAGTAAAAATGCCCCCAGTGCTCCCGTGCCATTAAGAAATGCCCCCAAGTGCCAGTAACAAATGTCCCCATGTGCCAGTAAGAAATGCCCCCAGTGCCAGTAAAAATGCCCCCAGTGCCCTCATGTGCCAGTAAGAAATGCCCCCAGTGCCAGTAAAAATGCCCCCAGTGCTCCCATGCCATTAAGAAATGCCCCCAGTGCCCCCATGTGCCAGTAACAAATGCTCCCAGTGCCCCCATGTGCCAGTAAAAATGCCCCCAGTGCCCCCATATGCCAGTAAGAATGCCCCCAGTGCCAGTAAAAATGCCCCCAGTGCCTGTAATAATGCCCCAGTGCCCCCTTTTGCCGGTAAAAATGCCCCCATGTGCCAGTAAAAATGCCCCCAGTGCCCCCATGTGCCAGTAAAAATGCCCCCAGTGCCCCCATGCGCCAGTAAAAATGCCCCCATATGCCAGTAAAAATGCCCCCAGTGCCCCCATGTGCCAGTAAAAATGCCCCCATGTGCCAGTAAAAATGCCCCCAGTGCTCCCATGTGAAAGTAGAAATGACCCTAGTGCCCCCATGTGCCAGTAAAAATGCCCCCAGTACCCCCATGTGCCAGTAAAAATGCCCCCAGTGCCCCCATGTGCCAGTAAAAATGCCCCCATGTGCCAGTAAAAATGCCCCCAGTGCCCCCAATAGAGCTCAGGTCTGGGACTGCAACAATAAAAAAAAAAAATAAACACTAATACTTACCTCCATGGAGCTGGCAGTGATGCGATGCAGGCCTCTTCCGCGCCGCCTGAGCCAGCCTCTGATAGGCTGCAGGCCTAGTGCCTGCAGCCTATCAGAGGAACGGGCAGGGGAGATGCCTCTCCCTCCCCTGCCCCGAAGTACAGGCATCTGTATCGCCATCCTGAGGACGGCAATACAGATGACTATGGAGATCAGCGCCTCCACTATGAAAGCGCTCATCTCCCTCTGCCCCGCCGCCGTCCCCAACTGTGCACAAGGCCGTGCCGCACCTGCCTAATTGGCTTAGGGGCCCGGTCGCAACTGCGACCACTGCCACCCCTATAGCTACGCCACTGCTTCTGCAAGGTGTGCAAAAAGGGTGGGGGGGATGAAACAATATATCTTGGGCCATATACCTCTGAGGCCAGTGATTTCGTGCAGAAGTCACATGGGTATACAGACACATCACTGCTGCCACCAAATAAACAGAGACCGGTGGGGCTAGAACAACGGGGAAATAAATAGTACATAATTCCCCTCTTATTGTTTTATCACATTTTCCCCTTTGGCCAATTTTTTGCCCAGCATGGACAACCTCTTTTAGGAGTGATTCCAATAATAAGGATATACTGTATTAGGGACTTCTAGATATGCACTTCTTACATGTATATGTATACTTTCAAAAAGAATAAACCAGTACTGTAACTTTTATGAGTAGACTTTTATGGTCTACCTGCAGATGTGCTGAACTTTACTTCTATATGGCACACTGCACATTCCTCTGTGTTATCTTCCTGCTCAACATCTCAAAATAATCCACTAAAGAGATGTCTCACTCTTGTATTTATCTCTCCCAAATCATATTTTCTTCTTAGCTTTTTTTTCATCAGTGTTTCCTTTCATGCGGCAACACACTAAGGCATGAGTCACGAAGCATGGAATGGGGGCTGCGGAAAGCAGAAGATTTAGGTCATTTAGAGTAAGCCGCAATGTGAAATCCCCATGCCGTGTAGGGCATCAGTGCTTCCAGAGTCCTGCTTGGAACCCCTATATAATGTTACATTATTCTTCATCAACATGATGTAAAACACAACAGGCTGTATGTGTTAGACTTATTATCTGTTATACAGTAATACAATATAGTATTAGCTTCTAAAGAATGACGGTAATATAAAATATATACTGTATGTTCCTTCTTTTATGTCTCTGATGTATATTATTCAACCTCTCTTCTACAGTGCCTTGCGAAAGTATTCAGCCCCCTGGAACTTTTCAACCTTTTGCCACATTTCAGGCTTTAAACAAAAAGATATAACATTTTAAATTTTTGGTGAAGAATCAACAACAAGTGGCTCACAATTGTGAAGTGGAAAGAAATTTATTGGATCCTTTAAACTTTTTTTGTAATAATAAAACTGAAAAGTGCGGCGTGCAAAATTATTCGGCCCATTTACTTTCAGTTCAGAAAACCCACTCCAGAAGTTCATTGAGGATCTCTGAATGATCCAATGTTGTCCTAAATGACTGATGAAGATAAATAGAATCCACCTGTGTGTAATCAAGTCTCCGTATAAATGCACCTGCTCTGTGATAGTCTCAGGGTTCTGCATCATGAAGACCAAGGAACACACCAGGCAGGTCCGTGATACTTTTGTGGAGAAGTTTAAAGCCAGATTTGGATACCAAAAGATTTCCCAAGCTTTAAACATCCCAAGGACCACTGTGCAAGTGATCATATTGAAATGGAAGGAGTATCAGACCACTGCAAATCTACCAAGACCCGGCCGTCCCTCTAAACTTTCATCTCAAACAAGGAGAAGACTGATCAGAGATGCAGCCAAGAGGCCCATGATCACTCTGGATGAACTGCAGAGATCTACAGCTGAGGTGGAAGAGTCTGTCCATAGGACAACAATCAGTCGAACACTTCACAAATCTGGCCTTTATGGAAGAGTGGCAAGAAGAAAGCCATTTCTCTAAGATATCCATAAAAAGTCTGGTTTACAGTTTGCCACAATCCACCTGGGAGACTCACCAAACATGTGGAAGAGTGGTCAGATGAAACCAAAATCCAACTTTTTGGAAACAATACGTTTGGCGTAAAAGCAACACAGCTCATCACCCTGAACACACCATCCCCACTGTCAAACATGGTGGTGGCAGGATCATAGTTTGGGCCTGCTTTTCATCAGCAGGGACAGGGAAGATGGTTAAAATTGATGGGAAGATGGATGGAGCCAAATACAGGACCATTCTGGATGAAAACCTGTTGGAGTCTGCAAAAGACCTGAGACTAGGACAGAGATTTATCTTCCAACAAGACAATGATCTCAAACATAAAGCAAAATCTACAATGTAATGGTTCAAAAATAAACGTATCCAGGTCTTAGAATGGCCAAGTCAAAGTCCAGACCTGAATCCAATTGAGAATATGTGGAAAGAGCTGAAAACTGCTGTTCACAAACGCTCTCCATCCAACCTCAAAGAGCTCGAGCTGTTTTGCAAGGAAGAATGGGCAAGAATTTCAGTCTCTAGATGTGCAAAACTGATAGAGACATACCCCAAGCGACTTGTAGCTGTAATCTCAGCAAAAGGTGGCGCAACAAAGTATTAATGCAAGGGGGCCGAATAATTTTGCACGCCCCACTTTTCAGTTTTATTATTACAAAAAAGTTTAAATGATCCAATAAATTTCGTTCCACTTCACAATTGTGACCCACTTGTTGTTGATTCTTCACCAAAAATGTAAAATGTTATATCTTTTTGTTTGAAGCCTGAAATGTGGCAAAAGGTTGAAAAGTTCCAGGGGGCCAAATACTTTCACAAGGCACTGTAAATGTAATAACTATATAGCAGATTATCATCTATTTTCATCTATTCATAAAAAACGTTCATTAGTGATTATGTGGTGGTGTAAATGTACTGCCGATTACCCAATAGGGTAATAGATCATTTGTGTGGTCACAAAAATTGTGTGAGCACAATCTGCTGCCAGCAAACAACTAGTCAGTATGGGAACGAGTGATGGTATTAGCGATCGCTCCTCCACATACTGTGGAGGAGATCGCTGCATGTAATTGCAGTGGTCTCCTCCACAACTTTATCCCTGACCTGTCTGGTGTGTTCCTTGGTTTTCATGATGCTGTTTGATCACTCACTAATGTTCTTTAACAAACCTCTGAGGCCTTCACAGAACAGCTGTAGTTATACTGATAATAAATTAAACACAGGGGGTGAATAAAATTCCACATCACACTTTTCACATTTTATTTATTACAAATTTTGAAAACCATGTATATTTTTTTTAAACTTCACACATACTTGCTACTACTGTGTTGGTATTTCACATAAGAACCAAATAAAATACATTTAAGTTTGTGTATATAATGTAAAGAAATGTGGAAAAGTTCAAGGGGTATGAAAACTTTTTCAAAGCTATAATCTCAATAAATTAGAATATTGTTGAAATCTGAATTTATTTCAGTAATTCAATTCAAAAAGTGAAACATATGTAACACCCCAGAGTGGTGTTACCACTCCTGCACCTCGCTACTATCTTTAATTTTATCTTTAACATAAGACCATCTCATGCATTTTATTTTAGATCCTACACAATGTGCATCTATACTAATGTTATGCAACTGTTTTATATGTAATATGCTCTACAAGGCAGAGCTGTAGTTCCTCAGAATGGACCTTTCCATTACATTCTGACCCTCCCTCTGGAGAGGAGTGGGCGAGTCCCACTTCCTGCAGGAAGGGTGGGGATCTAGTTAGAGCCAGTTGAGAGTACCCCCTGCTAGGGGAAGGGTGTGCAGGGGCATGTCTCTGCTGGACGTGCCCATGCCAACCAGAGCACCTTCAGCTCTGCTAGCCAGCGAGGCAGAAATATAGAGCCTCTGAAGCCAGGAGGTGTTTTGCTGGCGCAACCTAAGTCCGGCCAAGGAGGAAAGTGCAAACATGTATTTCTTTTAACGCCGATGATTATGCTTTAAAGTTAATGAAAACCCAAAAGTCAGTATCTCAGAAAATTAGAATATTGTGAAAAAGTTTAGTATTGTAGACTCATGGTGTCACACTCTAATCGGCTAATCTACACAAAACACCTGCAAAGGTCTCCTAAGCCTCAGTCTGGATCAGTAGGCTACACAGTCATGGGGAAGCCACAAAAGGCAATTGCTAAACATCCTGATTGTTCATGGAGTGCTTTATCCAAGCACATTAATGGAAAGTTGAGCGGAAGGAAAAGGGTTGGTAGAAAAAGGTGCACAAGCAGCAGGGATAACCGCAGCCTTGAAAGGATTGGCAAGAAAAGTCCATTAAAGAATTTGGGGAAGATTTTCAAGAAGTGGACTGCAGCTGGAGTCAGTGCTTCAAGAGCCGCCAGACACAGAAGTATCCAGGAGATTGGTTACAACTGTCACATTCCTTGTGTCAAGACACTCATGACACGTTTTCAAAAGAAACTACATTTTGCATTTAATTTGGAAATCAAGGTCTCAGAGTCTGCATGAAGAGTAGAGAGGCACTCAATCCAAGCTGTTTGAGGTCCTGTGTGAAGTTTTCAGTCAGTGATGGTTTGGGGAGCCATGCTAGCTGCTGGTGTTGGTTCACTGTGTTATATCAAGTCAGCACAGCCATCCACCACATAATTTTAGAGCACTTCATGCTTCTCTCTGCTGAAAAGCTTTATGGAAATGCCATTTTCATTTTCCAGCAGGACTTGGCATCTGCCTACACTGCCCATAACACCCTGGCAGTGATACAGGCTGATCGCCTCCATGCCACACTACATTGATGCAGTAATACATGCAAAAGGAGCCTCTACCAAGTATTGCGTGCATATACTGTACATACTTTTCATCACCTCGCTCCAGTGGTCTCTGCCAGGTCTGCACCACTGCATGACATTCATCACATGAGCAGTGCAGCTAATCACTGACCTTAGCTGTGATGATTGCATGCATGGTATATGACTGCTAAAGATAGTGACTGGCAGTGGCAGTGGGGGGATTTAACAGGTGAGTATTTAACGGCCCTTTTAAAAGTATAACATCTTGAACACTTATAACTTGATCAATTATATAAAGATTAAACACAAAATTTGCCCAGAGTCTAGAAGGACTGACTCATTATTGTGTAGATTGATTTTTGCAGCTTCCTTTGCACGTAGCTGCCACATGTAGGAAAAGATTGTCTTGGAAAGTGCAAAGGAAGGAAAAAATGTGTTTGCTCCCTGAAATCAATGTTATCTGCACATACAGTTGCTGTTTGATCTTTCAGTTACATCACTATCAAGCCTTATTCACACAGTCAGTGTTTTGGTCAGTGAATTCCATCCGTGATTGTGAGGATTGGAGCCTCCACAGACATAAGGTATGAGGGAAAGATCTGCACCTGGTCTGTGTTTAGAGCCGCACCTGGTTTTGGCTCACTGACTGACTGTGTAAATAAGGCATTACACAATCAGCGTCCATTCTAACCTTTACTAGGAGAATGGCAGCATTAAATCTGTGGAGCAAAGTTTCCCCAAATGAGCATAGATTATAGTTATATAGTCATCTTTATGAGCTGGTGAAATTCAATAGAAAGGTTTCAGAACTGCAAGCCATTCCCCACTGGTTGCATATAACGACAAATATTCTGCTTAGAAAAGGAGCTGTCTCATCAAAGACAAGCCCATTCAGAGAGGAACTGTTCATGGCCTTTGGTCTGGCTCCTGGAAATCCTAGTAAATAGCTGATTCAGATGGACATTTCGACTGCAGTGGCCACTGGATGGAAGATGCAGTATTACATGGCGGTTATTCAGGAGAATACCTATCTATCCACAACACATTGGTAGCTTGAGTCTGCCAAACAGAGAATTACTCTTAAAGATCATCTCTCCATTCTGGCTCCTAAATGAGGAAATTACATTAGGGACTGTATAAATTACAATTCTGTAAAATAATATTATAGTTCGAGTAGCTCCCAGACTCTGCAGAATATACTGTAACAGGTTAAATAGTGTGAGCAAAAAATGACTACTAAAGAGGAACGTAATATTTCATGGTGGCCATACATCACAGAGTAGGAGCTGACGGTATTGTGTGGCTCTCCATTCTTGTAGAGGGGTGTCCTAGGCAGGAGACCCCTTCTTCTCTGACATCCATATGCTCTAATAAGGTATTGTACGGTAGACATAAGAAAACCTACATTCATTGCATCTTCTTTCCCCTCTATATATGAAACTTTATTCCATAGCAATTGGGATCATTTTCCTTGCAGGTCCCAGCAGAAGCATTTAACAAAGGCTCTGAGTGCTATTTTACCTTATAGCCGGAGAGGAATACTTCATAGGTTTTAGGAACACTTTTTAGGATTCATGTTTGGCTTCTTGCAGGGGGTGAGGTTGAGTTTCCAAAATAATCCAATCAATAGGATCTACAGAAGTTTCGTCATGTGACAATGTTGAATAACTGATAATTAGGATGATTGTCTGAGGTTAAAGGGGTATTCCGGTAAAGTAACTTAATTTTTGAAAAACTGCATTAAGGCTGCAAGCTGTGACCCAACCAGAACCCATACCTGTACATATAACCAGTTACAATTTACCCTGCAATCCATTTGTCTAGCTCCTGTGTGAGTCTGCAGCACACTGAGAGTATCGTGGTGGCTGATCTTCCCTCACAAAACTTCAAAGACTACAATCCCCACAATCCCTAGCTTTCCCACTGTGAGTGTTGATGATTATTGATTGGCTGTCTGATATACAGTTCAGTCATGCCCCCTCTACTCAGTAATCAGCAGCACACTGACATTTAGCTAGAGGTAGCAACACACTGAGCATGCTCGACCTAGCAAAGGCTCAGAACTACATGTTAAAGCCATGGTAACTTATGAGGAAACACAGTGGGTAGCAGAGGAAGAAATCTACTTTTATAACTACTGAATGGTAAATATGTGAAATTGACATTATATTAAGTAATTATTGATGATGATTTAATCTAAAACATAAGTTATATTTATGGTAACTGGAATACCCCTTTAATATTAATACCAGGGTAAGTTATCTTTCTATGGGTCATTTACTTGATGGGCTGTCCATTTAAGATCCAAAAATGGAAAACACAGGATGGGAAATACTTTTTGCTTTGGCAAAATGAAATATGTATTTAACACAGATGAAAACTATGGTCATTGAAATGTACCTTATGGAGAATCTTTTACCGGTATTATCCAGTAAAGTACAGTAAAACCCTACTGGAGTTTCAATCTGGCCAAGGAGAACATCTACATAGATTTTGTATATTTTCTCCTTGTTTGTGTGAGCTTCCTCCAGCTACTCTGGTTTCTTCCCACACTCCAAAGACATACTGATAGGTTAATTTAAAATTTACAAAGAAAATTTTTTTTTTCTCTGTAAGTTTGTACTGGAGGTATGGCTACTCCACTTGGTCATGCACTCCTGACCAGCCCATTTGCCCCACAAGTTGTTTTTAATCAGTGCAACTATAAAGCCGAGTGATTCGGCATGCATGCTAGTATCTGCATTCCTGAACTAGGGGAGGCCTTTGAAGCACCAGAAATGGCAAAAGGCAGAGTGGATACTACATGCATGTGGAACAAAACACCCCCTGATATGAAAGCCAAGTCTGGCACATAACAGGTAGGAGATAGTGTTAGGTTCCCATTCTGCAGAGAACCCCTTGACGATTCGGTGAATGGGCTCAGATAATTTTGTACAAAATATATTTGCCAAGAGTCTCTGATTTATCAAACAAGCATAGCATGAGCTTTGGAATACTCTATATCACTATGGCATTTCGTGCTTTATCTGGTAGCAGTGTGCGGTTGCATTCTATGTAATTTAAAATTTAGATTGTGAACCCCTGTGGAATAAAAAATAAAAAATAAAATGTTCCCCATAAGGAGTTATCCAAATGATATCACTCTCTACCGTCAGAAATAGCAGTCAAGAGGTCAATTATTTTAACTGAGCAGATCATTTGAGATTTACTCATTTACATATTAATTATTGTTCTAATTTGTGTTTTCTATCCCAGCGAAAACCTATTTAAGGAGTTAACCATTGGGGTGACAGATCAAGTTGGTTCTCCCCAGGAATCATGTCTGCTGATATGTGTGTAACATAACTGTTACTCCTTCTTTCAACAAGATTTCACATTTCAAAGGCGATTACATAATGCCCACAGCAGTGTTTATCACATCTTCCGTTCCAAGGTTTGTCGGTACGAGAAGACCCTGCAACAATTCATGTGCCGTACAAGAGGCTGGTGTTTATTATTGTGCGCCGAATGTATAAAGTATTGGTAACATAAATCAGTTACATATTAGCTTACATACAGGAAAGAAAATAAACTGCTGCAGAAAAGGTAGTGATCAAAGAAAGTTATGACTATTAGAATCCATTAATTCATATTTAAACAATTCAAATGGTATAAACAATTCACATAATGCAAAATGCCACATGATGAATCTGGATGTAAATTTTAATGTAGTCTGTACTATTAGACTGGTTTGGGAAAATAATTACTGCAACAAATTTAGGCCACGTTCATGGCAGTATTTTGCATCAGTAATTGTAAGCTAAACTTCTTGTTTAGGCCTCGTTCACACTTCAGTGAATCATGGACGTGTAATGCCCACGTTCTCCATTGACAGCACAAGTACCCATTGACTTTTGATGTGTTTGTTCACACATCAGTGGTCTTCTACCATTGGTCAGTTGAAGAATCATGGAGACATGCATTACTTTGGTCCATGGACCAAACACCTCCATTGAAGTCTAAGTGTCCTTGAAAAACCACTGATCCAACAAAGGGTCATTCATGTACTGTCTGCATTTGTGCGGCCGTTCCACAAATTATAGAATATGTCTTATTATTGGCCATTTTTACAGACAAGAATAGACAATTAGGCTCCATTCACACAACCGTGTGAATGGGGCCGTATCTATTACGCAATATTGCTGAATAGATGCGGCCCCATTCACCTCTATGGAGCAGGGAGCCGCCACACGGAGCCAGCTCCGTGACACGGTTCCGATGAAGCATGTGCGTGCGTGTGGACAAGTATAGGCATTTTGAATGGGGCCGCCCGGCGGAAAACACGCAAAAATACGGCCGTCTGAATGGGGCCTAAGACGGAGGAAAGTCCTATATCCAGTGTATATATCAATATTGTGCAGATCAACAGTTTGTGGACCGCAAAATACATATGGTCATGTGCATGTTGCCTAAGAGGGACGCCTTTGATTTTGTAGCTGATGGAGTAAAGCAAAAAGATAAACTAATGAAAAATGTGTGACTTGTACCTTAAAATAGCATTGTACTTTGGAAAACTTTTGAATTATCAAAGTGACATATCAAAAGTTTTGATCGGTGGGGATCTGAGTGCACTGCGCTGTACATTGTATAGCGGCTGTACTTGGTATCACAGCTTGCTATCAATGGGGCTGAGCTGCGCCTAGGCCATGTGACCAATGAATATGACATCACATGGCCTAGAGAAATATGAGAGAAGGCTGCCGCGCTACTGTGACCACCGCTGCCTTCTCAAACAGCTGATCGGTGGGGGTCCCGGGTGTTAGATATTGATGACCTACATTTAGAGAATAGCTCATCAGTATCAGAAAACCTCATTAAACTTTCATATTAGGCAGGTTCACACTGGGCGTTTCATGGCTGTTGTGACAGTCGCTAGTATGTAGGTATTTTCCTATTTTACACATTTCTTATTTCTGCTGCAATTTTGTCTTTTTTACATCACAAAATTCTCTATGCGTAATGTTTTAAAATCCAATAGTAACTCCATGTACAAACGGTACTGTAGATACCTATATTTTAAACATTTTACCTGTGATGGATATCGTAATTGCCTGATGAAAATTTAAAATAGCTGCACAGTTAAAACAGGGATAAAGTAACACGTAATTGGGGAACTAGGTCCTTTGCTTTGAGATTCTTTTTATGTAGATCTGCTATGAAGCAGAACAACAATGTTACTGCGGCTTAAATGCAGGGTACAGTGTCTGGGGAAGATGGAAAAGCACTCATGTGCAAAGCTTCTCCATAGGACACAATGTTATTTTGAAAAACCGTTTCTACAAAGAGCTATAATCAGTCTTAACAGCTGTATTTCAGTAGGACTTGAATGAACTGCACGAATATCGTCCAAAAAACAAACACTGCTATTAAGCATCCGCCTTTGTAATTCTGAGGAAGCTTTGACCAAGATGAAAAAGGTAAATATACTCATAGGACATTAGGATCTATAGAGATACATGTTGTGTCTTTGCTCTTAATTTGCAAGAGGATGTCCAGTTTCCTATCTTGAGGATAGGTCAGATCAGTGGGGGGAAGGGGGGGGGGGGTTGGAGGGGGGTCCACCTCCCTGTACTACCATGATCAGCTGGGGAGCAGCACTTGTGTGAGCGCTGTAACTATAATTACAGTGCACTCTAGATGGCATGCTGGTAAACAGTGAAGAGAACACCCAAAAATCTGATATTGATGACCATGGCATAACAAGGACCCATTGGGCCCTATAGCAAAACTTTGAATAGGGCCACACACCACTATGACCACTTTAGGTAGCATGAATATGAGAAACTTATGGTTATGATGGTTTTCCTAATGCACAGGGATAATGCACACAGTGATGTCACAATGGTGAGATAACGTACATGGTGAAGTTACTGCATAGGAATAATGTGCGCAAAAATTTTCTCACAGTGATATCATGCTAGTATTATATACCTGGTGATGTAAAGAAATAAATCAGTGATGTCACAACGTCACAGCACAGAAATAGTATGTCAGAGTGGAGATGTCACCCCTCCCCCCCTCTTAGTTATTGGAGCCCCGTAGCAGCTGTTCTGACCTGGGTAAAGGTCATCAATATCATAAAATCGGATTACCCCTTTAAAAAAAGGAATAAGCCTGCTCAGATTTATTAATAATTCTTTTCTGTCAAAGCTTTGCAGCTCAAAAATTAGTCCTTTCCCTCACAAATGCCAGACAATCAGGCTTTTTATAGCAATTTGCATTTGTGGCTATTTTTGGCCATTGCCAACCTGGTATTATCATGAAATCTCAAGCGGTTAAAAAGTAAATAAAATTCCAAACTCATTGATTAATACAGTTTAAAGGGAACCTGTCACCATGAAAATGTAAATAAATCTGTAGGCATCATGTTATAGAGCAGGAGGAGCTGAGCAGATTGATAGATTCAGCAAAACGTGTGATTTTATTAATTTAAATTCCCTCTCATTCTGTCCTATCAGTGATGACAGCCTTCCCTCTATGACTGTGTATACAGAGATAGCTGTCAATCACTGATAGGACCATCTCCTGGACTTCATAGTCCAGAATGAGCAGGAATTTAACTGCATAAAATCTCAAGTTTTGCAGAATATTTTCCCATAAAACTATAAAACAATCTGCTCGGCTCTTCCTGCTCTATAACATACTGTCTTCAGCTAAGTTACCATGTTCAACATGACAAGTTCCATTTAAGGCCCTGATTTATCATGCTTTCAGAATTCTGGCTGCAACAAAATCATAAAATAGGGTTTTTGTGTCTTTTTGGGCTCACTTATGCAACAATTTTTGCATTTTATACAACTCTCTCCAGTTTTGAAATATGGATGGGAAAGTGGGTTAATCAGTTATGTTAATGAATTTCACTAAATTTATCACAAAAACTTTTTTTAAAAGTTGTATTTGCACTCCAGTAAGAGGGTTGATTAGGAAAACTGGAGTATCTTTTCTATAAAATAGTTTTAGGTTTAAGGGT
The DNA here is from genome assembly GCA_900303285.1 of Rhinella marina. Classification (NCBI taxonomy): domain Eukaryota; kingdom Metazoa; phylum Chordata; class Amphibia; order Anura; family Bufonidae; genus Rhinella; species Rhinella marina. The sequence goes on along the minus strand of ONZH01000178.1, from coordinate 37,699 downwards.
TAGACAAATGTATCAAACAACATGAGACATTAGATAAATGTTGCGTAACGTACTCTCAGACTCAAGCAAAACTGACTTTAAATATTACCCTCATGATAAATTGCCCCCTAAGTTCCTAAATATACCCAGGTAAACATCACTATAATGTACAGCATTTACCTATTCAGCACTTTTTTGATTTAAAGGGAGTCTGTCACCTTATTTTCACCTATATATCTAACAGCAGTGCCCCACAGAAGATTGCAGACAAATCTCAGTGTCTGTGTGCCTTTATTCCATGTCCAGAAAAAGCACTTTTATTCTGCAGGAAAACAGCTCCCGGTGCCCGGCTGAAAGTGAAACTAAAAACAGATTTCTATCCCAACTCGATTTCTAACAGCTATATCTTCTGATATACTGGATATAATGCTGTGATCATCACTTTAAAGCTTGGAATGCCAGCTTTCAAAGAAGGTCAGAACCATTTTTCTATCTGCTACCAATCCCAAGATATGAGCAGCTAAAGCAGCCCTCCCCTCTTCAGTCTGGTTTGCAGCAGCAGCAGAGCTGGGCACTTGGGAGTTGTTTTCCAGCAGAATAAAAGTGCTTTTCCTGGACAAGTAATACAGACACACAATGCACACAGGTATGTCTGGGATCTGTCTGCAATCTTCTGTGGGGCACTGCTGTTAGTTATATAGGTGAAAATGAGGTGACAGACTCCCTTTAACAGTATTTAAAGATGTAGCTGCAGCATCGTTTCTCACTTCTGTCTAACCCTGTACAAGATGTAATGAAAGCATTAACAGGATCTCTCTTTTCACAGGTCCTCACTGTGATCATTCTTTGATACAAGTTTTACACAATTTGACAGGGGGGGCAGGGAGTCATAAAGTATATGTATATGTGGGACAGAGTGGAGTGAAGCAAGACCAGCATACCAGGATAACAACTTGGGGAATAACTGTGTCATTGACATGACAGACTGTTATGTTGGAAGTCCTTGCCCACCAGCTCCAACCTCTGTGTCCCTGCAGCTCAATCCCACCGTCTTTTCCCTCCTCCTACCCAGCGAGTTTGGCTGCTGGAGAAGCGCCGCTGGCATCCCTTTCCTCCACACAGACTGAGGCTTGCTTCTGCCTTCTGGCCTTTTGTACGCCAGTGTCCTGAAAAGGTGCACTGTTTCTATGTTTATCTGCCCCTTTACGACTTCTGCCTGTTTCCCAGATTTGACCATTTGCTGCCTGACCTATGCCTGATCTCCATTCTGACCCCGAGCTGTCAATTTGACCTCGGACAGTTTTTTGGATCACATAAACTCTGCCGGCCCCAACCGTGGCCTGTTCCCAACTGCGGTTTTGTCTAATCCCCCAGTGTTCCACACCTAGTCTTGATCCCTGTGGATCTGCAGTAACCTGGACAGGTAAGGGACTAGTGATTCCACCGCAGTGGAGTCAAGATCCCTATATAGGGGTTAAAAGGTGAAGACAAGGGTTTCACTTACTCAACACCCATAGGAGTAGTCCCAAATCTGTTCAGTGCCATAGTAGTTCCACATCCATTTTGTAATATAGTCATAGCCCTATAGACCACTATTAATACCAATGAAAATAAAAAAAATTATGAGAATACCTTTTTGAATCAGTATAGTTACATATTGATACAAAAGGTATTATACACTTTTGCTATATTTACTCACCAAGACAATGTAATTGTCGAACTGCAAGTTATGCAAATCAAGAAAGCAGCAGGTGTCACTAAGATCTGCAGATGACCAAACTTTCACCTAGATCCAATCTGTGGCATGTGGGAGATTGGAAAAGCAAAGGTTTGTAGCCATATGAAACCTCAAAAATGGAATCTAGTGATGTGGGATGAATGTGCGATGACTCCTGTTTGCTAATATGCCAGTTATTGCCACTTATCACAACCTGACAGAGACAGAATCCTTAAACATGGAGGCATTGGTTTATCACTCTGGCAGATCACTACGTGCCTAAGCCAAGATGTCAGCACAGTTCAATGTGTCCCATGGTTGGGAGAACAACAACAACTAGAATGACAACAAGACGTACACAGAGGAGAACCTCTGCACGGACAAATCATCTGATTAGAAGAGTGGTGTGTAGTGATCCATTGTGTACTGCAAGTGTAATTGGACGTCACATCCCAAGCCTAGTTCAGCAAACAGTATCTACACAAACCATCATAAGACATTTGTACAACATTGGGCTACGTGTCAGACACCCAGCTACATGTGTTTCATTGACCTCATAGCCAAGGCTATCATGTGCACAGCAAGTCAGCAATGGAGGCTCGAACAGAGGGCTATTCTCTTCAGGAATAAGTGCCACTTTTGTCTCTTATGCAGTGATAGTCAAAGATTGGTCTAGAGACCACGTGGGCAACACCATAAAGATGCTTTCACCAGGGAATATCACACTGGTCCTACTCCTTAGATTATGGGGGTAGCATAATGTATGGTAGCCGGATCTCTCTAGTGTTCATTTCTGGTACACTATCAGTGTTACGTTGATTTAGTTGTGGAACCAGTGGTATGGCCATTTCTTCCATTTCTCCAATGTGTCCCAGGAGGACAATATGTGTGGGTGTGCAAGGTAAACAAGATTATCAACTCACCATATTACTAAAGTGCTGCCCTTTACTGCCTAGAAAAGACACATTCCTTTAGATCTTTTTGGAAACTCGTTAAGTGTGATGAATGAAATTTTAATGTCCTGGATTTATTTTGATGATCAAAGGAAAGGCAGTAATGATGTTTCTAAGATGAAAATGTCCCATAAGTGTTCTGAAGATCGTTATGTACTTACTGCATGAATGAAGGCAAAACAAAATGAAAATAGAACTTTTCTAATTAACTTTTTGACCATTTTTCTAGTCCGATGTATGCAGTAACTTATGTTTATTTTGACCATGTTTTCAATGTATATATATATATATAGACTTACAGGGGTTTTGCAGGATTTTAATGTTGATAACCTATCCTTAGGATTGGCCATCAATATTGGATTGGAAGGCGTTCCCACTGATCAGCTGTTTTAAATAGGACTTGCTTGTCACCACAAAATGCAATGCAATATGCAGGCAACATGTTATAGAGCAGGAAAAGCTGAGTGGATTGATAATGTAATGTAATGCTGTGCTCATGGGTGCAAAAGTGTTTCTATACAGGCAAGATCCCAGGTACCTTCACCTGCACCATGTGAAATGTATTCTAATTGATTTCCTACTAGGGGTCGATGAAACTGGTCAAAAGCTAAGAACAAAAATGAACTCTCATCACTACAATAAAAGAAGATCTGTTGATACCAAAACATATTTGTAGCCATGACCACAACATCACAGACATGAAAGTCTTGATATTAAAATGGTATTTCAAATCAAAGAAGGACAGGATAGTCTGAGAGTATAAGCTCACCACAACCTTTGACACACTCAGATCAGGAATTAATGTGTTGAATGGATTTAGGTCTACATTTGTTAAAGGGGTTTTCTGAGATTTTTATACTGATGAGCTATCCGCAGGACAAGTCATCAGTAGCTGATCAGTGGGGATCCGACACCAGGGACCGCCGCTGATCAGCTGTTTGAGAAGATAGTGGCTGCGCCTTCTCTCTGCTTTTCCTAGTCCAAGTGACGACATGTTCATGCAATATGCAGCTCCGTCCCATTCAAGTGAATGAGGCGGAGTGCGATACCAAGCACAACCGTTGTACAATGTACAGCGCTGTGCTTGTTAAACTGCGAGAAGGCAGCAAAGCTCACAGGATCACCAGTGCCCTCTCAAGACAGCCCTGGGTGTCAGACTCCCACCGATCAGATACTGAAGGCCTATCCAGAGGATAGGTTATCAGTAAAAAAAAAATCTCGGAAAACCCTTTTAAGAAATTCATCCCTTTGATCTCCTGGGTTCATCAAATTCATCGACTGGATATATATCAGCACAATAAAACTTTCACACTCCTTATCTGTAACTGCTAGAACTATTTGCTGCTACAAATGTTTGTTTCCTCCTCCACTCATATTGATTTAACATCACTTGTCTCATCTACCTCACTATTTCTATGTATTGTTGTGTGTAAATATGTGAATCTTTAGATACTGTGTAATGCCTGAGTTGTCTCAAAAGCTTGCAGTTTTGTCATCATCTTTTCAGTTAGCCATTAGATGACGTCAACCACTAAGGAATTTAATGTTTATATATTCTAAGAGATTCTAGATCACTGCTGCACTTGCACTCATCCCACACGTTTGTATATGGAAAGACCCTGGGCAGAATATGGTTCTTCATAGTTTAGATTATTAGGGGCAGATTTATCATTTGAATACGCCAGTTTTCTAGAGTGAAAAAGTCACAATCTGCATGTTAGGGTACTCCACCGGTCTCTCATAAATCAGCCCTATAGTCTGAACACGGTATGGCAATGGTGTTGGGGGAAAAAGGATTGGGCATGTTTAATTTAAATTTAGTCCGTTAATGTCACATGAGGTAAGCCACTGCCAGAGGTGAGGTGTCTATCAGTGGCTAATTCCCTTTCCACACTTGAAACTGGTTCTCAAGGTAGACTTTCACTTTAAGACTTTACAAGAATCCATTTTTGTACTCTACCTACAGCTACATGGCAGACATTTTTAGAAATACAGCAAAGAGCAGATAAATACAGTATAACAGTAGGCATAGCCTAGTCTTTGAGATGGACTTCAAGCCATATGAAAACACCAAGATGTGTGAAAGCAAAGTGTCTATGTTACATAATTAGTAGGGTTGAAAAAAGAGTGATGTCCATGAATTCAACCAAGGGATTTGAGGGGATGCAGCTGAAGGTAAAAGGAGTGAAAAAAACAGAATTCTACAAATTTACATAAGCGTTAATGTTATTCTGTTCTAAGAGATCATTGAACTATTTTTTGAAGCCATAAACCGTTCCTGCTGTGAACGGATCCTGAGATGACTATTCCACAGATGTACAATTCCTATGGTGAAGAAACCTGGTCGGCCCTTGTGATTTAACCTGGTGTTCTTCAGATTGAGGGAATACTCATTGTCTTTTGAGGAGATTTTACATGGAACCGCTTTTCACCTTACTTTTGTATTGCACATTTATATATCTATGTAAATTAATCATGTCCCCCTTAGAAGCCTTAGAATCTTTCCTCATAACTAAGACCCTCCCTGCCACTAATTAATTGGTTCTTTGTGGAACGTGTGTAGATCATACAGTACATAATGGGAGAGATTTGTCAAAACTGGTGAAAGGAAAACTGACTTAGTTGCCCATAGCAACCAATCAGAATTCATGTTTCATTTTCCAAAGCAGCTCTAAAATATGAAACGTAGTATCTGATTGGTTGCAATGGGCAATTAAGCCAGTTTTTAATTACACCAGTTTTCTCCTTTAATATGTCACCATTCTCCTCTCTCAGATAAAAAATAATAGTTTTTTTCAACAGGGACTTTTCTATGCAGAAAAACGTTATAGCAACTTGAAATGTCAAGGAAAATTCCCAGCAAACTGCATCCCTATGGCTTAGCAAACATATCTTGCTCTTTTCTATCATGTTTGAAGGTAGCGAGGGACGGTATAATGTTTATGACCTTTGTTGTAGGGTTTTTACTTTTATATGCTTTTCAAGTTGACTTTGTCGTTCACAAGTTTTCTTGTCTAATAGCATTAGAAATATTAAGAAGTCCAAATCAATCTCATTACAATGAGCAGAGCTTCTGAGCAGTGTATCCATGTACCATTTAAAAGGGTTATCCCATGATTAATGCAAAGAAATGAAAGTCATATTGAATATGAAAGACATCATATTATACATGACAATCTCTTTCTAACAAATTTAGAACCAGCCCTGTACCCCCTATTGCTATGCCAGGCTGGTAAGGGGAGGGGGGTCCTTTCTCAAGTGGTGTGCACTTTCTGCTGCAGCTCTCTTCATGTATCCATCACAGCTTCTAATAGTAGATACAGCTGGTGGCAGCGGAAGGATGGAACTGAGCATCTGCGACCACCTCAGTAATGAAACTGAGGTGGACAAAGAAATAAGGTAAAGAAAAAAACAGCAGTTGGTTCTATAGAGGTACAGAGATGCATTTAGAGATACTAACAAAAGTATTCCTATCCAGGTGCTGGTTTGAAAAATGTTAAATATTTTTTGTGGGATAATCCTTTTAATGAGGTGCATTTTTCTGGCACGTATAACTAGGTACATTCTTTCTGCTGCTTACAAACACCCCTAACACCCCTTCTTCAATTAATCTAGGCCATTAAATGTTTTTTTTTCGGGGGAGGGGGTTAAAGCGTGAACATTTCTGTGTATACAAACATAACTTTTTGCCCTAAATTTTTGTATACTCTGTGATTAATTGATGGCAGTTACTAATGAATAACCGCTTTACTATTACAAGTAGAATGGCTACTTCAGTTCTATGTTTCTTTATGGCATGATAAAGCCGAAGTATTAAGGATGTTAATAAAAAGAAGAGCTCTACAACTAGCAATTTGTCAGCTTTTGGTATCTGTTAGGTGGTTGTTATTCTGTCACAGTTTGTCTTTATAATTAGCTTCCTATGCCTGAAATATTGCTGTACTTACCCACAGATATAGTCCATACTGCAATTATTTTAGTGAAAGCCTTGGTTCTTGAGTTGAAGCGGCTGTGATGGATAGGATTTCGTATTGCAATATACCGATCCAGAGAAATTGCACAGAGGTGCATTATAGAAGCAGTGGAGAACAGTACATCCAAATATATCCAGACAGGACAAAGTTTCCTATGTAAAGGCCATTCATAATCTAGGAGATAATAAAAGGTAATATTTTTAAAATATTGGTATAAATGTACTACTACAGGGATGCCCAACCTGCGGCCCTCCAGATGTTGTAAAACTACAACTCCCACCATGCCCTGCTGTAGGCTGATAGCTGTAGGGTGTCTGTGCATGCTGGGAGTTGTAGTTTTGCAACAGCTGGAGGGCCACAGGTTGGGCATCCCTGTACTACTACATTTACAATAAAACACATATTTATTGGAGGCCAAGCCTTATATATTATAGTTATACAATATAAATCATGTATATTTTGCTATATTAACTAAATAAATAATGTACAATAAATAATACATAAATATATACTAAATATTTAAATTTATTGACTATAAAAAAGTTATACAATGGATAATATATACTGTATTTTTGTATAATACACAACTAGAAGGAAAAAAAAAAATTTCATCAGACCTCAGATCAGACCCCTAATCTTCATCAGACCCCAATCTTTACACACCCCAATCTTGATCAGACCTCAGATCACACTCCCAGTCTTCATCAGACCTTAGATCAGACCCTTAATCTTCATCAGACCCCTAATCTAAACAAATATTTATTGGAAGCCAAGCCTTATACATTATAGTTATACAATATAAATCATGTATATTTTGCTATATTAACTGAATAAATAATATACAATAAATAATATACAAATATATACTAAATATTTCAATACATTGACTATAAAAAAAGTTATACAATGGATAATATATACCATAATTTTGTATAATATGCAAATAGGAGGAGGAAAAAAAACCTCAGATCAGACCTCTAATCTTCATCAGATCCCTAATCTTTACACACCCCAATCTTCATCAGACCTCAGATCAGACCCTCAGTATTCATTAGACCTTAGATCAGACCCCCAGTCTTCATTAGACTACCAATCATCATCAGACCTCAGATCAGACTCCCAGTCTTCACCAGACCCCCAAATCAGACCCTCAATCTTCATCATACTTCAGATCAGACAAAACAGAAATAAAACAACTCACCTCTTCTGGACCAGACAGTATTGACTTTCGGGAGATCCAGCACGCTATTTCTGCAGGTTGCAGAGCATTAGGTCATAGTGGGCACTTACACACACTATATCCTAAAGCTATATGCGGTCAGGACACAGCGCAGCACCCCGAGAAGACCAGGGAGCCGCTAATAATACTTGCATTACTCTCACCACTCTCTGCCCCTTCTGTGTACTAAACAGCGCTTCCATAATGGAAATACGCCATTTTTACCCCACTTATAAAACAAAAAATACAATAAATATATACTAAACATTTTCCTATATTGACTATTTAAATAATATACATAATATACACGAGTAATACACATATAAGATCCTCTACATCTTATAGTGTAGAATACATTTCATCCAATATTGCATAGAGATAAAGAGACTGCACTCAAATGGCTAACGCAATATTAGTGTGCAACAGCAAGCAGCAATGACATAGGACACAGATGTCCATTTTCAAACTGAAATAAAGATAAGGACAGGGATAAGAGCATCAGCACCCCCCTCCCCCCATGTGAGAGTGCACGTAATGATCTTTGTTGGTTACCAACACTTAACCCCTTCAATCCTGGAGTATTTTGCGTTCTTGCTTTTTCATTATTTGAAGAGGACCTTTCACCTCTCCTGACATGCCTATTTTAATAGCTACATGAATTCCCCATGTAATAACAATTCTGAATCATGTATTCTCATGGCTCTATGTTGTGTCATTTCTGTATTATTTCTACTAGAAGTTATGAATGAATTGCTATTAGCCTTCTGAAAATGGCAGCACTGATAGGATAGAGTGATACTGTGCAGGTATACCCCCCAACTGGTTACCTCCCCTCTGTACCCTTACTGCAGACTGCTAGTAATTCATTCATATCTTCTGGTATAAATAATAAAGAAATGGCACAACATAGAGCCATAAGAATAGAGGCTCCAGAATTGTTATTACATAGGGGATGAATGGAGTTACTAAAACTGGCATGTCAGGAGTGTTGACAGGTCCTCAATGGGTTTTGTTTTTACAGCATTCCCTATGCAGTAAAACTGGCCTGTTCCCTTTATTCTCCAGGTCAGTATGATTACGGAGATATCACATACCACAAAATTGTGCCAACATAAAGCAGACATGTGGGGAATGTTGATTGAGGTATTACTATCTGTCTTAAAGGTAGAGAAATTCAAATTTAGAAAATTGTGAAATTTTTTGGTGAATTTTGGATTCTTTTTTAAATAAAGGTGAAATAGATTGACTCAAATTTACCACTGTCATGAAGTACAATGTGTCGCAAGAAAATAATCTCAGAATGGCTTGGATAAGTATAGGCATTCCAAAGTTATTACTACATAAAGTGACACATGTCAGATTTGCAAAAATCGGCCTGGGATTTTAGGTGAAAAGTGGCTCAGTACTGAAAGGGATCATTTCCTAAAATGGTATTCCAGCCTTAAAGGGGTTTTCCGGTTACCATAAATATAACTTATGTTTTAGACTAATTGATCACCAATAATTACCTAATATAATGTAAAATTCAAATATTTACTTTTCAATAGTTATAAAAGTAGTTTTCTTCCTCTGCTACCCCCTGTGTTTCCTCATAAATTACCATGGCCATGATCTGTAGTTCTGAGCCTTTGTTAGGTCGAGCATGCTCAGTGTGTTGCTGTTTTCTAGCAGAATAAAGGTGCTTTTCCTGAACATGGAATACAGACACATAGTACACACAGGTATGTCTGGGATGTGTATGCAATCTTCTGTGGGGCACTGCTGTTAGCTATATTGGTGAAAAACAGGTGAAAGACTCCCTTTGGGCCTCATGCACACGACCGTATGAAAAAACGGATCCGCAGAAAGTACGGATGACATCCGTGTGCATTCCATATTTTGCGGAACGGCACAGCTGACCCCTAATAGAACAGTCCTATCCTTGTCCGTAATGCGGAAAGGAAATACGGACATACGGAAACTGAATGCACATGGAGTACCTTCTGTTTTTTTTTTTTGCGGACCCATTGAAATGAATGGTTTCACATATGGTCCGCAAAAAAAAAAAACAACGGAACATACATGGAAAGAAAATACGGTCGTGTGTATGAGCCTTAAAGGGGTATTCTCATCTTAGACAATGGGGGCATATCACTAGGATATGCCCCCATTGTCTTATAGGTGCGGGTCCCACCGCTGGGACCCGCACCTATATCCAGAACGGAGCGGGGAGCGCTGCGCATGGAGGACCCCGGGTTTCCGGGGGTCCGGCCACCACCAGGCGCAGGTCCGCTGCGCTCATAGAAACGAATGGGAGCGCAGCGCGCAAGCGCGGCCAATGCTCCCATTCATTTCTATGGAGCCGACGGAAGTAGCCGAGCCAGCACTTGGCTATTTTTGGCGGCCCCATAGAAATGAATGGAGGGCGGCTGCGCATGCGCAGTGCGCCCTCATTCAGTTCGGGGGCTCTGTTCTGGATATAGCTGTGGGTCCCAGCGGTGGGACCCGCACCTATAAGACAATGGGGGCATATACTAGCGATATGCCCCCATTGTCTAAAATGAGAATAACCCTTTAAGGGCTATGAAATATGCAACATGCTTTACCAGTTGAAGACCAGGCCATTTAAAGCCATTTTAGGACAACTGTTTGAAAGCCACAACTTTTTGATCAGTTATGTAAATAACTGTTTTACTTTTTTTGGCGATACATGGGCCTTTACCCGTATGTCATTTTTATTTGCTTTATTTTTATATCCAGGAAAATGTTTATAAAAAAAAGTGAAAAATTTTATTTTTACATTTTTTGATAGCACAAATAAAAATACTTTTTAAACAGCTGAGGTTGTGTGTCCTTTCAGCCGCAGCTCTCTTTCTGTAAGGCTTTAGGCACATGACTGCATATATTTTGCGGTCCGCAAACCATGGATCTGCAAAATACGGATACTGGCTGCATGTCCTCCACGCTTTCTCATTCCAGCATTATTATAAAAATTCCTATTCTGGTCTGCAGATATGCCTATTCTTGTCTTTTTTGCAGAACAATGGAACGAACATACGGATGTGGATAGCACATGGTGGGCCTAACTGTCAGATGCTTGTCAGGAAGGAAGTGTAAAAGTGCTTTCCCCACTGTCCTATAAAAAGGCTTACAGAGGTTACTTTTGGGCAGTGTACCTCTTGGTGAGAGATCTTTGACTACTAGACATGCCTGTGTGATGCACTTGAAGAGGGGCGCATCATTGGACTGAGATAAGCAGGATGGTTATTTTGAAAAACTGCCTACAATCTAGGCTGTTCTGACCTAGCAGTTAGGAGGTGTCGGAGAACAGGCTCTGGACAGCCCAGAGAAACCACTAGTAGAGACAGCCAGGAGCAACTTCCATAGTTTCATTGTCTACTATCATTGTCCACCATCCAGACACAGATGGTGCCTTTATTACACACCCCGTCTCTGCAGAAGGAAATTTGGTGTTACGTATGTTGCAACTGACAGCCCGCCCCTACCACTTTGTTTGCAGTAGTGTCTTGAATGAGAAACCTGGACTGCTACAGACTGGAACCGTATTGTCTGTTTAGGATCCAACAACTGTCGGGTTTGAGTATGGAGGCCTGTTGGTGAGCGCTTCAATTCTGCCTTTGCTGTGGAGCGACACATTGCCTCAACTGCTGGTGTGATGATCCTGGGAGCCATCGCATACGACAGTTGGTCATCCCTAAGGGCTCCATGTGCATTCCGTTTCCGTATGTCCATAGGTCAGTTCCGCAAAAAAATAGAACATGTCCTATTCTTATACATTTTGCGGAAAAGGACAGGCATTGTTAAAATGGAGCCTCAAAAAAAGGATGCAATACGGATGTCAGACAGATGTCATCCATTTTTTTTTTTTTTTGACGGATCTGTGTTTTGCAGGCAGCAACATACTTACGGTGGTGTGCATGAGCCCTAATAGTGATACAAGGGACACTGACGGTTCAGCGATATGTGCAGGACATCCTGCGGCCACATGTGATGCCTCTCATGGCAGGGCTTCTACCTGACATTTTTCAGCAGGATAATGATCACCCACACACAGCAAAGGTTTCCCAGGAATGTCTCTGCCAGATTGCAACACTTCCTTGGCCTGTCCGGTCACTAGATTTATCGCCATTTGAACAATTATACAACCAACTGGGATACCAGCTTTGGCAACCTACGAGTGTGTAGGTTCTACGGGCCCAGCTGCAATAATCAAATGTACCGCAGGATACCATAACAGGAACCTGTATGCCTCCATGGCCCAACCATATCTCATCAGGGTGCTAGCTCCTTGTAATTTTACAGTTTTGCCTAATAAACGTATACTTTTGCTTGAATGATTTACATAGATCATCATTACATTCACACATATAAGTTTCATTCCATTCCAACAACTTCTTCTTGGTTAGTTATTTTTTATGTCAATGAGCGTACATATGCAGACTGGCAATAAGCAGTAATTCAAATGCAGATCCAGAGGCCGGACTGCTCAATGTATGGGCACCTTAACACACGCCCCCTTTAGTCAGTTTTTAAAATGATTATCTGTGTGCCTGTCTCCACCTTTGTATTTCCTCAATGGGGACCTGTGCCTAGGTTTGGATGCACTAAATCACTAGAATGTTCTTATGCAATTGGGGTTTACCCACAATCTCATTTCCCGTAATAAATAAGTTATTTTACTTCATAATATCGAAACAGACAGTTGTGACATCGGCATCTTTAGAAAGCTGATTCCTGCTGCCAATAATCCTGCATTTTTATTCTGATGAAAGAAGCTAATCAACTGAAAAATGAGCTTGCTTCCAATAACTGATCCAAAAATTGTGCAGTGTAATAGGGGCTTAAGTGGCGACATTTCCTTTCGTCCTGCCTCCAATTCATAAATGAGTGCTTTCCTTCACTGCAGAGGAATGAGCTCATTGGTTATTATTGCCTCCTGCCCCCAGTTATAGGTTATACCTGTGTGACTGGTGCCATGTAATAGCCAGTAAGCACTTTCTCTTACTAGTGGGGAAAGTGCTCATTGGTTAATACAGCTCCAGTCTTGCAGACAATAGCCTTTAACTGGGACAAGTAAATGTAATTACCAGAGCACTCAGCAGTGAAGGAAAGCATTTGTTAACCTTCTAATGACCAGGCCTGAAAAGGCCTTGATCAGAAACTTTTATGTTGATTTAATGTTCCTAACTTATTTATTTATTGCACTGCCAAAATAATTTATGCAATGCTGTATGCGTGTAACTTAAGGCATTTTAATATCCTTTTAGAGAATTTTGTTTCATATATATATATATATATATATATATATATATATATACTACTCACAAAAAGTTAGGGATATTTGGCTTGTTGGTGAAATTTCACGATGAACCTTAAATTTACTCTAACCTTTACAGGTGAACTTAATGTGACCTTCTATAAACTTTTGAATACACATGTCCAACTGTTCAATGTTTTAGTACTTTTTGCAGAGCTTGCTGGTCTCTAACAAGGAGTTTAATGGGAAAATTCACAACAGGTGTCCATGAATCGCCCAATAAATTTCCTGGTACAATTAGAATTGGTATTTAAACAGTCCTCCTCATCATGCTGTTCATATTTTGACATCATGAGACTAAGACGATGCCTAACAGTTGATCAATAGTACTACTAACTACTTCTGACTTTTCCTTGGGATTCCTAGCTGTCAGTGACAGCTGGACACTTGCCCTGCTCCTGCTAGAGTGCAGGAACAGGGGCTTTCATAAATTAGAACATTGCACCATTTACTGGTCAGTTTTTTAGTCCTTCGGCCCCCTTACAGAAATGGTGGCACAGCTACTACACTTTAAATGGAGTTGTGCTTCTGGTTCCATTCTCAATGGTAGTTCTGGACTGCATATAACAGCTGATCAGTGGGGGTGCAAAGAGTCAGATCCCACCAATCTGATAATGATGACCAGTCCTGATCACAGGTCATCAATATTGTTAGTTTGCATAATCCCTTTTCACATGACCATTGTAGTTTTGCAGTCCGCAATTTGTGGATCTGAAAAAAATGGATCCCGGCTTTGTGCATTTCACATTTTGTGGAACAGAATGGCTGACCCCTATTAGAACAGTCTTATTTCTTGTCCGTAATGTGGACAATAATAGGACATGTTCTATATTTTTGTGGAGCAGACATGTGGACAGGGAATGCCCATGGAGTCATGTCCATGTTTGTGTGCATGAGCCTTAAAGGGGTTATCCAACACTAACAAATGCTCCCCCATATGCCGGACCCTGCACCGCTGCTGCTTCTCCCTGTGCACGGATGAAAACATCCGGTGTTGTGGATGGGGGGTGCAACCAATGGCAGGCGGTGATGGGGACGAGCCTCCCTAGTATCGCGGGTGACACTAGGGAGGCTTGTCCCCGTCACCACCTGCCATTGGCTGCCCCCTGACTCTGGATGTTTTCATCTGCGCACAGGGAGAAGCAACAGCAGTGGTACGGGGACCAGGAACAGGGATCATTGTGAGGGGCCCGGGATATGGGGGAGCATTTGTTAGTGTTGGATAACCCCTTTAATGGTACATTCACACATTCACATGAAAACTGAAACAACTGTTTTTTTTTTTAAGGAATGCTTTCTAAAAAATGGCCATTAAAAATTCCCCCCTTCAATTGTATGGACAAGTCCTATTTTTTCATGGTTGTTATTCATGAACCGTTAAAAAAAACAGTCATGTACATAGAACCATAGACTGCAATTGTTCTGAAAATAGCCGTGTGACAGCCATTAAAAACAGTCATTTTTCACTGTTGCATGAAATGTACCCTATGACCTTATGCACACGACCGTTGTTAGGATCCACATCCGCGCCGCATTTTTTGCAGCTTGGATGTGGACCCATTCACTTCAATGGGACCGCAAAAGATACTGTCTGCATAAGTTGCTCCGTTCCGTGGCCCCGCAAAAATAAAATAAAAAATAGAACATGTCATATTCTTGTTTTGCGGAAAAGAATAGGCATTTCTATTATGTGTGGAATGCACAAGGGCGGCATCCGTGTTTTGCAGATCCGTGATTTGTGGACCGCAAAACAAGGCACAGTCGTGTGCATGTAGCCTAACTCTGGTTTGTAGCGTGGAGCTGTCATAGCATCTGCTTTATTAAATTGCTGAATGGGGTACATTTTTATATTGAATTTATAGTGTTAGATTTCCATCTCCGCTTGCTTGTTTCCATGATATTGAATGTGCCTTCTATGTAAATGGAAGGTCCCACAATATGCAAACTTATTGAGTACATTCTGGTAATGGTTTCCTATTTCTTTGTGTCTGAGTGGTCTCATAACATTGTGAATCTTTGCCTGTAGTAATATAAGAGAACTGTCACCAGCAGGGGGAGGTGTAGTGCTACAGAAATTCTCTTCATGCTTAGCAAACAGCTGCTTGCTGATAAATACAGTGTATATATATACATATATATATATATATACATATATATATACACTAAAACTGTAAATGCCATTATGCTAGCAAAACCAGCAGTACAATAAAATGCATTCATGATATGTTACCAATTTTTTTTTAATTAAATACATTATATGCAACCTCCTGTCCTAATAAGTCATTCTTATTCATATCATGGATATCTAACTGAAAATCTTGAATGAAGCACCACACGTGCCACTGACTCTATAATTTGTATTGTATAATTTATTAAATAGTTATTATACGCTCCATCATAGCTCCAGAATGTGAAGTGAACATAGCCATATTCACGTCACATTCTGGAATTATGATGGGTAAATGTTGGGAAGTATATATATATATATACATATACACACTCTCTAATGATATATATATATATATATATATATATATATATATTTTACAGTATACATTTGTATGGAATAGTGTAGTCTACTACACTATTTATTACTACAAAGAATAAAGTATGGCACCATATTCCGGTCCAAAGGAGGCCAAAAAGACACTAGTTTAATAAGTAGATCAAATGTAATGTATCTGCAACAAGTTTCTTTTTAAGTAGTATGGAAACAACTGCAGTGTATTCCAATACTGAACATCTCCACATTCATGTTATTGATGTGTGCTCTATTCCCTATACACTACCTTATACACTACCTATAGGATTTATGGGTCGTCACTTACATATACTTGCAATTAGAAATGATAACGTTTGCTATATTGTACTTACCATACAGTATATTTAGCATAGAGATGGGCATAACAAGGAAGCCTATCAGCATGTCAGCTATGGCAAGGGACATAAGAAAATAATTAGTGGCATTCTGAAGCTTTTTCTCCAGAGAAACAGCCATAATCACTAGTATATTCCCAGCAATGGTCAACACAATAACGGTGACCGTCAGAAGGGCTGGCCAGTTCTTTTCTAATGAAAAAGAACTTCCTTCTGGAGGAAGTTGCGTTACATTTTCTGAATTTAAGGTCCAGTTGAAAATATCGGTTGTGTTAGCCTCTCCTGTGGTGGTTTCACTGTTATAGGATCCCTTGTCAGAGTTTAGCTGGAAGAGAGAGCTCTTGGAGATATTCAGAAAGTTCTCCTTTTCAAGAATATCCATATTTAATCCTGAGTTTTGCAGAGAAATGATGTGAAAGAACAGAAGGGAGTAACTTTTCTCAAGCATTGGTCTTTGTTTAATCCACAACGGAGAGATTCATAAGAGTTGGTCCAGCATTCTGAGGAGATCACTTGGGTGTCCACCGTAGGTCTATGTGCTGTAAGATCCATAGGTTCTTTATCATAATTGTAGGAAACTAGAATGATTTTCTGCGGTTCCTTTTATACTCAGGCATCAGATCGCAAATGCATTTAATCCAGTCTGAACTGATGTTGCATTAGGAAGTTTTCAACTAGAGACAATCATCCTAAACTGTAATCTTTCCCCGAGTGTTTTCGTCCTTCACCTCCTGAGGAATCTGAGAAAAACAATTGCAATAGTAATACCACCCGGGAACAAAACTATCCCTTAAACCTACAAAATCACACAGCTAGTATGCTTATCTTAATGTGAAGCTCTATATTTGATGTTGCAGTCGTTACAGCAGCTTGGTGTATTATTATTGGCTTGTATAAAATACTTAAATTGAGTTTTAAGGCTAGAATCACACATGCAGTTTTTTGAGCCAAAGCCAGAAGTGGATCCAAAAGGCAATATAAATATAAAGGAAAGACTGATATCTCGCTTTTGGATGAACAAAAAAAGTCACAAACACATCATGCGTGATTCTAGCCTAAATATTAAGTATATGGTTTAAATAAGGGAAAAAGTAACATACTGGGATACTGCACACAACAATAATACCAAAGCGTACACATTTAAGAAAGTGACTTACGGGAGTTGCACAGTGTGACATCCATTGCTGTCCTTGTCTTTTCCTTACTCTTCCAATATTCAGTATGATAAAATTCCAGCAGGATTTTTTTGGACCTCACATGTGCCTGTCGGACTGAAGGCAGTTCATACCACAGGAATCTTGTTTCTCCATCACAGATCTGCTTAGCTTGTTGACTTTCCAACACCACATTGTAGGAGAAAAAAACTAACAGAGGAGAATCCAGAAAAGCTGAAAAAATATACAGATTTGTTTTTAATTAAAACTCACATGGCAGCAGCTCCCTGTAACCAGAAAGAGCAGTGCCCACAATGAGATTACATAGTGATTTAACAAGGAATGGCATTTCTTCCAGAGTGCCTGGGTTCAGTCTTTTCAGACCTCCCACTACACACCATGTCATAAACTGCTAGGTAGCAACAGAATACAGTAAACTGACAATAGTGGTCTGCCTTCCTCCCCAGTCTGTGCTCTTTTCTCGTCATTTTGCACAGCGTGGCTTAAGAATTGGCTCGTAGAGTATCTTGAAATGAAAATGCCTAAAAATAACCACATGCAGTGTAATGACACATAGCAAAGGTTAATTCAATATAACAGAGCGAGCACGCGTCAGTTACGTTATATCGATGCAGGATATTTTGGTTTCCATGTAAATGGTTCTAATTGTGATAGTCGGATATTTATGCAGGTTCCACTCCAAGAAATATATCTGGGAACAATCTATCCTCTCCAGGCATGTTGTGTGATTTATTTTGTCTGTCCTCAGCAATCTGCTCATGTGTTGCACAGTAATGTTACTCTCATCACTACAATTCTCATGGAAACCTTTTGCGCCAAAGAGTCGTTGAAAAAATGCCTAATGGATTTTTTGGGACTTTGGAAGTATTCATGACTTTTAGAAATAATCTTCAGTGCTTTAGCAGGCATTAGGAAAGTATGTTGAAGCAATACAGAGAATAAGGCAGTCTATCATGTGGCAGCGTAACCAAAGCGTTCCCCACTGATATTGAAAATCTCTTTCCAAACCCATGTTTTTTCAGCATCGTCACAGCAGCATTGTGCTCCTGTAATTTTTGTTATTTGTTTTTTTTGGATATTTAGAGATAACTTTTCAGACATAACATTTAAAGCACTGACAGATGAAGGGAATAACATTCATTAGCTGTGACAGGTGAACAGTTTTTAAAGACATGTTGGAAGCAGGTAAAATGGGCAACTGTAAGGATCTGAGCAAGAGCCAGATGACTGAATCAGAGAATATCCAAAACAACAGGTCTTGGAGGATGTTCATGGTGTGCATTGGTTAGTACCTACCAAAAGTGGCCCATGGAAAGGCAACTGGACAACGGATAACAGGGTCATGAGTAGAGAAGAGCAAAGTTATCAAAAATTTGGTTTGGCTGCTTTGCCAAAGTTCACAAAGAAATTTGATTAGTTACAAATGACTTAGTCACAAATCATATTCATTTGTATGTAGCGGGCGCAATGACGGGGACTGGTGATCACAACACCCCCCCTCCTCCATCGTTGAACCCCTCAGATCCCACATTCAATGAAAGATATATACTCACCTCATCCATTTGCTTGCGGGGAGGCCGTTGCGGCCATCTTGATTGAAGAAAAAGTGCCAAATCTCGCTCTTGCTGACATAATGACATCATGACCCTGGGTGGATGCGGTGACGTCATCACTGATGATGTGACCACACCTGCCCAGCGTGATGATGACGTGGTGATGCCAAATGTCAAAGTGCGCGAGATTTGGCACATTTTTATTAACCAAGATGGCTGCAATGGCCTCTCTGCGAGCAAATGGATCAGGTGAGTATGTATTTTTCTTTACAGTCATTTCAGGAAAAATTGATTCATTACCACGAAACACCAGGAAATTCGGATTCGTGGTGAATCAAAGTTTTTGTGAAATTCGGATGGAAGTCAATTTTTTTAACTTTGATTCGCTCAACACTAGTCATGAGTGTTACAAAGCGGATATAGATCCACTGTGTTACTTGAACAGTTCCAGCTTGGGGCTGCTCCTAAGGGCTTTAAGTGGCCTCCCTGGTCTTCACCCTTTAAACCCTGTACAGGAATCTGAACTTGGCTGCAGGGGAATCTCAGATCACTACCTCTTGTGGTAGTTTCTTTTCAAGTGGTTGCTGACCCACAGGGGTCATATGAAAGTGATACAAAGCACAGAGGAATCAGGCAGGCATCAGGGTCAAGAGACAGGCATCAGGGTCAAAGCATGCAGAGTTCATGCTATACGATAACCAGTCTGAGGTCATGGCAGGCAGCTTAGGGTTAGAACTAAGATCAAGCAGATGTCAGATCAGGCAGCAAAGGGTCAAGTCCGGGAAACACGCATAGGTTGGTACACGGGCAGATGAACATATTAAGCAATCAATTTAGCAGGAACATAGTGAAGTAGGACCTATTGATCATAGGGAAAGGTACCTTAAGGCCTTATGCACATAACCATATGTATATTGTGATCCTCAAACTACGGATCTGCAAAATACAGATACCGTCCATCGAATATAAATCAAGAATCCAGCCCCTAGCTCCTTTACAAATGTTTGTGAAAGAATGGCTTGTTCTGATCACTGAATTCCACTGTAATAAGATGCCACTGTTGCTACAAATCAGTTTGTGATTTTTTCCCCTTTTAGATATTACATGATCAACTGTGAGTGGTATTCTTGCAAAGTGGAATCTTTTACAAACCACAGCAACTCAGACACGAAGTGGAGACCATGTAAAGTTACAGAGAGGGGTCATCAAGTGTTGAGGTGATTCTCGCACAAATGCCAGCATTCTGCTGGAGAAATACTGCTGCATGCCAGAAACCTACAGGATCCTATTGTAGTGAATAGGGATCCGGTGGTGCTTGGCGATATCTGGCTATGCCAGGTATGGTAACTCTGGTAGTCTATTTCTTTACCAGAACAGACTACTGGAGTTACAAAACATAGATGTGAACGAACCCTAACATCACCAAGAACAGTGCTAAGTGTTGGATGGAGTGGTGTAAAGCACAACGCTACTGGACAAAAGTGGAAATATATTCTGTTGAGTGACAAATCATGCTTCTTTATCTTGCCTCTGACAGAGAAGTCTGAGTTTAATGAATGCCAGGAGCATGTTACCTGCTTGACTTCATTGTGCCAACTGTAAAGTTTGGTGAAGGAAGGATAATGCTATTAGGTTGTTTTTCAGGGAATCTCCTAGGCCCCTTAGTTCCAGTGAAGGGAAATCTAAAACCGTACCTGAGTTTTCCCAAAAAGTTTGCAATGGCTGTGCTTCTTTGTACAATCATAACTATGAAGGAATTGGTCTTTTTTTGTATTCCCTAAAAAGTCTTCCCTTAAAAGTATTTTTCAACAATGTTATTCCCTGTTTCAGCTGCACAGCTAGATGCATTTCACTGAGAAGCAGGGAGCGTATCTCTTCTGTGAAATATGACAGCACCTTACTGCTGTAATGTCCTTTCCTTTACTTCCCATTATGTTTGTTTTCAACTCCGGAGCTTACAGAACAAATAAGGAGGGGAAATGACACCTACAGAAAGGCAGGAGGCTCCTATAAATTCAGAAGCAGTGCAAAAGCAGTTCTATCAGGCCCAGGATCTCAGCTAGCTCTGACACGCTCCCATTTCCGTTCTGCTGTCTCTGTTACTAAGGACAGGCAATGCACTGCAAATTAGGTGGGAGTGAGAGCCCTAGTGGCCATGACTTTACAGCCTTTTTCAGGTGGATGTAGACATATTTTTTTAAATTAAGTGATTTAGAAATTTTCATTTACACCATTCTCTATTAAATGAAATGAAATTGTGTGAAAGTACATTGGCTCTTTAATGCTTCATCATACTATGACATACTGGACAACTGTATGCTTTCAACTTTGTGGGAACAGTTTGGAGATGAGTACAGCATGACTGTGCCCCAGTGCAGAAAGAAAGGTCCGTAAAGGCATGGTTGGCGAGTTTAGAGTGGAAAAACTTGGCTGGCCACACAGAGCCCTGACTTCAACCCCATCCAACAACTTTGGGATGAACTAGAATGGAGATTGTGATTCAGGTCCTCTGCTCAAACATCAAACATCAATGGATGAATGGGCAAAGATTTCCACACACACTCTAAAATCTTGTGAAAATCTTCTTAGAGAAGAATGAAAGCAGTTTTAGCTGAGAAGGGGGTACCAACTCCATAGTAATACCTATGGATTTAGAAAGGGATGTTATAAAAGCTCCTATAGGTGTAATGTGTAGGTGTCCCAGTGCTTTTGTCCTTAGTGTATATGGTTATGGATCCCTTAGGGAGAGTTCACATCACCGTTTCACTTTCCTTTCTGATCCGTCAGAACAATAAAAAAACTAAGAAAAAGGATTCTGTTGTACATTTGGCATCCGTTTGAGCCATTTCCATTTTTTAGACAGAAAAAGCAGGACTTTTTATTTTAATTTTTTTTTCTTGTTCTTCTGACAAGTCAGAAGAGTGGAAAATGAAATGATGATGTGAACTATCCCTTAATCTGTCCCTGCTTGAAGCTAAATATCACCTGAATATTATCCAGCTCACACTAGAACTTCATCTCCCTGTCAATCTTCTGATAACACAATCTTGTTCCATCATTTACTTGCTTTCTGATTTCTTTATTGCACTAATTGAAATTGTCTGTATTTCCATACAAAGAATAATTTGATACTGGAATTACCCTAGATCACTGCTGAGGTAAAAGCACATGGATAGAGGTTACTCTGCAGTACTTTCAATATTTCTTATCTCTAATGTGCAAACTCTTTTCAGATATTCTTATCATAATAGTTCATACTTCAAAGTTTAATGCAGCTTTTGTCAAATTTTTAGCATCTTACGAGGACTGTCAAAAATATATTCTTAGAACCAGGCTTTATTAACTGTAAAAGGCTTTTCATTTTTACGCATTTTATTTTTAATTTGACCCTGCCCTCATCTAGGATTGATATATAAGCTAGCTCTACCAAGGGTTGTAATAGGTTACTGTCATGTATTAGTGTACGTGACTGCACATGATTTTCTGAATTTACCACTATAAGCCTTTTTTAGAAGGTTTTCTTTACATGTCAACCACATGTGAGTGGTAAGAACTCCCTCTTGCAGCTCTAGGGTCCTGGATTCGAATCCAACTAAGGCCTTATTCACACTTCTGTTTTTCACTGACGTGTGCTGCCTGCATTTTCTGTGGACAGCACACGTACTCAATGATTTAAATGTGTTTGTTCATATTCCAGTATTTTTTTTACTGACCGTGTACTACTTTGATCCGTGATGTGGACCAAGCATGCTCATAGAGGGTTGTGAAAATCACTGACACAACACGGATGGCATCCATGTTGTGTCCGTGGTACATCCGTTTTTTTAAATGAAGACTAATAGGAGATTTTTTGGAAATAATTTTCAGCTGAGCAACTTCCGTGAATTACGGATGACACATGGACAGTAAAAACAGACACATGGACCAACCACGGATACTTCACAGACATCTTCATAGATAAAACACATAAAATTTTTTCCACGGACATGACACTAATGTGGAAATGTGAACGAGGCCTATGGCAGGTTATGTTTTTTGCTTACATCTAGCATGTACATAAGGAAAACTCCTGAAGTACACGTTATACATAAATTTTCATGGGGGTCCATTAGTCAGACAGAGGCAAAAAGAGTGTCTTTTGGCATTTGTTTGGCCAGTATACATGAGCATACTGCAAATAAAAATAGTGTAGTACGCTATTCCATCCTGTGGAGTGTATTAAAAAAGAGTAAACTGCACAGTGTACTTTTTTTAAAACATGGTAGCCTATGGGTGATGGATGCTACTATATGAAGTCACAGAAATACATTACTCATTTACATCATAAGGTATGCACTAAACAGGTGCCATCATAGTCTATGGGTGGCGGATGCCAGTGTTAACCATCCGTACCAGGCTCCATTTAATATATACATGAGCCTTCCTGCCATATACACTAACATAAAGGAAAAACAAGAAGTGAATGTAGCCTAAGGGCAACATCTGCATGGAGTTTGCATGTCCTCTCTGTGTTTGGCTTTTCTCCGAGTACTTCAGTTTCCTCTCATACACCAAACACATGGGGATTTGGAATTTAGACTGTGAGCCCCAATGGAGAGACAGTGATGACCATCTCCCTACAGCTCTGCGGGATATGTTGGTGCTATGTCAATGAGTAAAATAATTATGTTGTAACGGAGAGTTTACTCAATACGACTACTAACTCATTCCTTACAACAATCTCAAGTCACAAATCTGTACAGATCTCAGCCTTCAATCATCATTGTCCACTACAGATATTTAATATAGCATAGACGACTAGGGATATTAACCTTTAAAACATCTTGGGGATATTGTAGTTAACCTTTGGACCACTAGAGACTGGTCTGGCAGAATTATTTACCACTGCTATATCTTTCTCTTTATATTGTATATACTGTATGTCTTCATGCAGGATATCATTATGTGGGCAATGTACAGTACATGTTGCTCTTTGTTGGTATTATGGTGGTAGTGCTTTTACTTGGTCACTTTATGTTGATATTGTTCAAGTTTTATATGGTGATGTTTATTTAGTCATACATAGTAGTAAATGCACTATATAGTAAAGGTAATTGGCAGTAGTAGGAAAGGGTAATTTTTTAAACAAATTTTCTGATGATATAGAAAATCACTGAATAAAAAGCTAAATCGTATAGTGAACTAGCGAGATTACCCTTATAAATGCACCTACCAAAAGAATAACCAGCACACTGGTTTTATACATAGGTGTAACATTATTACAATAAAATAGTTCATCGATCTACTGTGCTAATATTTTATTAATTTCTGTAGTCTATATGACTGGTTATAAAATTATTATGAACATTCTTTTGGGAGCACATAGGGTAACATCAGCCTAAATCTACTCCTACTGTGTTGTCAGTACATGTTGGATCATATGCTTCTATAGGATTCTAAATCTAAAATGCAAATGTATTCATATAGCTACACTAATAAAAAAAGCAAAGTAAATTTTAACAGTTTATTAGACTTAAATATACTGTAATATATTATAAAACAAGATAGGCTTTTTTTCTTAGTACACTCATTAAAAAAAGTATTGGTTAGTAGTGTTGATCGAGCACTGTAGTGTTCGGGTGCTTGGGTAGAACACTAGGTGGTGCTCGAGTGCTCTACTGAGCACCCAAGCACAATGGAAATCAATGGGAGAACCAGAGCACTAAACCAGGCACCCCCTGCTCTGAAGAGGGGAGGGTGTCTGGTTCATAGGGAAAGGTGAGAAAATGATTGAAACACCACTGAAATGGTTTGGGAACAGCATGCGGAGAATGTCTGGATGCATCTCGGACTCCAAAGTCGCTGCTGGGAACGATGTTGTCCGAGTATTACGCCACTTTTACGGAATGACAATAATACCCCCAAAACCGAAGATAACATTAATTTTAGAGGAAACATATATTTACTTGTATATAAAGCGCAAGAGCTGCCAAAAATTACAAGAAACAGGCACTCCAATACACCCTTTATTACACATAAAGTAGGGCATCAGACACACTCTTGAAAAATTATGATTGATTGCCTGCTGCTGACACTTAAAAACATTAGGGGTGAGGGTCTGCTGCTGAGCTGACCCTCTAATACATTAGAGGCGAGTGCCTGCTGCTGATCTGACCGTCTAGAACATTAGGGGCGAGTGCCTGCTGCTCATCTGGCCGTCTAAAACATTAGGGGCGAGTGCCTGCTGCTGATCTGACCATCTAAAACATTAGGGGCGAGTGCCTGCTGCTGATCTGACCGTCTAAAACATTAGGGGCGAGTGCCTGCTGCTCATCTGACCGTCTAAAACATTAGGGGCAGGTGCTTGCTGCTAATTAAAAATTAATGTTGAGGGCCTGCTGGTGACTGTCTTAAAAATTAGTGGTGAGGGCCTGCTGGTGACCGTCTTAAAAATTAGAGGTGAGGGCCTGCTGGTGATCGTCTTAAAAATTAGAGGTGAGGGCCTGCTGGTGAACGTCGAGGGCAGCCTAGTAAGCAGTTTGATATGATGGAGGATGAGGAGAAAGAGGACGAGAAGAGGAAGGGGTACATGAGAATACAGTGTATTCAATACACCCTAAAAGCCACATTTAAAGTTCCTTCATGTTCAGCCGCTTTCCTCTGGTGCGGTAGAGAAGTCAGGGGCAATCCAGGCCTTGTTCATTTTGATATGCGTCAACCTGTCAGCATTTTCAGATGACAGGTGGATGCGTTTATCAGTTATTATGCCCCCAGCGGCACTCGCTCCGACAAAACGCTGGCGGCAGGGCAGGCCAGCACCTCCAAGGCGTAGAGCGCCAGTTCGTGCCACGTGTCCAGCTTAGACATCCAATAATTATAAGGCACAGAGGGATCACTGAGGACATTGACACGGTCAGCTAGGTACTCCTTCACCATCTTTCAAAACTTTTCAGGGTGAGGGTGCTGGCGGGGTGTCATGAAACTGTCCCAGGCCTTGGAGAGTGTCGCCCTGCCTCTGTTGGAACTGCTGTGTGTTCCCCTCGTCTCCCCTCCTTGGGTGCCCAAGGAACTACGTACTCTGCCGCCAGCGTTGTCAGCTGGAAATTTTTGGAGCAATTTTTCTACAAGGGCCTTCTGGTATTGCACCATTTTGCTAGTCCTCTCCACCACAGGAATAAGAGATACGTTCTCTTTGTAGTGGGGGTCAAGAAGGGTGAACAACCAGTAATCGATGTTGGCTAAAATGCGTATAACGCGAGGGTCACGGGAAAGGCAGCATAGCATGAAGTCAGCCATGTGTGCCAGAGTCCCAACAGACAAGGCTTCGCTCTCCTCACCAGGAGGATGACTCGTAATATCCTCCTCCTCCTCATCCTCTTCCTTCTCTTCGGCCCATCCACGCCGAAGAGATGGTGTAAACGTGCTATGGCTACCCTGTGTAGCGGTGGCAACTGTCTCCTGCTCCTCGTCCTCCTCCTCCAATTCGCGCTGAGAAGACGAACCGAGGGTGGTCTGGCTATCACCCTGTGTAGGGTCTTCCCCCATTTTCACCTCTTCCACATGCAAAGCGTCCGCCTTTATTGTGAGCAGTGAGCATTTTAATAGACACAGAAGTGGGATGGTTACGCTGATAATAGCATTATCGCTGCTCACCATCTGTGTTGATTCATCAAAGTTGCGTAAAACCTCACAGAGGTCAGACATCAATGCCCACTTGTCGCTTGTGAAGAGCGGAAGCTGACTGGAAAGGCACCGACCGTGTTGCAGCTGGTATTCCACTACTGCCCTCTGCTGCTCACAAAGCCTGCCCAACATGTGGAATGTTGAGTTCCAGCGCGTGCTCAGGTCGCACAGCAGTCGGTGAGCTGGCAAGTGCAAGCGCTGCTGCAGCGTTGCCAGACCAGCTGAAGCTGTAGGTGACTTTTGGAAATGGCCACACAGGCGGCGCACCTTCACCAGTAGCTCAGGCAAATTGGGGTAGGTTTTGAGAAACCGCTGAACAACTAAGTTGAAGATGTGGGCCAGCCATGGTATGTGTGTGAAGTTTACGAGCTCCAAAGCCGCCACCAAGTTGCAGCCGTTATCAGACACAACCATGCCTGGCTTTAGGTTGAGTGGCGAGAGCCACAGCTCAGCCTGGTCCCTTATGCCCTGCCACAGCTCTGCAGCAGTGTGCTGTTTGTCACCTAAGAAAATAAGTTTCAGCACGGCCTGGTGCCGATTCCCGACTGCTGTGCTACACTGCTTCCAGCTACTGACTGAAGTCTGACTGGTGCTGCAAGATGAGAATTCTGCAGTGAAAGTGGAGGAGGAGGTGGTTGAAGAGAAGCAATTTGGAAAGTTGTGCGTTTAATGCTATGGCCTGTGGGTGGGTGGCTGGGTATTTGCGCCTGCGTTCAAATGCCTGGGGTAAGGACATCTGTACGCTGCGCTGGGACACTGAAGTGGACGTGCTCGCTGATGGTGCTTGCGAAGGTCCAGGTGCAGGGCAGGAGGCATCTGGGCCTGCGTCTTGGACAGCATGTAACACAGGGGAAGAGGAGGCAGTGGTGTGACACGCAGACACCGATCGTGGACCCAGGCGTTCGGCGCACCTATTAGGGTGCTTTGCTGCCATGTGGTGGATCATGCTGGTGGTGGTCAGGTTGCTAGTGTTCACGCCCTTCTCATTTTGGTACGGCACAGGTTGAAAATTACAATTCTTTTATCGTCAGTACAAAAAAGCGGGGAACAGTTGTGGGCCTGGTTTGCGTGGCCTGCCTTCTCCCTTTTGCCACCCCACTGCCTCTTCCAGCCTGTTGTGGTGCTGCGGATCCCTCCCCCTCTGTTCTGCTGTCCTCGCTCGGCTTGCTATCTTCCCAGGTTGGGTCAGCGATTTCATCGTCCACCACCTCCTCTTCCACTTCCTCACTCTGGTCCTCCTCCTGACATGGTGACCTAACAAGAACCTGACTTAACTGCGTCTCATCCTCATCATCAACCTCTTGAGACACTAATTGCCTTTGACTTATTGGCAACTGTGTCTCATCATCATCATGCACCTCGTCAGACACTAATTGGCGTTCCCCACCGTCATCTTCTTCAGACTGTGGATGCTCATGAGTTTGGGAATCAGGGCACAACATCTCCTCATGTCCCTCTTCAAGCGGGCTTGGTGAGAGGCCCAAATCAAGGAACGGCGATGAAAAAAGCTCCTCGGAATATCCGAGTGTGGGATCACTTGTTTGCCCAGACTCTGAATGGTGGGAGGAAGGAGGATCAGGGTGAGGATTTTGTTGATTCTTGGCTACTGAAACTGGACTTTGTGGAAGAGTGGGTGGTGCTTAACCGACTGGAAGCATTATCTGCTGCAATCCAACCGACTACCTGGTCACACTGGTGTGGCGTCAAGAGTGGTGTCTTGCGCCTCCCTGCAAACTGGGACATGAAGCTAGGAGTTTTGGATGACTTTGTTTCTTGTGCTCTGCCAGCAGGCACAGTTTCACCGCGACCCAGAGCGATGGCCTCTGCGTGCACCATCAGCAGCACGCCCACTTCCCTGTCCCTTACTGCTCGCCTTGCGCATATTAAATGGTATATATGCAAGTTTGTCACAAGTACAGTAGCGCAGATTTTTTTTTAAGTGTATGAGCAGAAAAATTTGACCGAATGTCAGAAATATTTAGGATACACAAACGTTAAACAGCAGAAGCAGCACAGGTAATGTCGCTGTCACCAACAGCAGGAAAAATTTCACCGAGTGTCAGAAATATTTATGATACACAAACGTTAAACAGCAGACGTAGCGCAGGTAATGTCGCTGTCGCCAACAGCAGGAAAAATTTCACCAAATGTCAGAAATATTTAGGATACACAAACGTTAAACAGCAGACGCAGCACATGTAATGTCGCCTTGATTAGCGTCAGAAAAAATGACACTGGATTTCAGGTATTTAGGACACAGAAATGTTATACTGCACACGCAGCACAGGTAATGTTGCCTTGATTAGCGGCAGAAAAAAATACACTGGATTTCAGGTATTTAGGATACATAAATGTTAGACTGCACATGCAGCACAGGTAATGTCGCCTTAATTAGTGGCAAAAAAATGACACTGGATGTCAGGTATTTAGGACACAGAAACGTTAGACTGCACAGGCAGCACGGGTTATGTCGCCTTGATTAGCGGCAAAAAAATGACACTGGATGTCAGGTATTTAGGACACAGAAACAGACTGCACACACAGCACAGGTTATGTCGCCTTGATTAGCGGCAAAAAATGACACTGGATGTCAGGTATTTAGGACACAGAAACATTAGACTGCACACGCAACACAGGTAATGTTGCCTTGATTAGCGGCAGAAAAAAATACACTGGATTTCAGGTATTTAGGACACAGAAACGTTAGACGACACACGCAGCACAGGTAATGTGGCCTTGACTAGCGGCAGAAAAAAATAAGCTGGATTTCAGGTATTTAGGACACAGAAACGTTAGACTGCACACGCAGCACAGGTAATGTCACCTTGATTAGCGGCAAAAAAATGACACTGGATGTCAGGTATTTAGGGCACAGAAACGTTAGACTGCAAACGCAGCACAGGTAATGTCGCCTTGATTAGCGGCAGAAAAAATTACGCCGGATGTCAGGTATTTAGGATACAGTTATAATGCACATGCTGCGCAGGTGGTCTTAAGGTCAGGCAAACTTGCACAATTTTTGCCCCAAAAGAAAAAAAATATACTGCAGCCAGATATAACAATAGTCCTTAAAAGGACTTTTGGGTCTTTTAAACAGAACAACTAGCCCTGCCTAGCCAAATCCTATCCCTACACTATCTGTCCCTCCTTGCGCAAAAGTTATACAGCAGACGCAGCGCAGGTAATGTCGCCTTGATTAGCAGCAGAAAACAATACACCGCGAACACCGCGTGGTCCTGAGCACCACCACGCTCGGCCGAATACTGTATTTGACCTTATCAATTTTGTGCTTAAAAAGCTAAAAAAATGTCACCAATTCACCAATCACCATAAATAATGTGTTCACTATATTGTACAGATTATTATGATTATAATGATACCAAATACTGTTTAGTGATATTTCATAACAGTCCAAAGATCAGGGCCGGCAGCACAGAATCAGTACGGTGAACAGACACAGGTCAGTCAGGCAGCAGAGGAATCCAGGAATCATGCAGAAGTTAGTATGTGGGCAGACACGCAGATTATAGCACATTTGCAGGATCTAGCAAGCTAGTGAAACCAATTGCTCAGGCATTTGAATAAACAGCACAGCATATATAGCAGAGATTAATAAGACATTAGTCAAGCAGCTGTACAAAGAGCAAAAGGGGAATTAACCCTTGCAGTACTGCAAAGTGAGGTGAGGTTCTTCAAATAGTACCCCTAATACACATACAGAAAACCTGCTCTCAGGACCATTGCTGGAGGGCTGGAACTGCGACAGACACAGAATGAGTGGAATGGTACCCCTGCCCGCCTGAGACTGTAGGACAACAGGGGCCATGAACTGCCATTGCAATAACACGTTTGTGAAAGTTTATCATGGCACAAGCAATGGAATTTTGGGGGCCTCAGAAGAAGAGTTGCTGATGCTCATCAGGTTATAAAGGCTTACAAAACCATTTTTCACAATAGCTATTGTTAATGTTCATGAATCCAACATCAAGAGGACATTAAACAATGATGTGCATGGCAGTAATGCAAGGAGAAAGACGCTGCTCCAAAAAGTAACTTTGCTGCCCATCTGCAGTTTGCCAAAGATCACCTGAACAAGCCAGAAGGCTATTAGAACAATGTTTTGTAGATGGATGACAACTAAATAGAACTATTTGGATAAAATGAGAAGCATTACGTTTGATGAACATAAAAACCTCATCCCAACTGTGAAATGCTTCTTTTTTGACCCTTCACCTCTGAAAACAAAAGATGAATAAAAAGTGATTGAAAAGTCATACATACTCCGAAATTATATCAATAAAAACAACAGATCACCCCACAAAAAATGAGCCCTCATATAGCTCCATAGACATAACTATAAAAAGTTATGGGGATCATAAAATGGTTATGCAAAGAAACTTTTTCCCAAAGTTTATTTTTTTAAGTATTAAAACACAAGAGAAACTATATAAATGTGATATCACTGCAATGATACTGACTAGAGATGAGCGAGCATACTCGTCCGAGCTTGGTGCTCGTTCGAGTATTAGGGTACTCGTAAGTGCTCGCTGCTCGGACGAGTATCTCGCCATGCTCGAGGAAATGGCAACTTCCGCATCGTGCTTTTTTGGCGCCTAAAAACACAGCCAATCACAAGCCAGGAGACTCTGCGTACCACCCAGCATCACGTGGGGCCCTTACATGTCGATAGCAGGGGTTGGCTGGCCTGATCAGGTGACCCTGGAATATACTACCGACTGGCCGCGGTGCTCGGCTCAGATGCCGTCTGGATGTCGTTAGGGATAGAGCTGCTGCCTTTCAGGGACAGTGTTAGGGCCTGCATTTAGTTGTCTGTTAGGCAGGGATCACCCACAAAGAACCCAACAGCCCTTCTAAGGGCTAGAAGACATTTTATTTTTTATTTTTTGTCACTTGGCTGGCTGGCACTAGTAGTGCAGCTATCGCCATATCTAACCCTGTTTTTTTTTTATTGTTCTATCTCCGTGATACAAATCCATTGCACACAGCACTGTGGAACCATTCTGTGTGTCACAGTTCAGCACTGACTCACTCCAATCCATATATACTGTCCAGGTGACACTTTCTGTACGTCACAGAATACAACCAAGTCATTTGCTACCAATATCATCTACAGCTTGATCCAGAAAACTCTCTGTGCGACATTTGTCTGGGTCGCAGTCTAAATAGCCACCGTTAACAGGGTGTCAGTCAGTTCTACGATAGTTCCTGCACGTCACGTTCCCAAAAAAACAAAATATTTAAAAAAAAATTATTTTTTCAGTTGTTTTAGCTCAGTGATACAAATCCATTTTACTCAGCTGCGTGTAACCTTTCTGTGTGTCACAGTTCAGCATATTCGCTCCCATCCGTATATACTGTCCAGGTGACACTTTCTGTACGTCACACAATACAACCAAGTAATTTGCTACCAATATCATCTACCGCTTGATCCAGAAAACTCTCTGTGCGACATTTGTCTGGGTTGCAGACTAAATAGCCACCGTTAACAGGGTGTCAGTCAGTTCTACCATATTTCCTGCACGTCACGTTCCCAAAAAAACAAAATATTAAAAAAAAATTATTTTTTCAGTTGTTTTAGCTCAGTGATACAAATCCATTTTACTCAGCTGCGTGTAACCTTTCTGTGTGTCACAGTTCTGCACATTCGCTCCCATCCGTATATACTGTCCAGGTGACACTTTCTGTACGTCACACAATACAACCAAGTCATTTGCTACCAATATCATCTACCGCTTGATCCAGAAAACTCTCTGTGCGACATTTGTCTGGGTCGCAGACTAAATAGCCACCGTTAACAGGGTGTCAGTCAGTTCTACCATAGTTCCTGCACGTTACGTTCCCAAAAAAACAAAATTGTAAAAAAAATATAAAAAAACAAATATAAAAAAAAAAATTATTTTTTCAGTTGTTTTAGCTCAGTGATACAAATCCATTTTACTCAGCTTTGTGTAACCTTTCTGTGTGTCACAGTTCAGCACATTCGCTCCCATCCGTATATACTGTCCAGGTGACACTTTCTGTACGTCACACAATACAACCAAGTCATTTGCTACCAATATCATCTACCGCTTGATCCAGAAAACTCTCTGTGCGACATTTGTCTGGGTCGCAGACTAAATAGCCACCGTTAACAGGGTGTCAGTCAGTCCTACCATAGTTCCTGCACGTTACGTTCCCAAAAAAACAAAATTGTAAAAAAAATATAAAAAAACAAATATAAAAAAAAAATTATTTTTTCAGTTGTTTTAGCTCAGTGATACAAATCCATTTTACTCAGCTGCGTGTAACCTTTCTTTGTGTCACAGTTCAGCACATTCGCTCCCATCCGTATATACTGTCCAGGTGACACTTTCTGTACGTCACACAATACAACCAAGTCATTTGCTACCAATATCATCTACAGCTTGATCCAGAAAACTCTCTGTGCGACATTTGTCTGGGTCGCAGACTAAATAGCCACCGTTAACAGGGTGTCAGTAGTCAGTTCTACCATATTTCCTGCACGTCACGTTCCCAAAAAAACAAAATTTAAAAAAAAAATTATTTTTTCAGTTGTTTTAGCTGAGTGATACCAATCCATTTTACTCAGCTGCGTGTAACCTTTCTGTGTGTCACAGTTCAGTACACTAGCTCCCATCCGTATATACTGTCCAGGTGACACTTTCTGTACGTCACAGAATACAACCAAGTCATTTGCTACCAATATCATCTACCGCTTGATCCAGAAAACTCTCTGTGCGACATTTGTCTGGGTCGCAGACGAAATAGCCACCGTTAAGAGGGTGTCAGTCAGTTCTACCATAGTTCCTGCACGTCACGTACCCAAAAAAACAAAATATAAAAAAAAAAAAAATTTTTTCAGTTGTTTTAGCTCAGTGATACAAATCCATTTTACTCAGCTGCGTATAACCTTTCTGTGTGTCACAGTTCAGCACACTCGCTCCAATCCGTATAATCTGTCCAAGTGACACTTTCTGTACGTCACTTAATTCTACCAGACTTAATTTTTTTTTTTTATCATACACCTATATACAAAAAATGTTGAACCCCAGGGCTAAGGGTCGAGGGCGAGGGCGTGGGCGTGGGCATTCAATTACTGCAGGGGGCAGAGGCCGTGGTCCTGGGCAGGGTGAGACAGTACCCGCTGATGAGGGAGCAGGGGAACGCCGCAGAGCTACACTCCCTAGCTTCATGTCTCAACTTACAGGGACACGTGGTAGAGGACTGTTGAAACCACAACAGTGCGAACAGCTGATCTCGTGGATTGCGGACAATGCTTCAAGTAATTTGTCCACCAGTCAGTCTTCCACGCAGTCTACCCACGTTACCCAAGGGAGCACTCCTATGGCTCCTCCACCTCAACCTCCTTCCCCCCAGTCTGCCCCCTCCCAGGAAAATTTGGAATGCGATCCGGCATACTCTCAGGAACTGTTTTCTGGACCCATCCCAGAGTCACAAACCACTTCTCAGGTTGCTGCTGACCTCGTTCCCGATGCCCAAGTTTTCCAACTGTCGCAGTCTGTGGGTGATGATGATGATGATGACAATGTTGACTTAGTGGAAGAAGTTTGTAAAGAGGTGTCGGACGATGAGGAGACACGGTTGTCAGACAGTGGTGAAGTTGTTGTTAGGGGAGGAATTCCGAGGAGGGAGCAGACTGAGGAATCGGAGGATGATGAAGTGACTGACCCACGCTGGGTTGATATGCCGAGTGAAGACAGTGCTTCTGAGGCGGAGGCGAGTGCTGCACCAGAACAGGTTGTAAGAGGCAGTGGTGTGGCCAGAGGGAGAAGCAGGGCCAGAGCTGGTGCATCATCAGCAACTGTTTCACGTAGTGAAGCTCCCGTGGCGAGGCTCGCAAGTCTGGAGGTTCTTTAAAGAAAGTGAGGATGACCGACGGACTGTGGTGTGCAACCTGTGCCACACCAGGATCAGCAGGGGTGCCACCACTACTAGCCTAACCACCACCAGCATGCGCAGGCATATGAGTGCTAAACACCCCACTCAATGGAACCAAGGCCGTTCACCACCTCCTGCGGGTCACACCACTGCTCCTTCCCCTGTGTCACTCACTGCCTCTGCTAGTCAACCCCCCGCGTCACTCGCTGCCTCTGCTAGTCAACCCCCTGCCCAGGACCCCGGCACGAGCGCCTCCCGCCGGAAAACCACACCTTCGCCTCCACGATCCTCCACAGTGTCCACCAACGTGTCCCAGCACAGCGTTCAGCTGTCTTTACAGCAGACGCTAGAGCGAGAGGAAATACAGTTCCACCCACCCACATGCCCAAGCCCTCAACGTCCACATCTCCAAATTGCTTAGCCTGGAGATGCTACCCTATAGGCTGGTAGAGACCGAGGCCTTTCGAAATCTTATGGCGGTGGCTGCCCCTCGGTATTCCGTCCCCAGCCGCCACTATTTTTCCCGATGTGCCGTCCCAGCCCTACACCAGCACGTGTCACAGAACATCATCCGTGCCCTGACCAACGCAGTTAGTGATAAGGTCCACCTAACCACGGACACGTGGACAAGTTCTGCCGGGCAGGGACACTATATCTCACTGACGGCACATTGGGTTAACTTGGTGGAGGCTGGGACCGAGACTGACCCTGGGGCCGCTCATGTACTGCCCACACCGAGGATTGCGGGGCCTACCTCGGTCACGGTCTCTCAGACGTACTATGCCTCCTCCTCCTCCGACCCCTCCTCCTCCTCCACCGAATTACCATCCGTGGGCACGGCGCCTTCAGTCGGTAGCTCTAGGCGCAGCAGCAGTGCCGTGGGTAAGCGCCAGCAGGCGGTGCTCAAACTGCTGAGCTTAGGTGACAAAAGGCACACCGCCCAAGAGCTGTTACAGGGCATCACGGCGCAGACCGATGTGTGGCTGGCACCGCTGAACCTCAAGCCAGGCATGGTTGTGTGTGACAACGGGCGTAACCTGGTGGCGGCTCTGCAACTCGGCAGACTGACACATGTGCCATGCCTGGCCCACATGTTCAACCTAATTGTTCAACGGTTCCTCAAGACATACCCCAATCTGTCTGATTTGCTCACCAAGGTGCGCCGCATCTGTGCGCATTTCCGCAAGTCGACCACAGATGCTGCCACTCTCAGGGCAGCGCAGCGCCGCCTACAACTGCCCGCTCACCGACTGTTGTGCGACGTGCCCACGAGATGGAATTCCACATTAAACATGTTATCCAGAGTTTACCAGCAGCGCAGAGCGATTGTAGACTGCCAGATGTCATCTTCCACCAGAACTGGTAGTCAGGTCTCTCAGATTCCTCAAGTCTACAATGAGGAGTGGACGTGGATGTCTGATATCTGCCAGGTGTTGAACAACTTTGAGGAGTCAACACAGATGGTTAGCGGCGATGCCGCCATTATCAGCCTCACCATCCCGCTGCTTTGCCTGTTGAAAAAATCACTGCTCAGCATGAAGTCGGATGCTTTGCGCTTGTCACAAGAGACGGTGGAGGAAGATACGTCGCTTGATAGCCAGAGCACCCTCCGGTCTGTTTCTCAGCGCGTATCGGAGGAGGGGGATGAGGATGAGGAGGAAGAGGAGGAGAATGTCGGCGAGACAGTAGAGGGTACCAGTGCTCAGTCCTTAACTCTTGAGCGTGTATGGGCTGAAGAGGAGGACTTGGAGGAGGAGGAGGAGGAGGAAATGGAGAGTCAGGTCAGTGAGGAGAGGGAATTCTTGCGTGTTGGGACTCTGGCGCACATGGCAGACTTCATGTTAGGCTGCCTATCCCGTGACCCTCGCGTTAGAAGAATTTTTTCCAACACCGATTACTGGGTGTTCACTCTCCTGGACCCACGGTACAAGCAGAACCTTTCCACTCTCATCCCTGCAGAGGAAAGGAGTATGATAGTGAATAGGTATCAACACGCCCTGGTGCACAAGCTGAAACAATTCTTCCCATCTGACGCCGCTAGCAGCAGAGGGCATGGTTCTGTGGGCCAAGTAGCGGGGGAGAGGAGGCGAGCAGGCAGCTTGTCCAGCACTGGCAGGGGAACGCTCTCCAAGGCCTTTGCCAGTTTTATATCACCCCAGCAAGACACTGTCACCTGTCCCCAGTCTAGGCAGAGTAGGGGGGAGCTGTACAGAAAGATGGTGAGGGAGTACCTAGCTGACCATACCAACGTCCGTAGCGATCACTCTGCTCCATACAACTACTGGGTTTCAAAGCTGGACACGTGGCCTGAACTGGCGCTATACGCCTTGGAGGTGCTGGCCTGCCCTGCCGCTAGCGTGCTGTCAGAGCGGGTATTCAGTGCAGCTGGTGGCGTCATCACCGATAAGCGTACACGCCTGTCAACTGACAACGCTGACAGGCTGACGCTTATTAAAATGAACAAAGCCTGGATTTCACCGGAATTCAAATCTCCTCCGGGGGAAAGCAGCTAAAGATTTAAATAACTTATGTATCCGATTCCTCTTCTCTACTCCTCTTCTCTACTCCTCCTCCTCCTCCATATCGTCTTTGCCTAACGCTGACCCAAAAAATGCCATTTTTTAGAGGTCCAACTGGCACTCTTTTAGCACAATTTTTCAGGAGGGCCCCCTACAGGCCCTCTCTTCAAACAATTTTTCAGGAGGGCCCCCTACAGGCCCTCTATTCAAACAATTTTTCCAGAGGTCCACCTACAGGCCCTCTATTCAAACAATTTTTCCAGAGTTCCACCTACAGGCCCACTCTTCAAACAATTTTTCAGGAGGGCCCCCTACAGGCCCTCTATTCAAACAATTTTTCCGGAGGTCCACCTACAGGCCCTCTCTCCAATTCCAGTTCCAAGTTTTATTTGCGCATACTGCATACATTTTTATTTTTGGGATAGGTGTGAAAAATAATATTACTTGCGAATCTATATTGCCCAACATTGGATACGGTAGCAAGTAGAAGACCAAACACATGCTGCTCACAGGGTTCCGCAAATTCCTGGTCCACCCGCAAATTCCTTGTCCACAATGTCAAGGAGGACGAGGTTCTGTGGATGAGCAACAAGTCCTTCTGTACTGAAATTGCCGACAAAGTCTCCATCTAAGAACACACAGACCATTGTGGAGAGAGCGGCACAGCTCGCCATCAAAGTGAGGAACCCCAACGCCAGACAGCGCAGAGAAGATAACGAATAAATATCTCTGTGGTTATTTTTGCTAAATAAAAGTTAAATAAACCCCCCAAAAAATTCATCTGTTCCTGTGCCTGATCCACCCAAGTTGAATCTGTCCCATCATGAGAAAGTC